>JAVGWX010000001.1:148598866-149016366 GCA_036924085.1 Ariolimax columbianus
AACAATACGGGACTCTTTCGAGGCCCCGTAATTGGAATGCGTACACTTTAAACCCTTTAACGAGGATCTATTGGAGGGCAGTCTGGTGCCAGCAGCGCGGTAATTCCAGCTCCAATAGCGTATATTAAAGTTGTTGCAGTTAAAAAGCTCGTAGTTGGATCTCAGGCGCAGGCGGCGGTCCGGCTCGCGCCGGTTCACTGCCCGTTGTCTCCTGCCCTACGTCTGCCGGCTCTCTCCCACGGGTGCTCTTCGCTGAGCGTCCTGGGTGGCCGGCGCGTTTACTTTGAAAAAATTAGTGTTCAAAGCAGGCCTCGGCTGCCTGAATAATGGTGCATGGAATAATGGAATAGGACCTAGGTTCTATTTGTGTGGTTTTCGGAACTGGAGGTAATGATTAACAGGGACAAACGGGGGCATTCGTATTGCGGCGTTAGAGGTGAAATTCTTGGATCGCCGCAAGACGAGCTACTGCTAAAGCATTTGTCAAGAATGTTTTCATTAATCAAGAACGAAAGTCAGAGGCGCGAAGACGATCAGATACCGTCGTAGTTCTGACCATAAACGATGCCGACTAGCGATCCGCAGGAGTTGCTTCGATGACTCTGCGGGCAGCTTCCGGGAAACCAAAGTGTTTGGGTTCCGGGGGAAGTATGTTGCAAAGCCTGAAACTTAAAGGAATTGACGGAAGGGCCACCACCAGGAGTGGAGCCTGCGGCTTAATTTGACTCAACACGGCAAACACTGAAATGACTGACATGCCGAGACCACTTTTCTGGGGTCCTAATATGGAACTGGTGCTGGATTTAGACCCTCAGAAATCTGGGGTTATGCCCCCTGAGGCTCGGTTGGTCTGCATTCAGTGTTGATAAAGGAATTGACGGAAGAGCACTATCAGGAGTGGAGCAGGAGGCTAAAATTGACTAAACACGCCAATAGTGTTAGAATGACTGTCAAAAGAGAGCACCTTCGGGGGGTGTAATAGTGAACATGTGCTGGAATTTAGACCCCCCCCTCGAAAATCTGGGGCCACCCTCTAAGTAACTTGATTGTCTCGCTAAAGGAATTGACGGAAGGGCACCACCAGGAGTGGAACCTGCAGCTCTATTTGACTGAACACGCCAATACTGTAGAGTGACTGACAAATCGAGAGCACTACCGTTTGGGTCTAATAATGAACGTACGCTGGTATTAGACTCACTGAAGACAAGTCAGCTCTCAAACACTCTAATGAAAGAACGCCACGGAAATCGTGTTTAACCCCGCAGAAACCGCAGATTACAAATACCTGGTCATTTACAAACAAAAGCCCTCAATGAATTCGTCTGACCAAATAGTGAACGGGTGCTGGAAATAGACCATCTGAAGACAGGTCAGTTTTACCCTACTAATGACAGGGCGTTGCTACGGAAAACCAGCTCATATCGAGAGGAGCCGCAGACACTTTGGTTCACGTACCAGGCTGATAAGCCAATGGCGCGAGGCTACCATGTGGGGGATTACGGCCGAACCCTTGTAAGCCGCAATCCCGCCCAAAATCTCAGCACCACTGCAATGGGAAGCTACTACATGCTCGATACCTGGGGCTTGCCCCCCAGCCATATCCGGTAGAGCCGCAGCAAGAGGTCCTTGCCGTCCGCCAATCAAAGCGGGCGGACAACTGCTTGATACTCACCTTATACGGCGATGGGGTGCGAAACCACCAACTAAAGACTTAGTACCTGGTCGGGGTGTCGAAAACAGTAGAGCAGCCACCTCACTGTGAACTGTCGAGACTAAACCAATGACCATGAGAGATGTCTGCACACCAGGCGAACAGCATCTCTGTGACATTACCAGGCTTGTGATCTGGCTAAATGCACGTCGGCTACGATATCTACCTCTGTACGTTATCAGCCATATAACTATCATGCTGGACGCAGAAGAGATGCAGACCAGCGGACATTGCACACCTACCCCACGGTGTCAACACCCCAGGTGGCGGGGAATGCTAGGCGTACCATCTCTGCATAGAAGCCAAGAAAATAAAGGGAAAAAGAGATACCCTACTCACATGCAAATGCTACGTTTCTGGCAGGACGTGACGAACCTGGGATACAGACACACTGGACTGCCTCTCTTCCGGGTAAACCAGTCCATCTCATATCTCTCACATATCATCATTGCACCCTATAGACACGAGTAGTGAAGACTCGATAGTCTGGTAAGACAACTTCCATAAGAGAGACAACTCTGATCATAAACAACTGCTGCCTTGCAGATAGGCTGGGGACAGCCAAAGGCTAAGGAGGGCATCCCTACAGAAATGCCTGTTGAAATCGGATGCACGAGGCCGCAAGCCTAACAAAACAGTGCAACGTAAATCGCAGTATGATGGCAGTACAACCTATTAGAAAAACGCATGGCGCTCATCCTGCGGAGTCCCGCCAGGCAGCGATAGTGCCGGGCCTCACGCCTCGAAGGGGCCCACCCTTGACTACTGGTGGTCACCCACCCATGTGTCGTGGAGTCAAGGCACATGGCTATGGGGCAACTTCTATTGGCCAAAACCTCAAGACCCTCAAAATACTACAGTGGAATGCGGAGGGAGTCATTAACAAAAATCTTTCCCTAACACACCACCTGCATGAAGGTAAGATTGACGTGGCATGTATCCAGGAAACGCACCTCAACAATAACCATAAATTCTCAATCAGAGGATACCAGACCTTCCGTCTAGATAGAGAAGGCCACAAAGGAGGGGTCCTGATACTGACCAGAAACTGCATACCGAGTAGCGCGGTATCTGTTAATCACACCGGACAAGCAGAAATTGTAGGAGTTGACATAATGGCTCAAGAGACGAAGCTCCGCATTTTCAATCTGTACGGACCACCAAATAGAGACCTATCGCTCTCGAGTATGGAGGTCAGAGACTCCAACTGCATAGTAGTTGGAGATTTCAACAGCCAGTCGGAGAGATGGGGATACTCTGACACAGACAGCAGAGGTGACGAAGTGGAAGATTGGGAGATAGATGCAAATCTCTCCCTAATCAATAGGCCGGAGGATAGCCCTAGCTTCTATTCAAGAACATGGCATACCACCTCGACTCCAGATTTGGCCTTCTCCACACAGGACATACACCATAAAATAGACCGCCAGGTGCTAAACCAACTGGCAGGTAGCGACCACAGGCCGATCAGGCTAACCATTGACATGGAAGTAGGCGCACAGGAAACAAAACCGCTCCCGCGTTGGAATTACAAACGAGCCGACTGGGACAGATTTGCAATCCTGACAGATGGGCTGTGTGAAACCATCAACACACGAAACACCAAAATGAAGCCCATGGTAGAGAGCCTAAGCAAGGCAATAATGCAAGCCGCCACTGAAACCATCCCAAGAGGAGCTAGGAAAAACTATAAGCCCTACTGGAATGATGAGTTGCAGAAGTGGAAGATGCAGTAACAAATGCTAGGAACATGGCAGAGCGAGAAAAATCCATGGAGGCAAACATCGCCCTCAAAGCCGCCGCGGCGAAGTACAAACACACTCTCAAGCAAACAGCAAGAGAAAGCTGGAAAAATAAAAACGGAAAGTCTAAACCTGGACAAAGACGGGAACAAGCTATGGAAGCTAGTCAGAGCAGTGAACGACGAAACCCCGTCAAATAAATAAATTACTATCAAGCAGGGCGAGAACTTGATCACAGGTAAGAAAGCCGCAAACGCCTTTGTCGATCACTATGCCAGAGCAAACCACATCGACGTCCCTGCAGATAAGCATACAGACATTAGCGAAGAGCTAAAGAGACACGAAAACATGAATACGGCTCCTGAAGAGCACATGATGGCCAAATTAACAATGCGCGAAATGGAAGAGGCTATGAGAACACTAAAGAAAAGGAAATCTCCTGGAAAAGACGGGATAACAAACGAAATGCTGATGGGGCTGGGCCAAACAGCGAAGAAGAAACTGCTATCGGTCCTGAACCAAAGCTGGAAAAGGGGAATTGTACCACAGGCATGGAAAGATGCAATACTGGTACCAGTACCAAAAACAGGAAAGGACAAAACAGATCCAAATGGATACAGGCCCATAAGCCTACTGAGCTGTGTCGGCAAGCTGATGGAACGGATGATAAACACCAGACTGATGTGGCATCTGGAAGAAAAACTAATACTATATCCACAGCAAGCCGGCTTTAGACAGCACAGATCCACTGAGGACCAGGTCATCCTCATAGCCCAGGAGATAGAAGATGCCTACCAGGCACAGAAACACACAGTAGCTGTTTGGGTGGATCTGGAAAAGGCATTTGACAAAGTCTGGAAAGATGGACTTAGAGTCAAGCTAAGAAGAAGTGATGTCTGTGGGAAGATGTACAAGTGGATCAACCACTACCTCAAACAAAGAACGGCCAGAGTCCAAGTACAAGGGCAGATGAGCAAAAAGGTGACACTCGAGCAGGGAGTACCCCAAGGGGGAGTATTGTCACCCACACTCTTCCTGGTATATTTAAACGATATTACAGAGAATATACCAAGAAGAGTCCATAGCTCAATGTTTGCATACGATCTGGCTATGTGGACCTCTGAAAAGAATCTCACCATAGCAAGAAATCGGATGCAGACGGCCCTAACATCGCTGGAAGAGTGGGCGAACTCATGGCTGGTCAAAATAAACGAGGAGAAAACCACATGCACAATATTCTCGCTTTCATTAAAACCCCATAGTACCAAATTAAGTCTAAATGGCAAAATCCTGCAGCCAAACGACAACCCAACCTATCTGGGAGTCACATTTGATCGGCGCATGACATGGAAAAGTCAGATTGAGAGAAACCGAATGAAAGCCAGAGAAAGAATGGCAATCATGAGGAAACTTGCTGGCACAAGCTGGGGAGCAGACGAAGGCATACTAAAGAAACTGTATACTGGAAGAGTCAGACCAGTTCTCGAGTATGGCATTGCGGCATGGACAACAGCAGCGAAGGCGAACTTCGATAAAGTTAACAAACTTCAAAACCAAGCCATGAGAATTATAACAGGTGGCATGAAGTCAACGCCAATTGTAGAACTTGAAAAGATTACAAAACTGCAATCCATGACCGATAGAAGAGACTGCAGAGCCCAGCTGCAGTCAGAGAAACTCCGAAGACTGACGGACCATCCAATGCACCAGAGACTAAACAATTTGGGAAATGGGAAACTAAAGCGGAGAAACTTTGCAGAAATAGCCAAATCAAAGATGCACGAAGATCCCATAAACGCACTAACAACACAAAAACCCATCACTACTGTACGAAAACCTACCTGGAGGCAGGATATATTTCCAGAGGTGGTAGAAAATATACCAGGTATTGCAAACAAAAACTGCCAGACTGAAAAATAAAGGAGAGATACTACCCTTAGCTTCATAACGAAAAGCTACCCAAGCATGGGCTGGATCCATGCATACACCGACGGTTCTGTAACAAACACTACACAGAACGGAGGGGCAGGAGCATTCCTGAACCTACCAAATGGCAGAAAAATAACACTGTCATTCGCTACTGGTAAGTACACAAGCAATTTCAGAGCGGAGGCAGAGGCACTGAGGGCGGCAGTGGAAGAAATGGTGACACACAGTGAAAATGAGAGCCATATAGTCCTGCTGACAGATGCTCTCGCCGTAGTCACAGCGCTAAAAAGCCAGAAAAACACTGATCTTAATGACTTAAGAGCAGCACTCTGCAAACTGTGCCAGCAGTCCGCACCAAAAAGGGTAGTGGTACAGTGGGTTCCGTCACACTGCAACATCCAAGGCAACGAGGAGGCAGACAGACTGGCAAAAGAAGGTGCAAGACTACCACAAACAGATACCAGTATGACGTACGAAGAGTCAAAACGGCTTATCAAAGCCAAATACATGACGAAATGGGAAACCGAACATACTGGTTACACCAAAAACGATGCCTATTACCAGTTGAACCGAAGAGAGCAGGTCGTTGTCTTCAGACTTCGCACTGGCCACAACAGACTGAGGTACCACCTATTCAACAAATTGAAGATAGGGTGTACCGACGAATGCCCGTGCGGTACTGGTAAAATGACCACTGAACATCTGCTGCAGAACTGCCCGACATACGAGGATCAGGGAGAGCAGATTTGGCCATTACCAGTGGAACTGCAAGACAAGCTCTATGGCAGTGGCGAGAGCCTCAGGATGACCGCCGCTTTTTTCGAAAAAATAATGGTTACTGTCTGACTGTGTACGCAGAAGAAGAAGAAGATGACTTCGCACCGGCCACAACAGACTGAGGTACCACCTATTCAACAAATTGAAGATAGGGTGTAACGACGAATGCCCGTGCGGTACTGGTAAAATGACCGCTGAACATCTGCTGCAGAACTGCCCGACATACGAGGATCAGAGAGAGCAGATGTGGCCATTACCAGTGGAACTGCAAGACAAACTCTATGGCGGTGGCGAGAGCCTCAGGATGACCGCCGCTTTTTTCGAAAAAATTATGGTTACTGTCTGACTGCGTACGCAGAAGAAGAAGAAGAAGACAGACATCGAAGAAAGTCATAGCGGTTTCTTCTAATTTGCACGAGCTCTCGTGACGAGAAATTGAATTAAAACAAGAACTGCCAAGTGGAGTACGTGATAGTGATAACACAATCGTAATTCCTTCATTTTGTGTTTGTCTTTTCCTCGTCACTAAGGAAGGCGTTGTTTGTTTTGAGACACCAATTACTTCTATAGCAAATACCTAAACCAAGCGACAACTGAAAATGCTACGAACAAATCATTGCGAAAACGCCGAGAAGTGTGATCGTGGACATGGAGATCTCATGTTACATGTAAGGTAAATATCACAAGTAAAGTCAATGTCAATTTCCAGTTATTTTCCCATGTAAATAAAGTTCTAACCCTGAACCTCTAGAAGGTTAAAGAAACCAAGAAATCAGGAACCATAGACTTTATTTTAACTTAAGACGCATGCAGCTGTTAAAAAAAATAATGAGAAGATTACTTATACTCGAAGACTTTCGTTGTTGAATTGTTATATGTTTTGAATATTAATTATCTTTCTCATCTTAAGAACATTTGTGTTCATAACTCGTATTCCCTGATCACTTTTTAAAAAAATTTGTGATTTACATATGTCTGATATCATGTATCCTGGTCATTGAAAACATGTCAGATTTTCCATAGTCATGTCATAGAAGTGACCGTAACGACATGCTCATTAATGCAGAAAGATGTTAGTTCAATGATTATGTGAGTAGATGTAACACTGCATTCAATAAAGACGAATCGAGGGACGTTACTGGCGGCGTGCTGTGTTGTTTAACCAGGTACATCCCAACCTAGGCACTGAAGTCAGATGTATGTGTCTAAGTTCACACTGTCTCACGGTGAAACCGCGAATGGCTCATTAAATCAGTCGAGGTTCCTTAGATGACACGATCCTACTTGGATAACTGTGGCAATTCTAGAGCTAATACATGCTTACCAAGCTCCGACCCTCGCGGAAAGAGCGCTTTTATTAGTTCAAAACCAATCGTCGTTTCCCCTTGCGGGGTTGCGGCGTCCCCACTGGTGACTCTGGATAACTTTGTGCTGATCGCATGGCCTCATGTGCCGGCGACGCATCTTTCAAATGTCTGCCCTATCAAATGTCGATGGTACGTGACATGCCTACCATGTTTGTAACGGGTAACGGGGAATCAGGGTTCGATTCCGGAGAGGGAGCATGAGAAACGGCTACCACATCCAAGGAAGGCAGCAGGCGCGCAACTTACCCACTCCCGGCACGGGGAGGTAGTGACGAAAAATAACAATACGGGACTCTTTCGAGGCCCCGTAATTGGAATGCGTACACTTTAAACCCTTTAACGAGGATCTATTGGAGGGCAAGTCTGGTGCCAGCAGCCGCGGTAATTCCAGCTCCAATAGCGTATATTAAAGTTGTTGCAGTTAAAAAGCTCGTAGTTGGATCTCAGGCGCAGGCGGGCGGTCCGGCTCGCGCCGGTTCACTGCCCGTTGTCTCCTGCCCTACCGTCTGCCGGCTCTCTCCCACGGGTGCTCTTCGCTGAGCGTCCTGGGTGGCCGGCGCGTTTACTTTGAAAAAATTAGTGTTCAAAGCAGGCCTCGGCTGCCTGAATAATGGTGCATGGAATAATGGAATAGGACCTAGGTTCTATTTTGTTGGTTTTCGGAACTGGAGGTAATGATTAACAGGGACAAACGGGGGCATTCGTATTGCGGCGTTAGAGGTGAAATTCTTGGATCGCCGCAAGACGAGCTACTGCTAAAGCATTTGTCAAGAATGTTTTCATTAATCAAGAACGAAAGTCAGAGGCGCGAAGACGATCAGATACCGTCGTAGTTCTGACCATAAACGATGCCGACTAGCGATCCGCAGGAGTTGCTTCGATGACTCTGCGGGCAGCTTCCGGGAAACCAAAGTGTTTGGGTTCCGGGGGAAGTATGGTTGCAAAGCTGAAACTTAAAGGAATTGACGGAAGGGCACCACCAGGAGTGGAGCCTGCGGCTTAATTTGACTCAACACGGCAAACACTGAAATGACTGACATGCCGAGACCACTTTTCTGGGGTCTAATATGGAACTGGTGCTGGATTTAGACCCTCAGAAATCTGGGGTTATGCCCCCTGAGGCTCGGTTGGTCTGCATTCAGTGTTTGATAAAGGAATTGACGGAAGAGCACTATCAGGAGTGGAGCAGGAGGCTAAAATTGACTAAACACGCCAATAGTGTAGAATGACTGTCAAAAGAGAGCACCTTCGGGGGGTGTAATAGTGAACATGTGCTGGAATTTAGACCCTCGAAAATCTGGGGCCACCCTCTAAGTAACTTGATTGTCTCGCTAAAGGAATTGACGGAAGGGCACCACCAGGAGTGGAACCTGCAGCTCTATTTGACTGAACACGCCAATACTGTAGAGTGACTGACAAATCGAGAGCACTACCGTTTGGGTCTAATAATGAACGTACGCTGGTATTAGACTCACTGAAGACAAGTCAGCTCTCAAACACTCTAATGAAAGAACGCCACGGAAATCGTGTTTAACCCCGCAGAAACCGCAGATTACAAATACCTGGTCATTTACAAACAAAAGCCCTCAATGAATTCGTCTGACTAAATAGTGAACGGGTGCTGGAAATAGACCATCTGAAGACAGGTCAGTTTTACCCTACTAATGACAGGGCGTTGCTACGGAAAACCAGCTCATATCGAGAGGAGCCGCAGACACTTTGGTTCACGTACCAGGCTGATAAGCCAATGGCGCGAGGCTACCATGTGGGGGATTACGGCCGAACCCTTGTAAGCCGCAATCCCGCCCAAAATCTCAGCACCACTGCAATGGGAAGCTACTACATGCTCGATACCTGGGGCTTGCCCCCCAGCCATATCCGGTAGAGCCGCAGCAAGAGGTCCTTGCCGTCCGCCAATCAAAGCGGGCGGACAACTGCTTGATACTCACCTTATACGGCGATGGGGTGCGAAACCACCAACTAAAGACTTAGTACCTGGTCGGGGTGTCGAAAACAGTAGAGCAGCCACCTCACTGTGAACTGTCGAGACTAAACCAATGACCATGAGAGATGTCTGCACACCAGGCGAACAGCATCTCTGTGACATTACCAGGCTTGTGATCTGGCTAAATGCACGTCGGCTACGATATCTACCTCTGTACGTTATCAGCCATATAACTATCATGCTGGACGCAGAAGAGATGCAGACCAGCGGACATTGCACACCTACCCCACGGTGTCAACACCCCAGGTGGCGGGGAATGCTAGGCGTACCATCTCTGCATAGAAGCCAAGAAAATAAAGGGAAAAAGAGATACCCTACTCACATGCAAATGCTACGTTTCTGGCAGGACGTGACGAACCTGGGATACAGACACACTGGACTGCCTCTCTTCCGGGTAAACCAGTCCATCTCATATCTCTCACATATCATCATTGCACCCTATAGACACGAGTAGTGAAGACTCGATAGTCTGGTAAGACAACTTCCATAAGAGAGACAACTCTGATCATAAACAACTGCTGCCTTGCAGATAGGCTGGGGACAGCCAAAGGCTAAGGAGGGCATCCCTACAGAAATGCCTGTTGAAATCGGATGCACGAGGCCGCAAGCCTAACAAAACAGTGCAACGTAAATCGCAGTATGATGGCAGTACAACCTATTAGAAAAACGCATGGCGCTCATCCTGCGGAGTCCCGCCAGGCAGCGATAGTGCCGGGCCTCACGCCTCGAAGGGGCCCACCCTTGACTACTGGTGGTCACCCACCCATGTGTCGTGGAGTCAAGGCACATGGCTATGGGGCAACTTCTATTGGCCAAAACCTCAAGACCCTCAAAATACTACAGTGGAATGCGGAGGGAGTCATTAACAAAAATCTTTCCCTAACACACCACCTGCATGAAGGTAAGATTGACGTGGCATGTATCCAGGAAACGCACCTCAACAATAACCATAAATTCTCAATCAGAGGATACCAGACCTTCCGTCTAGATAGAGAAGGCCACAAAGGAGGGGTCCTGATACTGACCAGAAACTGCATACCGAGTAGCGCGGTATCTGTTAATCACACCGGACAAGCAGAAATTGTAGGAGTTGACATAATGGCTCAAGAGACGAAGCTCCGCATTTTCAATCTGTACGGACCACCAAATAGAGACCTATCGCTCTCGAGTATGGAGGTCAGAGACTCCAACTGCATAGTAGTTGGAGATTTCAACAGCCAGTCGGAGAGATGGGGATACTCTGACACAGACAGCAGAGGTGACGAAGTGGAAGATTGGGAGATAGATGCAAATCTCTCCCTAATCAATAGGCCGGAGGATAGCCCTAGCTTCTATTCAAGAACATGGCATACCACCTCGACTCCAGATTTGGCCTTCTCCACACAGGACATACACCATAAAATAGACCGCCAGGTGCTAAACCAACTGGCAGGTAGCGACCACAGGCCGATCAGGCTAACCATTGACATGGAAGTAGGCGCACAGGAAACAAAACCGCTCCCGCGTTGGAATTACAAACGAGCCGACTGGGACAGATTTGCAATCCTGACAGATGGGCTGTGTGAAACCATCAACACACGAAACACCAAAATGAAGCCCATGGTAGAGAGCCTAAGCAAGGCAATAATGCAAGCCGCCACTGAAACCATCCCAAGAGGAGCTAGGAAAAACTATAAGCCCTACTGGAATGATGAGTTGCAGAAGTGGAAGATGCAGTAACAAATGCTAGGAACATGGCAGAGCGAGAAAAATCCATGGAGGCAAACATCGCCCTCAAAGCCGCCGCGGCGAAGTACAAACACACTCTCAAGCAAACAGCAAGAGAAAGCTGGAAAAATAAAAACGGAAAGTCTAAACCTGGACAAAGACGGGAACAAGCTATGGAAGCTAGTCAGAGCAGTGAACGACGAAACCCCGTCAAATAAATAAATTACTATCAAGCAGGGCGAGAACTTGATCACAGGTAAGAAAGCCGCAAACGCCTTTGTCGATCACTATGCCAGAGCAAACCACATCGACGTCCCTGCAGATAAGCATACAGACATTAGCGAAGAGCTAAAGAGACACGAAAACATGAATACGGCTCCTGAAGAGCACATGATGGCCAAATTAACAATGCGCGAAATGGAAGAGGCTATGAGAACACTAAAGAAAAGGAAATCTCCTGGAAAAGACGGGATAACAAACGAAATGCTGATGGGGCTGGGCCAAACAGCGAAGAAGAAACTGCTATCGGTCCTGAACCAAAGCTGGAAAAGGGGAATTGTACCACAGGCATGGAAAGATGCAATACTGGTACCAGTACCAAAAACAGGAAAGGACAAAACAGATCCAAATGGATACAGGCCCATAAGCCTACTGAGCTGTGTCGGCAAGCTGATGGAACGGATGATAAACACCAGACTGATGTGGCATCTGGAAGAAAAACTAATACTATATCCACAGCAAGCCGGCTTTAGACAGCACAGATCCACTGAGGACCAGGTCATCCTCATAGCCCAGGAGATAGAAGATGCCTACCAGGCACAGAAACACACAGTAGCTGTTTGGGTGGATCTGGAAAAGGCATTTGACAAAGTCTGGAAAGATGGACTTAGAGTCAAGCTAAGAAGAAGTGATGTCTGTGGGAAGATGTACAAGTGGATCAACCACTACCTCAAACAAAGAACGGCCAGAGTCCAAGTACAAGGGCAGATGAGCAAAAAGGTGACACTCGAGCAGGGAGTACCCCAAGGGGGAGTATTGTCACCCACACTCTTCCTGGTATATTTAAACGATATTACAGAGAATATACCAAGAAGAGTCCATAGCTCAATGTTTGCATACGATCTGGCTATGTGGACCTCTGAAAAGAATCTCACCATAGCAAGAAATCGGATGCAGACGGCCCTAACATCGCTGGAAGAGTGGGCGAACTCATGGCTGGTCAAAATAAACGAGGAGAAAACCACATGCACAATATTCTCGCTTTCATTAAAACCCCATAGTACCAAATTAAGTCTAAATGGCAAAATCCTGCAGCCAAACGACAACCCAACCTATCTGGGAGTCACATTTGATCGGCGCATGACATGGAAAAGTCAGATTGAGAGAAACCGAATGAAAGCCAGAGAAAGAATGGCAATCATGAGGAAACTTGCTGGCACAAGCTGGGGAGCAGACGAAGGCATACTAAAGAAACTGTATACTGGAAGAGTCAGACCAGTTCTCGAGTATGGCATTGCGGCATGGACAACAGCAGCGAAGGCGAACTTCGATAAAGTTAACAAACTTCAAAACCAAGCCATGAGAATTATAACAGGTGGCATGAAGTCAACGCCAATTGTAGAACTTGAAAAGATTACAAAACTGCAATCCATGACCGATAGAAGAGACTGCAGAGCCCAGCTGCAGTCAGAGAAACTCCGAAGACTGACGGACCATCCAATGCACCAGAGACTAAACAATTTGGGAAATGGGAAACTAAAGCGGAGAAACTTTGCAGAAATAGCCAAATCAAAGATGCACGAAGATCCCATAAACGCACTAACAACACAAAAACCCATCACTACTGTACGAAAACCTACCTGGAGGCAGGATATATTTCCAGAGGTGGTAGAAAATATACCAGGTATTGCAAACAAAAACTGCCAGACTGAAAAATAAAGGAGAGATACTACCCTTAGCTTCATAACGAAAAGCTACCCAAGCATGGGCTGGATCCATGCATACACCGACGGTTCTGTAACAAACACTACACAGAACGGAGGGGCAGGAGGATTCCTGAACCTACCAAATGGCAGAAAAATAACACTGTCATTCGCTACTGGTAAGTACACAAGCAATTTCAGAGCGGAGGCAGAGGCACTGAGGGCGGCAGTGGAAGAAATGGTGACACACAGTGAAAATGAGAGCCATATAGTCCTGCTGACAGATGCTCTCGCCGTAGTCACAGCGCTAAAAAGCCAGAAAAACACTGATCTTAATGACTTAAGAGCAGCACTCTGCAAACTGTGCCAGCAGTCCGCACCAAAAAGGGTAGTGGTACAGTGGGTTCCGTCACACTGCAACATCCAAGGCAACGAGGAGGCAGACAGACTGGCAAAAGAAGGTGCAAGACTACCACAAACAGATACCAGTATGACGTACGAAGAGTCAAAACGGCTTATCAAAGCCAAATACATGACGAAATGGGAAACCGAACATACTGGTTACACCAAAAACGATGCCTATTACCAGTTGAACCGAAGAGAGCAGGTCGTTGTCTTCAGACTTCGCACTGGCCACAACAGACTGAGGTACCACCTATTCAACAAATTGAAGATAGGGTGTACCGACGAATGCCCGTGCGGTACTGGTAAAATGACCACTGAACATCTGCTGCAGAACTGCCCGACATACGAGGATCAGGGAGAGCAGATTTGGCCATTACCAGTGGAACTGCAAGACAAGCTCTATGGCAGTGGCGAGAGCCTCAGGATGACCGCCGCTTTTTTCGAAAAAATAATGGTTACTGTCTGACTGTGTACGCAGAAGAAGAAGAAGATGACTTCGCACCGGCCACAACAGACTGAGGTACCACCTATTCAACAAATTGAAGATAGGGTGTAACGACGAATGCCCGTGCGGTACTGGTAAAATGACCGCTGAACATCTGCTGCAGAACTGCCCGACATACGAGGATCAGAGAGAGCAGATGTGGCCATTACCAGTGGAACTGCAAGACAAACTCTATGGCGGTGGCGAGAGCCTCAGGATGACCGCCGCTTTTTTCGAAAAAATTATGGTTACTGTCTGACTGCGTACGCAGAAGAAGAAGAAGAAGACAGACATCGAAGAAAGTCATAGCGGTTTCTTCTAATTTGCACGAGCTCTCGTGACGAGAAATTGAATTAAAACAAGAACTGCCAAGTGGAGTACGTGATAGTGATAACACAATCGTAATTCCTTCATTTTGTGTTTGTCTTTTCCTCGTCACTAAGGAAGGCGTTGTTTGTTTTGAGACACCAATTACTTCTATAGCAAATACCTAAACCAAGCGACAACTGAAAATGCTACGAACAAATCATTGCGAAAACGCCGAGAAGTGTGATCGTGGACATGGAGATCTCATGTTACATGTAAGGTAAATATCACAAGTAAAGTCAATGTCAATTTCCAGTTATTTTCCCATGTAAATAAAGTTCTAACCCTGAACCTCTAGAAGGTTAAAGAAACCAAGAAATCAGGAACCATAGACTTTATTTTAACTTAAGACGCATGCAGCTGTTAAAAAAAATAATGAGAAGATTACTTATACTCGAAGACTTTCGTTGTTGAATTGTTATATGTTTTGAATATTAATTATCTTTCTCATCTTAAGAACATTTGTGTTCATAACTCGTATTCCCTGATCACTTTTTAAAAAAATTTGTGATTTACATATGTCTGATATCATGTATCCTGGTCATTGAAAACATGTCAGATTTTCCATAGTCATGTCATAGAAGTGACCGTAACGACATGCTCATTAATGCAGAAAGATGTTAGTTCAATGATTATGTGAGTAGATGTAACACTGCATTCAATAAAGACGAATCGAGGGACGTTACTGGCGGCGTGCTGTGTTGTTTAACCAGGTACATCCCAACCTAGGCACTGAAGTCAGATGTATGTGTCTAAGTTCACACTGTCTCACGGTGAAACCGCGAATGGCTCATTAAATCAGTCGAGGTTCCTTAGATGACACGATCCTACTTGGATAACTGTGGCAATTCTAGAGCTAATACATGCTTACCAAGCTCCGACCCTCGCGGAAAGAGCGCTTTTATTAGTTCAAAACCAATCGTCGTTTCCCCTTGCGGGGTTGCGGCGTCCCCACTGGTGACTCTGGATAACTTTGTGCTGATCGCATGGCCTCATGTGCCGGCGACGCATCTTTCAAATGTCTGCCCTATCAAATGTCGATGGTACGTGACATGCCTACCATGTTTGTAACGGGTAACGGGGAATCAGGGTTCGATTCCGGAGAGGGAGCATGAGAAACGGCTACCACATCCAAGGAAGGCAGCAGGCGCGCAACTTACCCACTCCCGGCACGGGGAGGTAGTGACGAAAAATAACAATACGGGACTCTTTCGAGGCCCCGTAATTGGAATGCGTACACTTTAAACCCTTTAACGAGGATCTATTGGAGGGCAAGTCTGGTGCCAGCAGCCGCGGTAATTCCAGCTCCAATAGCGTATATTAAAGTTGTTGCAGTTAAAAAGCTCGTAGTTGGATCTCAGGCGCAGGCGGGCGGTCCGGCTCGCGCCGGTTCACTGCCCGTTGTCTCCTGCCCTACCGTCTGCCGGCTCTCTCCCACGGGTGCTCTTCGCTGAGCGTCCTGGGTGGCCGGCGCGTTTACTTTGAAAAAATTAGTGTTCAAAGCAGGCCTCGGCTGCCTGAATAATGGTGCATGGAATAATGGAATAGGACCTAGGTTCTATTTTGTTGGTTTTCGGAACTGGAGGTAATGATTAACAGGGACAAACGGGGGCATTCGTATTGCGGCGTTAGAGGTGAAATTCTTGGATCGCCGCAAGACGAGCTACTGCTAAAGCATTTGTCAAGAATGTTTTCATTAATCAAGAACGAAAGTCAGAGGCGCGAAGACGATCAGATACCGTCGTAGTTCTGACCATAAACGATGCCGACTAGCGATCCGCAGGAGTTGCTTCGATGACTCTGCGGGCAGCTTCCGGGAAACCAAAGTGTTTGGGTTCCGGGGGAAGTATGGTTGCAAAGCTGAAACTTAAAGGAATTGACGGAAGGGCACCACCAGGAGTGGAGCCTGCGGCTTAATTTGACTCAACACGGCAAACACTGAAATGACTGACATGCCGAGACCACTTTTCTGGGGTCTAATATGGAACTGGTGCTGGATTTAGACCCTCAGAAATCTGGGGTTATGCCCCCTGAGGCTCGGTTGGTCTGCATTCAGTGTTTGATAAAGGAATTGACGGAAGAGCACTATCAGGAGTGGAGCAGGAGGCTAAAATTGACTAAACACGCCAATAGTGTAGAATGACTGTCAAAAGAGAGCACCTTCGGGGGGTGTAATAGTGAACATGTGCTGGAATTTAGACCCTCGAAAATCTGGGGCCACCCTCTAAGTAACTTGATTGTCTCGCTAAAGGAATTGACGGAAGGGCACCACCAGGAGTGGAACCTGCAGCTCTATTTGACTGAACACGCCAATACTGTAGAGTGACTGACAAATCGAGAGCACTACCGTTTGGGTCTAATAATGAACGTACGCTGGTATTAGACTCACTGAAGACAAGTCAGCTCTCAAACACTCTAATGAAAGAACGCCACGGAAATCGTGTTTAACCCCGCAGAAACCGCAGATTACAAATACCTGGTCATTTACAAACAAAAGCCCTCAATGAATTCGTCTGACCAAATAGTGAACGGGTGCTGGAAATAGACCATCTGAAGACAGGTCAGTTTTACCCTACTAATGACAGGGCGTTGCTACGGAAAACCAGCTCATATCGAGAGGAGCCGCAGACACTTTGGTTCACGTACCAGGCTGATAAGCCAATGGCGCGAGGCTACCATGTGGGGGATTACGGCCGAACCCTTGTAAGCCGCAATCCCGCCCAAAATCTCAGCACCACTGCAATGGGAAGCTACTACATGCTCGATACCTGGGGCTTGCCCCCCAGCCATATCCGGTAGAGCCGCAGCAAGAGGTCCTTGCCGTCCGCCAATCAAAGCGGGCGGACAACTGCTTGATACTCACCTTATACGGCGATGGGGTGCGAAACCACCAACTAAAGACTTAGTACCTGGTCGGGGTGTCGAAAACAGTAGAGCAGCCACCTCACTGTGAACTGTCGAGACTAAACCAATGACCATGAGAGATGTCTGCACACCAGGCGAACAGCATCTCTGTGACATTACCAGGCTTGTGATCTGGCTAAATGCACGTCGGCTACGATATCTACCTCTGTACGTTATCAGCCATATAACTATCATGCTGGACGCAGAAGAGATGCAGACCAGCGGACATTGCACACCTACCCCACGGTGTCAACACCCCAGGTGGCGGGGAATGCTAGGCGTACCATCTCTGCATAGAAGCCAAGAAAATAAAGGGAAAAAGAGATACCCTACTCACATGCAAATGCTACGTTTCTGGCAGGACGTGACGAACCTGGGATACAGACACACTGGACTGCCTCTCTTCCGGGTAAACCAGTCCATCTCATATCTCTCACATATCATCATTGCACCCTATAGACACGAGTAGTGAAGACTCGATAGTCTGGTAAGACAACTTCCATAAGAGAGACAACTCTGATCATAAACAACTGCTGCCTTGCAGATAGGCTGGGGACAGCCAAAGGCTAAGGAGGGCATCCCTACAGAAATGCCTGTTGAAATCGGATGCACGAGGCCGCAAGCCTAACAAAACAGTGCAACGTAAATCGCAGTATGATGGCAGTACAACCTATTAGAAAAACGCATGGCGCTCATCCTGCGGAGTCCCGCCAGGCAGCGATAGTGCCGGGCCTCACGCCTCGAAGGGGCCCACCCTTGACTACTGGTGGTCACCCACCCATGTGTCGTGGAGTCAAGGCACATGGCTATGGGGCAACTTCTATTGGCCAAAACCTCAAGACCCTCAAAATACTACAGTGGAATGCGGAGGGAGTCATTAACAAAAATCTTTCCCTAACACACCATCTGCATGAAGGTAAGATTGACGTGGCATGTATCCAGGAAACGCACCTCAACAATAACCATAAATTCTCAATCAGAGGATACCAGACCTTCCGTCTAGATAGAGAAGGCCACAAAGGAGGGGTCCTGATACTGACCAGAAACTGCATACCGAGTAGCGCGGTATCTGTTAATCACACCGGACAAGCAGAAATTGTAGGAGTTGACATAATGGCTCAAGAGACGAAGCTCCGCATTTTCAATCTGTACGGACCACCAAATAGAGACCTATCGCTCTCGAGTATGGAGGTCAGAGACTCCAACTGCATAGTAGTTGGAGATTTCAACAGCCAGTCGGAGAGATGGGGATACTCTGACACAGACAGCAGAGGTGACGAAGTGGAAGATTGGGAGATAGATGCAAATCTCTCCCTAATCAATAGGCCGGAGGATAGCCCTAGCTTCTATTCAAGAACATGGCATACCACCTCGACTCCAGATTTGGCCTTCTCCACACAGGACATACACCATAAAATAGACCGCCAGGTGCTAAACCAACTGGCAGGTAGCGACCACAGGCCGATCAGGCTAACCATTGACATGGAAGTAGGCGCACAGGAAACAAAACCGCTCCCGCGTTGGAATTACAAACGAGCCGACTGGGACAGATTTGCAATCCTGACAGATGGGCTGTGTGAAACCATCAACACACGAAACACCAAAATGAAGCCCATGGTAGAGAGCCTAAGCAAGGCAATAATGCAAGCCGCCACTGAAACCATCCCAAGAGGAGCTAGGAAAAACTATAAGCCCTACTGGAATGATGAGTTGCAGAAGTGGAAGATGCAGTAACAAATGCTAGGAACATGGCAGAGCGAGAAAAATCCATGGAGGCAAACATCGCCCTCAAAGCCGCCGCGGCGAAGTACAAACACACTCTCAAGCAAACAGCAAGAGAAAGCTGGAAAAATAAAAACGGAAAGTCTAAACCTGGACAAAGACGGGAACAAGCTATGGAAGCTAGTCAGAGCAGTGAACGACGAAACCCCGTCAAATAAATAAATTACTATCAAGCAGGGCGAGAACTTGATCACAGGTAAGAAAGCCGCAAACGCCTTTGTCGATCACTATGCCAGAGCAAACCACATCGACGTCCCTGCAGATAAGCATACAGACATTAGCGAAGAGCTAAAGAGACACGAAAACATGAATACGGCTCCTGAAGAGCACATGATGGCCAAATTAACAATGCGCGAAATGGAAGAGGCTATGAGAACACTAAAGAAAAGGAAATCTCCTGGAAAAGACGGGATAACAAACGAAATGCTGATGGGGCTGGGCCAAACAGCGAAGAAGAAACTGCTATCGGTCCTGAACCAAAGCTGGAAAAGGGGAATTGTACCACAGGCATGGAAAGATGCAATACTGGTACCAGTACCAAAAACAGGAAAGGACAAAACAGATCCAAATGGATACAGGCCCATAAGCCTACTGAGCTGTGTCGGCAAGCTGATGGAACGGATGATAAACACCAGACTGATGTGGCATCTGGAAGAAAAACTAATACTATATCCACAGCAAGCCGGCTTTAGACAGCACAGATCCACTGAGGACCAGGTCATCCTCATAGCCCAGGAGATAGAAGATGCCTACCAGGCACAGAAACACACAGTAGCTGTTTGGGTGGATCTGGAAAAGGCATTTGACAAAGTCTGGAAAGATGGACTTAGAGTCAAGCTAAGAAGAAGTGATGTCTGTGGGAAGATGTACAAGTGGATCAACCACTACCTCAAACAAAGAACGGCCAGAGTCCAAGTACAAGGGCAGATGAGCAAAAAGGTGACACTCGAGCAGGGAGTACCCCAAGGGGGAGTATTGTCACCCACACTCTTCCTGGTATATTTAAACGATATTACAGAGAATATACCAAGAAGAGTCCATAGCTCAATGTTTGCATACGATCTGGCTATGTGGACCTCTGAAAAGAATCTCACCATAGCAAGAAATCGGATGCAGACGGCCCTAACATCGCTGGAAGAGTGGGCGAACTCATGGCTGGTCAAAATAAACGAGGAGAAAACCACATGCACAATATTCTCGCTTTCATTAAAACCCCATAGTACCAAATTAAGTCTAAATGGCAAAATCCTGCAGCCAAACGACAACCCAACCTATCTGGGAGTCACATTTGATCGGCGCATGACATGGAAAAGTCAGATTGAGAGAAACCGAATGAAAGCCAGAGAAAGAATGGCAATCATGAGGAAACTTGCTGGCACAAGCTGGGGAGCAGACGAAGGCATACTAAAGAAACTGTATACTGGAAGAGTCAGACCAGTTCTCGAGTATGGCATTGCGGCATGGACAACAGCAGCGAAGGCGAACTTCGATAAAGTTAACAAACTTCAAAACCAAGCCATGAGAATTATAACAGGTGGCATGAAGTCAACGCCAATTGTAGAACTTGAAAAGATTACAAAACTGCAATCCATGACCGATAGAAGAGACTGCAGAGCCCAGCTGCAGTCAGAGAAACTCCGAAGACTGACGGACCATCCAATGCACCAGAGACTAAACAATTTGGGAAATGGGAAACTAAAGCGGAGAAACTTTGCAGAAATAGCCAAATCAAAGATGCACGAAGATCCCATAAACGCACTAACAACACAAAAACCCATCACTACTGTACGAAAACCTACCTGGAGGCAGGATATATTTCCAGAGGTGGTAGAAAATATACCAGGTATTGCAAACAAAAACTGCCAGACTGAAAAATAAAGGAGAGATACTACCCTTAGCTTCATAACGAAAAGCTACCCAAGCATGGGCTGGATCCATGCATACACCGACGGTTCTGTAACAAACACTACACAGAACGGAGGGGCAGGAGCATTCCTGAACCTACCAAATGGCAGAAAAATAACACTGTCATTCGCTACTGGTAAGTACACAAGCAATTTCAGAGCGGAGGCAGAGGCACTGAGGGCGGCAGTGGAAGAAATGGTGACACACAGTGAAAATGAGAGCCATATAGTCCTGCTGACAGATGCTCTCGCCGTAGTCACAGCGCTAAAAAGCCAGAAAAACACTGATCTTAATGACTTAAGAGCAGCACTCTGCAAACTGTGCCAGCAGTCCGCACCAAAAAGGGTAGTGGTACAGTGGGTTCCGTCACACTGCAACATCCAAGGCAACGAGGAGGCAGACAGACTGGCAAAAGAAGGTGCAAGACTACCACAAACAGATACCAGTATGACGTACGAAGAGTCAAAACGGCTTATCAAAGCCAAATACATGACGAAATGGGAAACCGAACATACTGGTTACACCAAAAACGATGCCTATTACCAGTTGAACCGAAGAGAGCAGGTCGTTGTCTTCAGACTTCGCACTGGCCACAACAGACTGAGGTACCACCTATTCAACAAATTGAAGATAGGGTGTACCGACGAATGCCCGTGCGGTACTGGTAAAATGACCACTGAACATCTGCTGCAGAACTGCCCGACATACGAGGATCAGGGAGAGCAGATTTGGCCATTACCAGTGGAACTGCAAGACAAGCTCTATGGCAGTGGCGAGAGCCTCAGGATGACCGCCGCTTTTTTCGAAAAAATAATGGTTACTGTCTGACTGTGTACGCAGAAGAAGAAGAAGATGACTTCGCACCGGCCACAACAGACTGAGGTACCACCTATTCAACAAATTGAAGATAGGGTGTAACGACGAATGCCCGTGCGGTACTGGTAAAATGACCGCTGAACATCTGCTGCAGAACTGCCCGACATACGAGGATCAGAGAGAGCAGATGTGGCCATTACCAGTGGAACTGCAAGACAAACTCTATGGCGGTGGCGAGAGCCTCAGGATGACCGCCGCTTTTTTCGAAAAAATTATGGTTACTGTCTGACTGCGTACGCAGAAGAAGAAGAAGAAGACAGACATCGAAGAAAGTCATAGCGGTTTCTTCTAATTTGCACGAGCTCTCGTGACGAGAAATTGAATTAAAACAAGAACTGCCAAGTGGAGTACGTGATAGTGATAACACAATCGTAATTCCTTCATTTTGTGTTTGTCTTTTCCTCGTCACTAATGAAGGCGTTGTTTGTTTTGAGACACCAATTACTTCTATAGCAAATACCTAAACCAAGCGACAACTGAAAATGCTACGAACAAATCATTGCGAAAACGCCGAGAAGTGTGATCGTCGACATGGAGATCTCATGTTACATGTAAGGTAAATATCACAAGTAAAGTCAATGTCCATTTCCAGTTATTTTCCCATGTAAATAAAGTTCTAACCCTGAACCTCTAGAAGGTTAAAGAAACCAAGAAATCAGGAACCATAGACTTTATTTTAACTTAAGACGCATGCAGCTGTTAAAAAAAATAATGAGAAGATTACTTATACTCGAAGACTTTCGTTGTTGAATTGTTATATGTTTTGAATATTAATTATCTTTCTCATCTTAAGAACATTTGTGTTCATAACTCGTATTCCCTGATCACTTTTTAAAAAAAATTGTGTTTTACATATGTCTGATATCATGTATTCTGGTCATTGAAAACATGTCAGATTTTCCATAGTCATGTCATAGAAGTGACCGTAACGACATACTCATTAATGCAGAAAGATGTTAGTTCAATGATTATGTGAGAAGATGTAACACTGCATTCAATAAAGACGAATCAAGGGACGTTACTGGCGGCGTGCTGTGTACATCCCAACCTAGGCACTGAAGTCAGATGTATGTGTACATGGTCAGTGTCAGACATTGTTGTTTGATATGTGAATGCCCACAATGAGTAGGTTTACATTTTTGTGCGCCCTGTAAAGGACGTTAAGTAGCAGGTTGCCCTAGCTTTCCTCACACCCCAAGCATGCTGATGAAGGTGGACCGGGGTCCTCCAGGCGGTTGTGCTATGCTTGGTTTCCTCTGCGTATCGCTCACTACTACAGTGATTGCGTTGAGCCCTAACCTCGTTTGCCAGGCTGCCATCAAAACAGCCTATTTCCAGGGAGGGCTACTAAGAAGCCGAGGTGATGGTCCTGCCCAGTATGGTTTGCCTGACCCTGACTAGCATGTCTGATCAGTATATTTTGCCTGACCAGACGTTAGTCTTCCTCCCCCAGTGTCAGAAATAGAACCCACTAGCACGCCATATAAACATGAATGCTGTAGGTCACTATGGAGGGAACCATGCCTACACATTTGCATTCTATTTATTTTAACACATGCACGCACTCAAACTTGCGAAATGCCACATCATAAAGTTGTAGAATGAGTCTTCTGTGCATTTCAAGGCAGAAGAGTCACTTCAGTGAATTCCAGCTGCTATGACTTTACATATCAACACAAGTACAGTGAGCTCAACCAAACACGCCTTGACACAGAACTAAACATATGATGCAGACAGATTCGTCTTTTTTTCTGTACTATTGCACGGTATAAGAGTTATCTATCCCTACACAAGATACCGCTAACGTACTAGTTAAGAAAAGCTTATATAGAGGGCAATTGATCTGTTCTTGGTTTCCTAGTAATGGGCCACACCGTAATCGGAATGAAAAATAAAACAATGTTTCCTTTAATTAGATCAACAGTACTTATTGATCTTGTCTATGTCACTAGTACTGATTTCTTTACATTGTTCTCTCTGGTAGCAAATTTGCGTAGACCCTGTCTATAGTCCAGGGCACACTGAAGAAGGTGGGTGTTACTTGGCCCTTGACATAAGCCTATCCACCAAACAATGCTTATTGAGAAATTCTGTATACCGATATATTGTTTCAGCGTTATGAGCTATACATCTCGTATACTCTATATAGATATTACAGTTACAGTCAGGTTCTGTGTTGCGCTATCATTAAACAGGCGTTAAAAACCAATCAATAAATCAAAACAATTTCAGCTCTCAGTGGTGCATAGGTCTTCATCAAATACTAACATAGTTATCAAGCGTGGAGCTGTCTATTCCTACTGGCGTGTTTTCTGGCTTCAAGTTTCTACAGGACGTGGTAGCCCCATGTCAAACGCTTCTTAGTCGTCTCATAAGACATACTTGGCAGGTTTAGCGACTCTATTCTTTGCTCCCCTTTCAGACCCCGATAACACTGGGGTAGTGTAAATGTATTATACTTATTTATTCCTTCTAGTTCTCTCGGAACACACAGAACATGCATTGATGTCCCCTGATTGCTACCTCGGATAGTCTACTTGATCTACGCCCCATGAGAATACCCTTTGGCATGCTCGCTCGATGGGTAGGAATTTATTTTATCTTTTATTCCTTTTATTTTGTAATAATTTGGCAGTTATTTCGACAATTTTCATATGTCTTCTGCGTAGGGTAAAGTGTGCAGTGTCAGGGGTAGTAATGACCTCCAACACTAAATAGATATACTTAGTGCTGGCGTCATACAGGAAGTTCTATAGCATAATAAAAGCCCTACTTCACCCAAGTCTTACTGTAGACTGAACATGATATAACACTCTTGGTAATCTTGGAATACGCAGTTTAATCATCAGCATCAGCTTTCAGGTACATCAGACCAAATTAGCTGCTACAATGGCTCAAGCATAGATCAAAGTCCCATTAACATTAAGGACTTAGTGCAATCCGTGTACATACGGTGCTCTGTTGTAATTGATGGCCGTGGGGATACACAAGAAACGTAAATGGCAACGTGAACAATATGACCTGAAATTTTCAAAATGATGTGATTTTTGTGTCTGCTTCATAAACAAATCATCTTAGTTCTGTCATTACCTTTATATGTAATGAAGAAATTAATTAAAGAAAAAGTCAGTTGTAAACACAACACAAGTGCAATCCCTTATTCCATCATGGTTTTCATTGGATAAAACGATATTATTACTACTAGTTAGAGCTCGAGGCTAGTAGAAGCCGTTTTATACCGAGTGAACTTGTACATCTTCTATGTGGCTGCGAGTTACTGGTGGGACTTGGCATTTATGGAGACACGTCTATTTTTAACAGTGTCGTTTGCTTTCAACCCCGTCACCACCCGCACATTCACACGGATGCAGAAATAAAACATCGTTCAATCAAGACAAACCTTGTTCAAAAAGTAGGATGCATTACCGTAAAGAATGGAGACATTTTACTTGATGAGAAAGAAATGCCAAATAGTTTGGCGGAATTTGTGCGGGAAATATTTGACGACAACAGAGATGATAAACCAGTGTCGTCAGAGGAGAAGTAGAGAAAGAAACGATTACATATTTGAATAAACGGAAAAAAATCAAGCAGGGATACAAGAAATATAGAATGTAAGATAAAACCACTGATCTACGTAATGCCATCTACAATACAGGTTCTACACTGTCTTTATAACATTACACAAAAAACAACCTGCAATAGAATATCCAGATTTTGAGAAAAATAATTCTTATGAGCCACATCATCGTACACATGATCCTCTGGTTGCTCAGTCCGGATGTAAGGTTGTCTAAGTATGTCTCTCCATTTGACCACACCTTTTACACCACTCCTGATGTCAGCATAGTATTGTACTTTAATGTCTCTGCATGTCTGAGATGTAAGGATGAGTCTTCTGTAGAAACGTTCATGTCTCACTCACATTGTGGCCCAGCAAACTCAATCGTCGTTTTTGTATCATTTTCAATATTTGCCTTGGCGCAGCAACCTCAATGAGGACGTTGTCAATGCATCTTATTTCTGTCTAACTCACCCCTTCCATATTACGGTAGAACCACATTTCAACCACTTTCAAAATTTTCTTTTTTTTTTTTGGTGTGTTTTGTTTTGTTGTTGTTGCTGCTAATCATCGTTTCAATCCGATACAGTGCAACTGGCAATACATGAATAGTGATTATTCCTTCTCTCAGTTCTATTCTGAAATTCTTTGAGGTTATGAATTTATGTTTTTCTTTGAATGTTTGTTTGCTAATGCAATCCTTGTCTTAATTTCTGTCTCTTTGCGGGCATCTTCTGTTATGGTTTGCCCTGAATATATAAACTCTGTATTTGTTTGGTCATTTCCCCGATGATGTTTAAAATAATTTAACTTTGTTTTTCGGCTATTACCATGGTTTTTGTAGTCAACGTGTCTATTTTAATGTCAAACTCTTTGGCTGTGCTGTTAATTTATTCAAGCAACCTTTGCAACGCTGCCATTGATCAAAAGTTTGAGCATCAGCAAATTTGATTGCATTAACTTGTATAACATTGATTTTGATACCATTAACTTTCATACCAATAACTTTCCTACCATTGACTGTGATACTTTGATACCTCTATTACTACTCAATACAACGTTTGTCATTATCATCGTTATAGATTTAGTGAAAGCAAAGAACATTTCTCCGCATACACTTTCATTTTTGTTGCCAGATGATACTTTTTCTCTGATAATTATTTCCTCTTTACGTTTTTAGACGTCGGATCTTGCTTAATGCGATGAAGGCTATGTGGTTGTTCGGAGAACGAGACATCTTGTGCCGCTTTTCTTAGAAGGCTCGTTGGTAGGTGAAATGTGATTTGTGGTGTGAGTTGGTGCGGGGAGACTGGTTACCTTGGAGATGGATGTGATTAATGCAATCAGATTTGATTAGTCAGCTTCGGTGTCAGTGTCAACAGCAGATACGAGTTACTTGTTAGCTGCGATGGTGGTAGCAATCGAGGAATTGTTGAGCGAATCTGATCCAGAAATGATCAATGCTGCTGACGTTTTGCACGTTTTTGGTTGAAGTGGAAGTCGGTGGGGAGTAGGTAATAGTCGCTTCCAGTGCAGAAGGAACCAACTACTGAGACATCGGTTGCCGATCTACGATTGGATAAAACATGGTAAATTTCGTGACGATGAAGTCTACTTGGTCTCACTTGTGGGTATTTCTTGTGAATGGGCATCGGGGAAAAGCTGTTACAACAGAACTGTCGATTGTTCCGCAGAAAGTGGCCAGTCTGTCGCCTACGTCGTTCATTGTTTCTCCTGATTTCTGTCACTAATAGGTTACACCATATTGGCAAAGTTTCATTCTGGCCTTTAAGTCGACGATAATGATCATGTAGTAGCTGTGGCATCGCTAGATGACTTCATGGAGACTGTCCTAGAAATCAGCGTGATCTTATTCATCTTTGTCAGATGTTGGTGCATACACTTGAATGATGATAGCGCCAAGGGAAAAAGACGACACTACGGAGGATCTCCAGGCTTGCGATCTTCCTAAGCCATTGTCCAACATTTTAAACGTTATCTTTTCCAGGTCACTTATAAACTGATTAAAAAATGTATTTTTGTCAGAGTCCGCAACACTCTCGAAGACTCGCAACCAGTCGAACAAGCTAGCTTTCGATGTTCGTACAGCCCGATGAACAACATTTCAACTAGCTTCTGCCTTATTGAAGCAGTCTGGGAGTTTCAAACACACTTGGTATTTACCTTCATCGACTACATAACAGATTTCGATTCGGTAGCACCACATTTTGTCTGGCGTTCACTGTTGAAACCAGGTGTCGATCCTGGTTACATCAAAACACTTGGCATATAGTCTTATACGAACTGCAATAGCACATTTCGTCCGTTCTAAAGTCGAATTGTAGTACAAGTACTGAAAGGTGTCCTATCTCACCGGACCTATTCTCCACAGGTTTTGAATCAATTATCAACCGATGCAAATGGGACAATTTTGGCATTGATCTTGACGGCAGACGCTTCAATCACCTTCAATTTACCAACGACATAATGCTCATCACAGAGTCAGCAGCAGAAGCCAACCAAATAACACGGCTTGTCGATGATGAGGGTAAGAAAGAGGAACTAGAAATGAATATTTCGAAGACTAAAGTGTTGTACAATCGTTTCATCATATTGTGATCCAGTCTTCTTTACTGGCAAGCTTAGAGGATGTGGATGAGTACATCTATCTTGGGCAATATGCAGATCAATCTTGAATCTGAACTAACAAGACGTCGTCGCGAGGGCTGGGGAGGCTTCTCGTCCATTAACACGGGCCCGGGTGGTTCACAGAAACAGACCTGACTCGCCTCTCTCATTATTTCCACTGTGCTCCTTGTGATGTGCCATAGTATACATGGGCACTCACAAAATCACGGTAGGACAAATTGAGAGTGACCCATGCCTCTCTAGGGAGACGATTGTCACTCTCCTCAACCAACGTGTGCAATTCTCCACAATTCTGACATACGATGATTGTACTTCCATGGCCAGGGTCCGCTGGAGACAAAATTGGGACCCACAGCAACGGACGAGGAACGGGTTATCAAGATCAAGAAAATCAAGAAAGTTATATAAGCTGAATTAGTACAGTACAATAAAACTCCTCCTCTCTTAACATTGTCTCCAACCACCCGGCACCTCCTTAACATTGTACAAGTATATCCCTCTAATTCAATTTCACCATTTTCAATGTTCTCATATGTCCATGATTCCGTGAACCCTAATATATCAGCCTATTCTTCCTCTATACAACACTTCAAATTCTCTTTTATTTATTGTGCTTTTCAAAATTGCATAAAAACATTTTAGTTCGTTGTTTTTTTTCAATTCCTGCTTTTGTTTTATTATTTTTATTTGTGCCTTGCCGCTATTTCATTCACACTTCAGTGATATCTGTTTTGTAAATATTCATTTTTAATATTTTGTTAAGCTATTAACTGGTATTTCCTACTACTATTTGTAAAATGTATTTTTCCACTAACATTTACTGTCTAGCTCATTCCTTCCCTACCTAATAACTGATTACTGCTTACTACTGGATTACTAGATGACTCTTCCTTCATAGGCGGATACACCAATACGGGTCCCAACTTCTCCAACGGTCTCTGCTATGGACCACTGGGGACCAGTCGATAATGAATTACCTATCTGTGGCATCGTGAATGCTGTTGCCGGATGCAATGGAGTCAGGCTAACGTGTTGGTGGTCGTCCCCGTGGTCGCTTCTTGTCTCTGGGGTGCCATATTACGGTAGCTGTGCTCCATTGATCGTCCGTTCTTCACATATTTCCCCCCCCCCCCCCTTTCCACAGCGATGTTTCATCATGTCTGCAAAAATGACTGCATCTCCCACTAGGAACAATAGACGTATGTCCGAGTTATGTAGGCCTTTTGTGCCCTGACTTTAGAGCGTGAGGCCGACCCTACATCTTTCGAGGGAGGATTGGGTCACTCTATTTTCGATTCCATCGCCTTCGTGAGTGACCATGTTTCCGCCGCATAGCATGTAGTACTAAGGAGTTGAATAGAGAGTTGAATAAAGTGTTGAATAGAGTGTTGATAATAGAGTTGAATAGAGTGTTGAATAGAGAAGTGCACAGGTTCTTGTCGTGAATGTTGTCCAGTACACACTTTGTCGAAGAGAAAACCGCCCCAACCCGTGCGACGTTGTCTCGTCAACTCTGGGCTTCAGTTGTTCTGCATGTTGAGCAGACGTCTACGGTAGATGTCCTCCTCAACGTCGTCCACGGTAGATGTCCTCCTCAACGTCGTCCACGGTAGATGTACTCCGCAACGTCGTCCAGTCGTCGTCCACGGTAGATGTACTCCTCAACGTCGTCCAGTCGTCGTCCACGGTAGATGTACTCCTCAACGTCGTCCAGTCGTCGTCCACGGTAGATGTACTCCTCAACGTCGTCCAGTCGTCGTCCACGGTAGATGTACGCCTCAACGTCGTCCAGTCGTCGTCCACGGTAGATGTCCTCCTCAACGTCGTCCACGGTAGATGTACGCCTCAACGTCGTCCAGTCGTCGTCCACGGTAGATGTCCTCCTCAACGTCGTCCACGGTAGATGTACGCCTCAACGTCGTCCAGTCGTCGTCCACGGTAGATGTACTCCTCAACGTCGTCCAGTCGTCGTCCACGGTAGATGTACGCCTCAACGTCGTCCAGTCGTCGTTCACGGTAGATGTACTCCTCAACGTCGTCCAGTCGTCGTCCACGGTAGATGTACGCCTCAACGTCGTCCAGTCGTCGTCCACGGTAGATGTACTCCTCAACGTCGTCCAGTCTCTCTCCATCTAGTAAGACTGAGTCGCGGGATGCGAAGCGATTGCGCATGACTTTCGTCTTGGAAATTTTCATTTCGAGTCCCTGCTTTGTTTCCCTCTCTGTGGAGCGCTTCTAGCATTTCACTGGCGTCTGTGGTTGCTTCCGCGATGAGTACTAGATCATCTGCAAAGTGAAGGTGATTTAGCAGCCTGCCATTAATGTTGATGTCAAAGGATTAACAGTCACACAGGATGATGACGGATTCCAAGCATTCGGAAATAAAGCTCGGTTAGATGAAAGTCCCTTCAAGGACTCATATCTGTATGGATACTAATACCAGTTTGTGTTGAGTTTTTCTGCAGTCTGTTATATTTTTTAAATTCTCTTATACAGTGATGATTGATTTTCTTGGCAGTAATAAAGTCGGTAGTTTGCCGTTGCTTTCCGACCGGTTCTTGCCGCTTACCAGTAAAGCCGGAACCTAGTATATCAGAGGTCCGTTCCGCAATCTAAGGGTTGAAGAAAAGGAAACCAGGTTGCGATGATATACACAGTGAATTTATTCAGGCAGGAGGAGAAGCCAGTGTCCGCATCTACCACGCATTGTGTAGAAGGGTATGGCACAGAACAATATGGCCGAGAGCAGGAACAAAAATCTGTATAAATACCGCTCCCCAAGAAAGGTGATATGAAGCAGTGTACCAATTACCGAACCATCGCTTTAATAAGTCATGCCAGCAAAATCCTCCTACGGATCATCATGAAGAGGCTAGAAAACACGCTCAATGAGGAGGTACATGAGGCACAGGCAGGTTTCAGAAAAGGACGAGGCTCGAGGGATCACATCCTCAACATAAGAAATATTATAGAAAATTGCAGAGAGTACAATGTTGACGTACACACTTGCTTCATAGATTACACGACGTACACACTTGCTTCATAGATTACACGACGTACACACTTGCTTCATAGATTACACGACGTACACACTTGCTTCATAGATTACACGACGTACACACTTGCTTCATAGATTACACGACGTACACACTTGCTTCATAGATTACACGACGTACACACTTGCTTCATAGATTACACGACGTACACACTTGCTTCATAGATTACACGACGTACACACTTGCTTCATAGATTACACGACGTACACACTTGCTTCATAGATTACACGACGTACTCACTTGCTTCATAGATTACACGACGTACACACTTGCTTCATAGATTACACGACGTACACACTTGCTTCATAGATTACACGACGTACACACTTGCTTCATAGATTACACGACGTACACACTTGCTTCATAGATTACACGACGTACACACTTGCTTCATAGATTACACGACGTACACACTTGCTTCATAGATTACACGACGTACACACTTGCTTCATAGATTACACGACGTACACACTTGCTTCATAGATTACACGACGTACACACTTGCTTCATAGATTACACGACGTACACACTTGCTTCATAGATTACACGACGTACACACTTGCTTCATAGATTACACGACGTACACACTTGCTTCATAGATTACACGACGTACACACTTGCTTCATAGATTACACGACGTACACACTTGCTTCATAGATTACACGACGTACACACTTGCTTCATAGATTACACGACGTACACACTTGCTTCATAGATTACACGACGTACACACTTGCTTCATAGATTACACGACGTACACACTTGCTTCATAGATTACACGACGTACTCACTTGCTTCATAGATTACACGACGTACACACTTGCTTCATAGATTACACGACGTACACACTTGCTTCATAGATTACACGACGTACACACTTGCTTCATAGATTACACGACGTACACACTTGCTTCATAGATTACACGACGTACACACTTGCTTCATAGATTACACGACGTACACACTTGCTTCATAGATTACACGACGTACACACTTGCTTCATAGATTACACGACGTACACACTTGCTTCATAGATTACACGACGTACACACTTGCTTCATAGATTACACGACGTACACACTTGCTTCATAGATTACACGACGTACACACTTGCTTCATAGATTACACGACGTACACACTTGCTTCATAGATTACACGACGTACACACTTGCTTCATAGATTACACGACGTACACACTTGCTTCATAGATTACACGACGTACACACTTGCTTCATAGATTACACGACGTACACACTTGCTTCATAGATTACACGACGTACACACTTGCTTCATAGATTACACGAAGGTATTCGATTGTGTACAACACCAAGGGTTATGGGAAATAATGAGAGAAATGGGGTTCCCTTTGCACTTGATCCAGTTGATCGAATCTTTATATCAGGAACAACAAGCAGCGGTTTGAATTGCCTGCGAAACGTCAGACTAGTTCGATGTTCAAAAGGGCGTAAGACAAGGATGAATACTCTCCCTATATTTGTTCAACATATGCCGAATCACTAATGAGGAACGTAAAGAACGATGAAAATTATGACAAGCTCGAGCCATTAACAATCGGCGGAAACGAGATACCGGAGCTGAGATATGCCGATGATACAGTTGTCCTATCAAGGAGCGCTGTGGGGCTGGAACAGATGATCCTATCGGTAAAACAACACAGCGAAGACCAGAATCTGTACCTGAATATAAGTAAAACCAAGATAATGAGCACATACAAGGCAAACATCAAACCTAAAGTTATCCTGGAGCAACAGGAGATTGAGAATGTCACAAGTTGTGAGTACCTTGGCGCAATCATAAGCAACATGAGATTGAGAATGTCCCAAGTTTTGAGTACCTTGGCTCAATCATAAGCAACAATGGAGATTGAGAATGTCCCAAGTTTTGAGTACCTTGGCTCAATCATAAGCAACAATGGAGATTGAGAATGTCCCAAGTTTTGAGTACCTTTGCGCAATCATAAGCAACAATGGAGATTGAGAATGTCCCAAGTTTTGAGTACCTTGGCTCAATCATAAGCAACAGGAGATTGAGAATGTCCCAAGTTTTGAGTACCTTGGCTCAATCATAAGCAACAGGAGATTGAGAATGTCCCAAGTTTTGAGTACCTTGGCTCAATCATAAGCAACAGGAGATTGAGAATGTCCCAAGTTTTGAGTACCTTGGCTCAATCATAAGCAACAGGAGATTGCATGACGGAAGTGAGAATGAGAATGGCTATGGCCAGGCAGAGGTTGAATAAGATGAAGAATCTGTGGCAGAACTCTAATAAGATGAAGAATCTGTGGCAGAACTCTAATAAGATGAAGAATCTGTGGCAGAACTCTAATAAGATGAAGAATCTGTGGCAGAACTAATAAAATGACGAACATAAAAATTCTACGAACTTGCATCTTCCCGGTGGCAACGTACGGATGTAAAACGTGGACAACCACACAGACACTTAAGAAAAGGATTGACTCTTTTGAACTGAAATGCTACAGGAGGATGCTCAAAATACCATGGGTGGAGAAACGCAAAAATGGAGATATAACAAAAGAGCTTGACATCGACGAACATTGGTTGGTAAACAACATCTTATCCAGAAAACTGACAATATTTTGTTCCCATCAAACTCCATAATGCCTTAGAGAGAACAATATTGGAGGGTATGGTTCCTGGAAGGCGGGGCAGAGGCAGACCGAGAAACAGATGGACACAAGACATCACGGAGGTCCTGAAGATGACAGCGACAGAGGCGGACATTCTGGCCAGAGATCTATGGTCCTACAGATCTGCTGTTGTGCGAGCGACGTTCTGCAAAGGACACGATACATGATGATGAATACAGTAATAGAGCCGTCATGTCTTCGGTGTAGAAATACGAGCAACAAATATCAACAGGAAGATACAGTGTTAGCGGGCATGACTGACGTGTAGATTGTCAGAGGAATGGAGCATATCATGGTAACATCAGAGGACAAATCAGTAAGTTCAGGAGATACTTGTCATTATACAAGTATACAGGTACGGTCGAAACGTTTTGTACACAAGTATGAGAGTGAAGACACTTACTGACTAGAAATTGGAGTGAACGTTAGAGTCTTTCTGAATGTATTCACCCTGCAAGTCGATACACTTCTCCCTTCTATTCCTCACCTTCGTTATGACCTGATTTAAGAACTTCTCAGTCTGGGCACGGAACCACGTATCCAGTTCAGTAATCAAGAGCTTGACGTCAGAAAAACGACGTTCACTAAGGGAATTCTTCATGTTTGGGAACAAGAAATAGTCACAAGCTGCCACGTCCAGCAAATATGATGGCTGTGCTCTTGAAATCATACTTTCATGTTTTTATGACGTCAAGGACTTGATTATTGAGCTGTAAGACACTCGATTCCTGGCCAGATCCCCCGCCATTGCAATGTCAAGCACAGAGTATCTGTAATGTTTCTAGTCCATTTTCTCCTCGGTCTTCCTCTGCCTTTTTTGCCAGGCGCCATATTCCCCAGTATCGCAGTATCGTTCTTTCTATGACGTCGTGGTGTTTGATTTGGCAGAAGTAAGTTAATTTCCTAGACGTGATTGTTGTTTACTAGCAAGTTTTTTTCAATATCGACCAATATCTGTAGGATTTTTGCGTCTTTCATTTTTGCTGTCCATGGAATGTTCAGCATCCGCCGGTAGCATTTTAGCTGGAAGAATTCAATCTTCTTCCCTAGGGTTTCTGTAGGTGACCATTTCTCGCAAACCTACGTTTCGACTTTATCTTTATTTTTGTCGTCTTGTTAGTGTTCTGCCATACGTTTTCATTTTAGTTAACCTCTGTAGTTTCTTGGCTATTCTGTGAAGAACAGTAAAGAACTGGACAACGATGTTTAAAGAAGGACGTGAGTTAACGACATATCTTCTGAGAACTGGACAGGCGCATATTGTTGCGTTAGCTTATGTCCTTTTTTAAACATCTTTGTCCAGTTCTTCACTGTTGTTTTCGACACACTGTTGTTACCATATACTGCCTGCATTCTGGGATGAATGTCAACTGGTCGACATCCTTCAGCTGATTTAAATCAAATTACAGCTCACTGGTGAACTCCGGAAGGATTCCGTATCACACCCGCCATTTTTCAACAGGCTGCTGAGGAAACTATGAATCGGATGAAATTTTGCAAACTTGACGGTTGGTATGTGCTGTTTATACTAGAAGTGACGTCATCATGCGCATCGTATGTATGTTCACTTGTTGCCGCTTGGTCCGGTTTCATTTGAACACGACTCGTACATATATATTCAATGAATTATGAAATATTAGACTTATTTATTCAAATGACATATAATACACAGAAAAGAAAAGACAAACAAAAATTCTCAGAGAACTGATAGTTGACAGCACCTACTCTAGAGCCAGATCTTCATCGGTTTAGTATAAACAACAAACAGTAGTGACTATAGGCATAGTATCTATATGTGTCGTGAAGTCGACACGACCACGTGTCTCTTTTTTGTTGGGGAGACGTCGAGGATTTTGGTAACTCAACTCCCCTTGTTTCCCAATTCTGTGGGATCCACGAGATGACGCCTCTTTCGAACCCAATTGACACATAAACTAATGACTGTGAGTGGAACTTAACACGAATAGCCTGTATTGTCGATAAGTGTGATTACTTGTGAGCAAACGACGACGAAGTAGAATGTCTCTCAATAACATTAACATGTGGTCTTTTCTAAATTTATATTTATAGTTACGTTTGTTATCTTTCCATAGATAATATTCCCAAATGAACGCTAATGCTGCTTTTTCCTTTGTGAAATGTATAAGAACTTTCATATTTGTGTTTTTTTTCACAAAATAGCAAGACTTTCAGAGACGACATAATTACGGCTTTTGTGAAAAATTTATTTGATTGGCGGCCTTTAATTTTAAGACATGGAAACGAGAAAACAGACTGCAGCTAGACATACAGTCATCGATATGGGTAGATCAAATATGGAACATAATTACACAATGGGCGAGAACAATATTAGAATGATATAAAAGGAAAGGGGCCTAGGGATTATAATAGATCATACAGGTAAAGTGTGTGAGCAAGTGCATGTAGCAGTGAAAAAGGAAAATGCATTGTAAGATATGATAACAAGAAATATTAAACTTAGGAGCATGGAAGTGATAATTACACTGTATAAAGAAAGCATTAGTTAGACCTAGATTGGAGTACTGTATTACAGGTGTGGAGTCCTTATCGTAGAGGGGATATAAACATGCTGGAAAGAATACAAAAAAGAGCGACAAAGCTGATAGTGGGATTCAAGAATTACAGTTAATAGGAAAGACTCAGAAATACCGGCCTACAGTGTCTAAAAAAGAGAAGAATTCGAGGTCACTTAATACAGATTATAAGATAATCAAAGGAACGGATACATAAGTCTATAAAAAAATTTTTTTCAAAATACAACCACCTACAAGAACAAGAGAGCATAGCCACATATTAACTAAAGAAAGGTCCAGATTAGATATTAGGAATTTCTTTAGTCAGAGAGTGGTGAATGCTTTGAATGCAGTGCCACAGGAAGTAGTTGAGGCAGGGACAATTAATGTATTTAAGAACAGATTGGATGCAAATAGCATTTAGAGAAAAGAAACTGGTTGTTTACAAACTCTGCAGTCTTCTATACCAGTATAAAAATGTTACGTTAAGTTAAGTTAGACCTGTGGTTCCAAAGACACGGTGGGATTGCGTAGGGGCGCTAAGAGGCAAGAGAGCGCCGGGGGGCGCTCAATGTAGTCTTTTTTGAGCGTGATGTTTGCTTCTTTTCGCTTTAGCCAAATATCGTCATTGCTTCAAGTTTATGCCTCCCTTCGCGCTGCGCGCACCCACTTGATTCCAGACGCAACTTTGTGCTTCCACATTCTCCCTTTATGATGTAACGTAGCACGTGTCACTCAGCCATTCAGGAGGCCATGTCACGCCACCAGAGCTAGACAGACTAGGGTTGTAGTACTGGTAAATGGGACAATTTCTCACACTTTGGCATTTAATTTTTGCCAACAATTATAAACACATGTAGGGGACGGCGTGGCCTAGTGGTTAAGTGGCACGGATCACGATCCGAAAGTGCTGGGTTCGATCCCCATCACAGCACCGGCCGTTACCCCGGGGAAGCAAACCCTTAGAAAATGCAGGAGGAAGCAGACCCTTACATAAAATAAATGCTGAAGTCGGATGCACTGGGCCGACAGGCGCAAAATAAAAACCACAGTGCAACGCACTCCGCCTTGAGGATTAGAGAGAAATAAGGCAAACGCAAAAAAAAATAAAAATAAAAAAAAATAAAAATAAACATATGTATCTGTTTTGGCAACTTTTAAAAATGACAACATTTTCCTTATTGCCTTTCACTGGTGTTATTTTCTGTAAAAAATGTATTCATTATTTCTACCTGTAACGATGTATCTGAAACTGAAAGTAATTGTTTTCTGTAAAAATGTCGTAAGGTAGGATAAATTTAATTATTTATTCTTGTAAAATTGCATCTGAAACTGAGAGGAATCGTTTCCGAGCTGTGCCAATATTCCAGAAGTTGTGCAGTTTTTCCTAGAGCTGAACTTTCCAATTCGAAGTGTTGGCCGATATTTTGCTTTCCACATTTCTAACTAGCAGGACTAAAATATGTTAGTAAATATAAATCCAGGCTCTAATAATGAGTAAATAAATTTATTAACGTCTGCATGACATTTTTAACATTTTATGCAACTAAATATCCATAAAAAAAGATTACATCACAACTTATGCAACACAACTACCACCACCATCTCCTCTTTATTTATATATGTGTTATTTTAATTAAGTGTACGTTCTTAGTTTGCCATTATTCCTATGACGTTAAATGATTCAAGTCTCTTGTCTCTGAAAAGAAATATCGTAGTATGGAACATTTAAAGTGTAGATTTATATCTGCACCAACAAACAAGCAGCTACCGACGTGCCTGCTATGTGAAAAAAAGTATTTTTTACTGAGGCAATGAAGCCTTCCATACTGATTGAACATTTAAAGAGGAAGACAGCACACATTAACAAGGCAGATACAAATTTAACATATTCAGTCACTTCATGACATATTTAAAAAGCAGTCAACACTGTTAAATATGACATAACAACAAAACGATGGTTTACGTGCATCATACATGATTGTATGGTTGACTGCTAAGTCTTGAAAGCCATATACAATTTGTGAAGAGCTCATCCTACTAGAAGTTAGAGAGGTTATGAGTTTTGTTTGACACAAGTAATCCATTGATATAAGTAAGACGACTGCTCTCAGCAACAATTCAGTGTAAAGACGGATTCGAGGAGAGTTTGGTCAAGACCTGCTTTTTGTAAAGCCACTAAAAGCCCATTTTTAAGGTAATTCAACATTTCGTGGTTGTGGAGCTCTTAATAGAAAAGAAAATTCCAAATCCTACTAATCGTAATATACTTGCTTGCGCAACTCATAGAGCACCATCAATGACTGGTCGTTATTGTGGTCGTGTTGCTTACTTGAAAAAATCAGTACCAAATATATTTACCATTCACTGTGTCATTTATCGCCATCGTGTAATTGTTAAAAAACCATAGTGGTCGCCTATACAATTCATCACCCACTGTCATTATTGCAGTGAATCGAATTACAACCTACGCTCTCAATGATCAACTATTTCGGAAGCGCTGTTCTGAGAATGATGACAACGAAACTGTTTGAGACGCTTTTAAAACATTTTTGACAATGTTGTGGAGTTTCTTGAAGGCATGAATGCCTTGTTTAGTAATCAACTCAAAGAAATAGGCATTATTTATTTGTCTTAATTATTTATGAAATTGAATCAAATAAATTTGCAATTGCAAGGAAATGACACCAATCTTAATAATGTCAAACGTGTCAATCTACGTATATTGCAAAGCTAACTCTACTGAAGCACAAAATAGGCCGACGTGATCTATACCAATTTCCGAGTTTGTCTGATCTAAAACAAAAAGGCGGGATACTTGATGACGATTTGCAAGTTTTTGATGACCATTTGAATATGAAGATATGTCTGAGCTATTCGAGGATCTTATTATGATGGAAATTGCAGACAGGGTTATAAATCCATTTTCAAATGTTGAGGAAGTTGGAGCAGCGGAGGAAAAATTAATATTGTTAAATAACGACATTGAGCCAGAGTTCAAGAAATCGTATCAGAAGTTTTGAATGTAGAAGGAAATTTCTGATCGCTTTTCTGCGTAATGGAGAGTGGTTAAGGAGTGCATAGTTACATTTCCAGTATCGTATTTAGTGGAACATGATGTTAATGTGGCCAGTCTACTTCTGTTCAATCAAAGAAAACGACTACATATTAGTAAACGTTGTGATTTAAGACTCATGTTAATCGGCTTTTAAGCCAGACATTTGAAAATCTGTATCGACTTCATTAAGGTCATCCATTAAGAATTGGCATAAAAGTGAGCTACTTCATCTCGATACTAAATGTGGCATCTAATATTCCCACTAAATGACTATCAGAATTCGAAAATATGACATCTCTGGAAGTTAATCAATTAAGTTAAAATAAGCATATATAAAATAAACAAACAAAAAAGTAATTGAATGTTGGATAAACATTTAATTAATTGTTACTTCGATAATTTTACTATTTTTGTCTTCAATAGTGAGTCGCTGAGAACTGATATTCTGAAAAATAATTTGTATGGTGGAGATGAGGGGTGCATTGGAAATGATTAAGTGGGGCCAAGGGGAAGGTGATCCGAAACGGTTTGAGAACCTTTCGATTAGTACATTAATGGTGAGTTCATTAATGGTGAGTTCATTAATTGTGAGCTCATTAGTGGGGAGCTCATTAGTTTAGTGGTGAATTCATTAATGGTGAGTTCATTAGGGGTGAGCTCATTAGTTTAGTGGTGAGTTCATTAGTGGTGAGTTCATTAGTGGTGAGTTCATTAATTGTGAATTCATTAGTGGTGAGTTCATTAGTTTAGTGGTGAATTCATTAGTGGTGAGTTCATTAGTGGTGAGCTCATTAGTTTAGTGGTGAATTCATTAGTGGTGAGTTCATTAAAGGAGAGTACATACATTGCTTGTAATCCCAAGTCTCCATACCACGAGGAGGCATACGCGCCACGAAACACTTGCAGGAAATCTCTGCTGTTACTCTCAGATCACGTGCCCCGATCCTTGTGTGATCTTGTCTGTATCCAATTTGAATATTTCTGTACCGTTACTGTTCATGCTTGACAGCAGTGAAACAAGTCTAAACTGGAGCTGATTATAACAATTACGACGTACATATATATATATATATATATATATATATATATATATATATATATAAACGCACGCATGCGCTCACGCACACACGCACACACATACACACGCACGCACGCACACACATACATACATACATACATACACACATACATTACATACATAAATTCAATCCATAGCATTTCCTACATGTCAAATATCATTTGTTATGTTTGTCTTTCCACATTGGTCGTGCTGGAGTATACAGCATTGAAAAAGCTGACAGGACATTCTGGGATATACGTAATTGAAAGAGCTAACATGGCATTTTGGGGTATACAGCATTGAAAGAGCTGACATGACATTTTGTGGTGTACAGCATTGAAAGAGCTGACATGACATTCTGTGGTATACATCATTGAAAGACCTGACATGACATTCTGGCTTCTAAAGTACCTACAAAGTGGGAACAATAGTAGATCATTTTATGATGGGCGTTCTGAAATCAATCAATGACCACCAACCAGACGATGACGCTTCGATCGACAAACTGGTAATCCACAGATTGATAGAGTTTACTATCCGGAGCAGAGATATGTACAACCTCAGAGCTACAGGAATAATCAGTATTCATATAGTTCATCATTTGTGGAGATTAAGGGAGAGATAGATACAGGGACAGAGACAGAGCACCTATATATTTGTTCAATGTGCAGTAATATCGATTCTATATACTATAACATGGACAGAGAAAAACACAAATGTAGACATTCGGCAAGAGGAGCATAGAGGAGAACTGGTTTATCAATTCCATTTATGATCTGGGGTAGTTGTCTCGCCGCAGCGACTCAATTTCAACCAGTGTTCGTAAAGCGATCTCAGTCCCGCCAGGCGGAGCGATAGCGCGGGCTTGCGGAAAACGCTCGCCTGCCTTTCCCCGTAGTGCGAATTGGGTGCGGTTTGTTGTAGTGGCTCCTCCACCGAGGTGCGCTAGTCTGGTCCGTATCAGGAAACGTGGTCCGTCCATGGTGATTTATCTAAGGCTTATAGCAGAGCTCGACAGTACGTCTCGCTGGTGGTCCGACTCTCGCAAAGAGCTTGTGACCGGCAAATGGAAAGCAGGAATCGTTGCCTCGAGGCCCTGCGTTCTCCTACGGAGAAGGGCAGGCCGGCAGGCCAAATTGTCTCCAGTCCCAGTGAAATTCATCGCCGAGGTCGTTGGGATCCGTTCTGCACAGAGCGCTGCCATCCCTCCTCGAGCGAGCCCGGTTGGTCGGTCGTCTGGTGCGTGTGGGAGGCCCCTGTCAGGCGGTCCTAGGTCGACGGAGTGAGGGACGGGTGGAACAAACCGTCCGTCCCGTCAGTCGGTTCCTGCGGCCGTCGTCCCAGCGAGGCTTTTTAACACACCCTTCCTCCGCCGACCGGTATGTGCTGTACACAGTACGTCTCCGACAGATATCTGGTTGATCCTGCCAGTAGTCATATGCTTGTCTCAAAGATTAAGCCATGCATGTCTAAGTTCACACTGTCTCACGGTGAAACCGCGAATGGCTCATTAAATCAGTCGAGGTTCCTTAGATGACACGATCCTACTTGGATAACTGTGGCAATTCTAGAGCTAATACATGCTTACCAAGCTCCGACCCTCGCGGAAAGAGCGCTTTTATTAGTTCAAAACCAATCGTCGTTTCCCCTCGCGGGGTTGCGGCGTCCCCACTGGTGACTCTGGATAACTTTGTGCTGATCGCATGGCCTCATGTGCCGGCGACGCATCTTTCAAATGTCTGCCCTATCAAATGTCGATGGTACGTGACATGCCTACCATGTTTGTAACGGGTAACGGGGAATCAGGGTTCGATTCCGGAGAGGGAGCATGAGAAACGGCTACCACATCCAAGGAAGGCAGCAGGCGCGCAACTTACCCACTCCCGGCACGGGGAGGTAGTGACGAAAAATAACAATACGGGACTCTTTCGAGGCCCCGTAATTGGAATGAGTACACTTTAAACCCTTTAACGAGGATCTATTGGAGGGTAAGTCTGGTGCCAGCAGCCGCGGTAATTCCAGCTCCAATAGCGTATATTAAAGTTGTTGCAGTTAAAAAGCTCGTAGTTGGATCTCAGGCGCAGGCGGGCGGTCCGGCTCGCGCCGGTTCACTGCCCGTTGTCTCCTGCCCTACCGTCTGCCGGCTCTCTCCCACGGGTGCTCTTCGCTGAGCGTCCTGGGTGGCCGGCGCGTTTACTTTGAAAAAATTAGAGTGTTCAAAGCAGGCCTCGGCTGCCTGAATAATGGTGCATGGAATAATGGAATAGGACCTCGGTTCTATTTTGTTGGTTTTCGGAACTGGAGGTAATGATTAACAGGGACAAACGGGGGCATTCGTATTGCGGCGTTAGAGGTGAAATTCTTGGATCGCCGCAAGACGAGCTACTGCGAAAGCATTTGTCAAGAATGTTTTCATTAATCAAGAACGAAAGTCAGAGGCGCGAAGACGATCAGGTACCGTCGTAGTTCTGACCATAAACGATGCCGACTAGCGATCCGCAGGAGTTGCTTCGATGACTCTGCGGGCAGCTTCCGGGAAACCAAAGTGTTTGGGTTCCGGGGGAAGTATGGTTGCAAAGCTGAAACTTAAAGGAATTGACGGAAGGGCACCACCAGGAGTGGAGCCTTCGGCTTAATTTGACTCAACACGGCTAACACTGAAATGATTGACATGCCGAGACCACTTTTCTGGGATCTAATATGGAACTGGTGCTGGATTTAGACACCCAGAAATCTGGGGTTATGCCCCCTGTGGCCCGGTTTGGTCTGCATCCAGTGTTCTGAAAAAGGAATTGACGGAAGAGCACTATCAGGAGTGGAGCCTGAGACCTAAATTAACTTAACACGCCAATACTGCAGAATGACTATCAAAAAGTACACCTTCGTGGGGTCTAATAAAGAACATGTGCTGGAATTAGACCCTCGAAAATCTGGGGCTACCCTCTAAGAAACTTGATTGTCTCGCTAAGGGAATTGACGGAAGGGCACCACCAGGTGTGGAACCTGCGGCTTAATTTGACTGAACACGCCAATACTGTAGAACAACTGACAAATCGAGAGCACTGCCGTTTGGGTCTAATAATGAACGTACGCTGGTATTAGACTCACGGATGACAAATCAGCTCTCAAACACTCAAATGAAAGAACGCTACGGAAATCGTGTTTAACTCCGCAGATTTCAAATACCTGGTCATTGACAAACAAAAGCCCTCAATAAATTCGTCTGACCAAATAGTGAACGGGTGCTGGAAATAGATCATCTGAAGACAGGTCAGTTTTACCCTACAAATGACAGGGCGTTGCTACGGAAAACCAGCTCAAATCGAGAGTAGCCGCAGACACTTTGGTTCACGTACCAGGCTGATAAGCCAAGGGCGCGAGGCTACCATGTGGGGGATTACGGCCGAACCCTTGTAAGCCGCAATCCCGCCCAAAATCTCAGCACCACTGCAATGGGAGGCTCCTACATGCTCGGGACCTGGGGCTTGCGCCCCAGCCCTATCAGGTAGAGCCACAGTAAGAGGTCCTTGCCGTCCGCCAATCAAAGCGGGCAGACAACTGCTTGATACTCACCCTATACGGCGATGGGGTGCGAAAACACCAACCAAAGACTTAGTACCTGGTCGGGGTGTCGAAAACAGTAGAGCAGCCACCTCACTGTGAACTGTCAAGACTCAACCACTGACCATGAGAGTTGTCCGCACATCAGGCAAACAACATCTCTGTGACATCACCAGGCTTGTCCTCTGGCTGAATGCACTCCGGCTACGATATCTACCTCTGTACGTTATCAGCCATATAACTATCATACTGGACGCAGAAGAGATGCAGACCAGCGGACATTGCACACCTGCCCCACTGTGTCAACACCCCAGGTGGCGGGGAATGCTAGGCGTACCATCTCTGCATAGAAGCCAAGAAAATAAAGGGAAAAAGAGATACCCCACTCACATGCAAATGCTACGTTCCTGGCAGGACGTGACAATCCTGGGATACAGACACACTGGACTGCCTCTCTTTCGGGTAAACCAGTCCATCTCATATATCATCACATATCATCATTGCACCCTATAGACACGAGTAGTGAAGACTCGATAGTCTGGTAAGACAACTTCCATAAGAGAGAAAACTCTGATCATAAACAACTGCTGCCTTGCAGATAGGCTGGGGACAGCCAAAGGCTAAGGAGGGCATCCCTACAGAAACGCCTGTTGAAATCGGATGCACGGGGCCGCAAGCCTAACAAAACAGTGCAACGTAAATCACAGTATGATGGCAGTACAACCTATTAGAAAAACGCATGGCGCTCATCCTGCGGAGTCCCGCCAGGCAGCGATAGTGCCGGGCCCCACGCCTCGAAGGGGCCCACCCTTGACTACTGGTGGTCACCCACCCATGTGTCGTGGAGTCAAGGCACATGGCTATGGGGCAACTTCTATTGTCCAAAACCTCAAGACCCTCAAAATACTACAGTGGAATGCGGAGGGAGTCATTAACAAAAAACTTTCCCTAACACACCACCTGCATGAAGGTAAGATTGACGTGGCATGTATCCAGGAAACGCACCTCAACAATAACCATAAATTCTCAATCAGAGGATATCAGACCTTCCGTCTAGATAGAGAAGGCCACAAAGGAGGGGTCCTGATACTGACCAGAAACTGCATACCGAGTAGCGCGGTATCTGTCAATCACACCGGACAAGCAGAAATTGTAGGAGTTGACATAATGGCTCAAGAGACGAAGCTCCGCATTTTCAATCTGTACGGACCACCAAACAGAGACCTATCGCTCTCGAGTATGGAGGTCAGAGACTCCAACTGCATAGTAGTTGGAGATTTCAACAGCCACTCGGAGAGATGGGGATACTCTGACACAGACAGCAGAGGTGACGAAGTGGAAGATTGGGAGATAGATGCAAATCTCTCCCTAATCAATAGGCCGGAGGATAGCCTTAGCTTCTATTCTAGAACATGGCATACCACCTCGACTCCAGATTTGGCCTTCTCCACACAGGACATACACCATAACATAGACCGCCAGGTGCTAAACCAACTGGCAGGTAGCGACCACAGGCCGATCAGGCTAACCATTGACATGAAAGTAGGCCCACAGGAAACAAAACCGCTCCCACGTTGGAATTACAAACGAGCCGACTGGGACAGATTTGCAATCCTAACAGATGGGCTGTGTGAAACCATCAACACACGAAACACCAAAATGAAGCCCATGGTAGAGAGCCTAAGCAAGGCAATAATGCAAGCCGCCACTGAAACCATCCCAAGAGGAGCTAGGAAAAACTATAAGCCCTACTGGAATGATGAGTTGCAGAAAGTGGAAGATGCAGTAACAAATGCTAGGAACATGGCAGAGCGAGAAAAATCCATGGAGGCAAACATCGCCCTCAAAGCCGCCGCGGCGAAGTACAAACACACTCTCAAGCAAACAGCAAGAGAAAGCTGGAAAAATAAAACGGAAAGTTTAAACCTGGACAAAGAAGGGAACAAGCTATGGAAGCTAGTCAGAGCCATGAACGACGAAACCCCGTCAAATAAACAAATTACTATCAAGCAGGGCGAGAACTTGATCACAGGTAAGAAAGCCGCAAACGCCTTTGTCGATCACTATGCCAGAGCAAACCACATCGAGGTCCCTGCAGATAAGCATACAGACATTAGCGAAGAACTAAAGGGACACGAAAACATGAATACGGCTCCTGAAGAGCACATGATGGCCAAACTAACAATGCGCGAAATGGAAGAGGCTATGAGAACACTAAAGAAAAGGAAATCTCCCGGAAAAGACGGGATAACAAACGAAATGCTGATGTGGCTGGCCCAAACAGCGAAGAAGAAACTGCTATCGGTTCTGAACCAAAGCTGTAAAAGAGGAATTGTACCACAGGCATGGAAAGATGCAATACTGGTACCAGTACCAAAAACAGGAAAGGACAAAACAGATCCAAATGGATACAGGCCCATAAGCCTACTGAGCTGTGTCGGCAAGCTGATGGAACGGATGATAAACACCAGACTGATGTGGCATCTGGAAGAAAAACGAATACTAATTCCACAGCAAGCCGGCTTTAGACAGCACAGATCCACTGAGTACCAGGTCATCCTCATAGCCCAAGAGATAGAAGATGCCTACCAGGCACAGAAACACACAGTAGCTGTTTGGGTGGATCTGGAAAAGGCATTTGACAAAGTCTGGAAAGATGGACTTAGAGTCAAGCTAAGAAGAAGTGATGTCTGTGGGAAGATGTACAAGTGGATCAACCACTACCTCAAACAAAGAACGGCCAGAGTCCAAGTACAAGGGCAGATGAGCAAAAAGGTGACACTCGAGCAGGGAGTACCCCAAGGGGGAGTATTGTCACCCACACTCTTCCTGGTATATATAAACGATATTACAGAGAATATACCAAGAAGAGTCCATAGCTCAATGTTTGCAGACGATCTGGCTATGTGGACCTCTGAAAAGAATCTCACCATAGCAAGAAATCGGATGCAGACGGCCCTAACATCGCTGGAAGAGTGGGCGAACTCATGGCTGGTCAAAATAAACGAGGAGAAAACCACATGCACAATATTCTCGCTTTCATTAAAACCCCAAAGTACCAAATTAAGTCTAAATGGCAAATTCCTGCAGCCAAACGACAACCCAACCTATCTGGGAGTCACATTTGATCGGCGCATGACATTGAAAAGTCAGATTGAGAGAAACCAAATGAAAGCCAGAGAAAGAATGGCAATCATGAGAAAACTTGCTGGCACAAGCTGGGGAGCAGACGAAGGCATACTAAAGAAACTGTACACTGGAAGAGTGAGACCAGTTCTCGAGTATGGCATTGCGGCATGGAAAACAGCAGCGAAGGCGAACTTCGATAAAGTTAACAAACTTCAAAACCAAGCCATGAGAATTATAACAGGTGGCATGAAGTCAACGCCAATTGTAGAACTTGAAAAGATTACAAAACTGCAATCCATGACCGATAGAAGAGACTGCAGAGCCCAGCTGCAGTCAGAGAAACTCCGAAGACTGACGGACCACCCAATGTACCAGAGACTAAACAATTTGGGAAATGGGAAACTAAAGCGGAGAAACTTTGCAGAAATAGCCAAAGCAAAGATGCACGAAGATCCCATAAACACACTAACAACACCAAAACCCATCACTACTGCACGAAAACCTACCTGGAGGCAGGATATATTTCCAGAGGTGGTAGAAAATATACCAGGTATTGCAAACAAAAACTGCCAGACTGAAAAAGAAAGGAGAGACACTACCCTAAGCTTCATAACGAAAAGCTACCCAAGCATGGACTGGACTCATGCATACACCGACGGTTCTGTAACAAACACTACACAGAACGGAGGGGCAGGAGCATTCCTGAACCTACCAAATGGCAGAAAAATAACACTGTCATTCGCTACTGGTAAGTACACAAGCAATTTCAGAGCGGAGGCAGAGGCACTGAGGGCGGCAGTGGAAGAGATGGTGACACACAGTGAAAATGAGAGCCATATAGTCCTGCTGACAGATGCTCTCGCCGTAGTCACAGCGCTAAAAAGCCAGAAAAACACTGAGCTTAATGACTTAAGAGCAGCACTCTGCAAACTGTGCCAGCAGTCCGCACCAAAAAGGGTAGTGGTACAGTGGGTTCCGTCCCCCTGCAACATCCAAGGCAACGAGGAGGCAGACAGACTGGCAAAAGAAGGTGCAAGACTACCACAAACAGATACCAGTATGACGTACGAAGAGTCAAAACGGCTTATCAAAGCCAGATATATGACCAAATGGGAAACCGAACATACTGGTTACACCAAAAACGATGCCTATTACCAGTTGAACCGAAGAGAGCAGGTCGTTGTCTTCAGACTTCGCACTGGCCACAACAGACTGAGGTACCACCTATTCAACAAATTGAAGATAGGGTGTACCGACGAATGCCCGTGCGGTACTGGTAAAATGACCACTGAACATCTGCTGCAGAACTGCCCGACATACGAGGATCAGAGAGAGCAGATGTGGCCATTACCAGTGGAACTGCAAGACAAGCTCTATGGCAGTAGCGAGAGCCTCAGGATGACCGCCGCTTTTTTCGAAAAAATAATGGTTACTGTCTGACTGTGTACGCAGAAGAAGAAGAAGAAGAATTCCATTTATGCTAGAAAATGCAAATACTTTGGTCAAATCAAGAGACACAACGGTCTGGAGAGAACAGTGATGGAAGGTATGATGCCAGGCAAAAGAGGAAGGGGTAGACCAAGAAGACGATGACACCATGATATCCAGGAATGCCTAGGTATGACTGCTTGAGTTCTGGCACGGGAACGAGTTTCTTTCAGACAAACTGTGATGGGAGCGACGTTCTATAATGGACATGCTACATGATGATGATACTATAACAACAACAACAGCAACGTAACACACATAACCCCAAGCTCTGCTTTCTTACTTTTTTTCGTGTATTAGTTTTTTATTTTAATAACTGATCCTGTTTCCTGGTCTTGACATTTTGAAATGGCTACTCATTCATTTATTGACCTATATTGGTAGGAATCTGTTGTTCCCATCACTAATTCACTAAACTAAATTACTAATATCAGTTATCCATGAAGACATGCTTAAAGATTTCAGGTTCAATAACCATTTCTACCCAATCCATGTAACTATTGTAAATATTCGATTGAAGAAACGTTAATGAAAAAATAATTCAATAGCAAACAACATTAGGAGAGCCCTAATATCGTTAATAAAACAACTGAAATTGGACGTCTTTCAATAAAATATGGCACACAGAATTGGTCAATGACGACGAATAACGAGCAATTTTGAAAACAATATCAACGACTATGAAATATTGACAGACTCAAAGATTGATTTTAAAATTTGATTTGTAAAAAAAAATGATAAACTTGATTGGCGTATTAATAAATGACAATTTTCAATAGTGAGATTTAATGGGGTAGAATACTTTATAGTTGATGGAAAGGACAGACAATTCGAGACTGTGTGACTACTTGGATTTAGGCATGACAAAATGAGGTGATTATACGATGATGGGTTAGCACGTTCGTTCTGTTATGTTTTTAAGAATCGACCTCACTGCACTCCGGACATACTCACAGGTGCTCAGATTCTGAGGAAATGGCGAAAGGCGGTGATACTGAGAATTTATGCAGCTGGCAGGATGTACACACTCCTAATCCGTCCTCATCTGCGCATAAATCCAATAGACAAGTGCTCTTAAACCTGGCCGCTATCACGCACTAGTGGGAGGTTTTAGCTTTCAGGTGGGCGGTAGCAGAACTGCATTCTGTGTGAAGAACATCCAAAATACACAGGCGCAGTGTACGATCGCAGAATTTTCTTCAAATTTAGACATTAGTCAGCGGTAACGAACATTTATCCTCTTGAAAGTTATACAAGTGTATAAACAGGTTGAAGAACCCTGCACTAGATCATTGTTTAATTTCAAAGTTCTGTAGTCTGTGTATTGTTTGTTACATTTATTACAGTGTCATCACTTATCAAGCAGTCATTGAAAGACTTCAAAATGCCACCTACACTCTTATACACTGTGCCCAACATAGGTACGTGCGAAGCCAAGCCGTAGGCTCTTTCGTCCTCTGGAATACCAGCATGAAGAGGACAGTAGTTGTCGTCATCCAGAATACCAGCGTGGAGAGGACAGTAGATCTCGTCATCCAGAATACCAGCATGGAGAGGACAGTAGATCTCGTCATCCAGAATACCAGCATGGAGAGGACAGTAGATCTCGTCATCCAGAATACCAGTATGGAGGGCAGTATATATGGACCAGCACCTTGAGATTTAAGGCCGCTACAGCTACTTTCACCTCATCCCTTAGCTTGAGAGCTTGCCACCATGTCTGCCCTGGTTAATGAAGACTCAGATATCCATCCAAGAGCTGTGGTTGTTGTCCTGTATGTCCTACACCGCTCAGCAGCAGACAAACATCCCCCTCTAGCAGGAGGACAGATGAAGATGAAGTGAGACTTCAAAGTCTATCAAAACTGTCCTAGATCTAACACACAGACGAAGACGACAATCGTTGATAGATGTGTATAAATGATGGCATAACTATCCTGAGGTCTAACTTCAAGCTCAGATTTCCAGTTTCTGGATTCCCTGTGAATGGTTATGATGACTGTGTGGTTATCTGCCATACTGCCATCAGTGGGGAACAATAATTCTCCGTTGACTATAATTTCAACGGTATAATTGATATTATAAATAAACAAATGGTATTTGAATTAACTTATTTAGAAATATTATCTGTGTTATTACAACTTCCTAACGTTTTTATTATAAAGATTTTCTGACATAAGATTGATAAAAATAAAATGCCGAATGTATGTTACTTGTTCATATCTCACCTGATATTCACCAATGAAAGTACTCGTATAACATTAAGTGACTTTGTGTTACATAATTGACTGAATATAAAAACCCTTGCGTTAAGTAATCTCTAACGATGAACCAGACAGCATTGCCAATGTTGAACACTAATATGCCCCGTTTTCAGTCATTTACGGATAAAAGGAATGTGATGGATTCAATTTTGCGGAAATTATCCAGTTGTGGGAGGGGACATAATTGTCGACATTTAAATGTTGATTTTCTGCTTTTACAGGACATTTGATGAAGTTTTAAATAAATAGATAAAGAAAGTCTCCAAAAGGATGTTTAGACCTTTATTGATCTTGAATGTGTCCCGTGTAATTGGTTTGTGGGTTTCCTGTAGATTTGATAGCAGGTGGGCGTTTCTATGACTTGTTCCTGCGTGAGTAAGACCAGTGCTGGGCAGAGATGGCTGTCGTTTGAGAGGATGTTGTGAATGTATGACATGAGAGATAGAGGGACTATGCCAAGGTCCAGGAGATATTTATTGTCAATGTAGAGAGCGGATAGAAAATACAGAGAAAAAAATAGCTGTGCAGAAATAAGAGAACGGGCATCATTAGTGTTAGTGGAACAGCGTTATTTCATTCGCCTGACAGAGAGCAATTTGAAGGGAGTAATGTAAAGGTTCTCGAGTGGTCTGCCGAGGTCTTTGTGTATGACAAGAACAAGAATAGCAGCACACAGCGAGCATATAATGACTTACTGTATCACATGGTATAACACCGCCATGGTTAGGTAGTTTGTTTAGAGCAGCATAGGTGACACCGAACAGGCTACGTGTCTACTTTGCTTTAGTTTTTGAGTCTATTAAGATAGACACCCAGATCAGTTAACCACACTCCGAGGCACTTGTCCCAACGCAACGGAGTAATAAGCTGCTCGAACCTAGCCCGCTAAACAGCAAATCCTCATCCCGGCTACACCCAGCTCATAACAGAGCTAGGACCTGCACAGGTTCATCCGCGCCTGTAAAAGTACAGGTGACTAAGAATGTAAAGATAACGAAAACTAATTTGAGGATGTTGTGTAAAGATGAACAAGCTTCTGACAGTCCGTGCGTGATATACACTGTAGCCACTTCCAGTCATTATGCGCATTTTGTATACTAAATGTCCATGAAGTGTTTCTCTAAAGTGCGTAAGCTTATGCATCTTTTAATATATATATATATATATATATACCAATCCGACCTTCATCTGTTCAGCTGCATTTTGGCAGAAGCAGCAACTATTTAAGAGCTCCTCTTTGCTGATGGTTGCGCCATACACACATGCTCAGAACAGCACATCAAGATAACCATCGGATGAGTTTTCAGATGTGTGCACCAAATTTGATCTTTCCGCCAATATCAAGAAAACTTATGATTCTACCTTCTCTCGGGAAACCCTTTCACGAGCCAAACGTCATTGTACAGGGCCAACATCTACAGTCAATTGACAGCTTTACCTACCACGGTATTACTCTCACCAGAGAATTGAATACCGACTCTGAGGCTCACAACAGGATAATCAAGACAAGTTCTGATTTTGGAAGATAACAAGCGAATGATGCTCAGGATCGGCTGGCAGGATAAAGTTCCCAACTCAGCAGGGTATTGCTCTTGTGCGCTGTTGCATAGAACCAACATCAGATGAGCTAGGCTTGTTGTTCACGTGTCCGATGAGCAGATGTTGTACGGTAAGCTTAGGACGGACAAGCACTTGTCGGGTGGACAGAAGACACGATACAAAGACTCTCTGAACGCTTTGTTGAAAAGATTATTTATTAACGCCACCTCTTGTTAGCTGCTTGCACCAAACCGCTCAGCCTGTCTCACTGCCGTCAATCACGATGCTCGCGTCGCTGAGTTCAGAATCATTACTGAGACGCAGAAAAATCGAGTTGCACGAAAGAACAGGATACAAGACGAGTCAATTATTAGCGCTGTTCACGTGTGTTCCAAGTGCAGTAGAGTTTGTAGCGCTAGGATAGGACAATGCAGTCACATACAATGACATCTGAATACAGTCTGCTCGGCGGGTGCAGTCACATGCAATGACATCTGAATACAGTCTGCTCGGAGGGTGCAGTCACATGCAGTGACATCTGAATACAGTCTGCTGAATGCACTTCTCTGATTTAGAACCTCACGGTGAGTGGCAGTCACGTCCATGATGACCAAGAGCCTATTTGGTACTCACACATTTGCAAAGCTCACGTATGGCACCCAGAGTGAGACTGGCCGCTTAAATTAGGTGAGTTAAAAGGGAAAAAAGTAGTCCACCCCTAACTAGTACACACAGCTGCTGGTAGAACAGGTGGATGCCAGACACAATTGACGACTCTTAAGGCAGCATTTGGAAAGGCCTGGTATCGGGATAAGGGCGTGTGCCAGTTTCACGTGTCAGGAACAGTGTATGTGAAAGGGCATGTGGGAAACATAGGGGTTGTGACTAGCAACTTAGTCTCGGAGAGTTGAAATTAGCTGGAACAATAATAATATATTTCAGCACAGGTGGAGGCAGGTCAAACAAAGGTCACGCACCTTCGTGCATTTATTGACAAGAGCGTGTTTAAATTAGCACCTCGAGCAGAGATTGAAATGCTTACCGCAGTATGTTGGAAGACTGTTGTCAAAGATGGTGGGGATACTGGACCAACCCATTAGCCATGCTAGATAAAGACGCAGACAGAAGGTGGAGTGATGTGAGTGATATAGGTAGTCTAGGGAAAACTGTCACTGTCCGATTGACGGTGGTGACAAAAAAGTCAGCTAAGTGAATAAGTTTCAGTGCGAGGAAATGTCAGAATGACAAGTTTTACGGGTACAACAGTGACGCAGACTACTAGCTGGTCAACAAAGGTGCGAGTAATGTTCACCGTGACAGACGACCATATTGAAACGGAGAAGTAACAGGCTTGATTTAGGAAAAATAGGAATGTGAAAATACCAGGAATAAGAGCGAGTTTGGGGAGAGCTTTCCAGGCAGGTTATTTTTCACTAAGTTCTCTGTGAGTGGTGGTAAGGTGTTACCAACAGATGGGATACAATCCAGAAAATAAATCTCAACAGTCAAGGAGACCACTTTTGCAATGTGTAGATTAACTTCAAATGCAGCGCACTTTTTGTACAAAAATATTGGGACTATTTTTTAATGAATCATCAAATCACCACAAATACATGTAAATAAATTATTTAAAATATGAAATGAACGAAATGGAATTAAAAGAAAGGGAAGTGATCGGCAATCCGAATTAAAACCATTGAACTCCAAGTGACAAATTGGCTTTTCTGCGTGAAATATATGAGTTATTGGATTTGGTCAACTAGACTTTACAATAAATGTGTCACATTTAGTGGAGTTTTTCTCATGCCCACACTATGGGATATGGACCTAGCTCGATCCAGACAATTTTACAGACTGTCAGTCCTAACTATCCGATCATCAAGAATAGATCATAAAAACGTCGTCAAAACTGATTGTATCGGCGATAAGGGCTTGTTAACGTAACGAGAGTGAGATAGAGAAAGAGAGAGAGAGAGAAAGAGAGAGAAAGAGAGAGAAGAGGGTGTGTAAAGAGGGTTCCAAATTTGTTTTAAGAGGTTTGATTATGGGAATGACTTCAAACAATTAATGTTATTATCGACTTGTATTTGAAATGATTGATAGTGTTTAACTTGATTACTTTTTGTACCTGCTCTTACCAGCATCAGACTTCATCGTCATCGAATGCATAGGAGATGACAATTATAACATGCCAAATCAAACATCTGAGATAAGCAATCAATGCTACCAGAAGAAATTACAATTAGAAATTAAAAATATGAAAACTACTCTTCAAGCTGAATTTTTAGAAAGACAGCTAGGCTAGACACAGGAAAGCAACACTGTTAACCACAACTACGGGCATATACTAAAGAGCGAGGAAGACCACATGACAGATGGATGCATGTAATAACAGAATTACGACAACAATAGTGACTTACAAGGACTTTCGCTACACACTTCGTCTAATAGATGCCACTGCAGCCCCCTCCCCCACGCCGCTTAGTGACTCAAGTAGAGGAAACAAGCAAAGTAAACTACATGTTTCAAAATTTAAATGGGTTTCATTATTATATCTATCTATATATCCATCCGCCCGCCAGCCTGCCCTGCCATCCATCTCTCTATCTCTATCTGTCTGTCTGTCTGTCTGCCCGCCCGCCTTCTTGCCTGCCTGTCTGTCTATCTGTTTATCTTTTTGTCTAACTGTCTACCTGCCTGCCTGTCTGTCAGTCTATCTATTTATCTACCTATCTATCTGTCTGTCTGTCTGTCTGCCTGACTGTATATCTGTCTGCCTGCGTGCCTGCCTGCCTGCATGTATGTCTATCCTTTCAGCACCAAACACAGCACAATAAGTAGAACTTATTGCTGTCCAGGTAGGTCGGTCTGATCCCATTCGACGTAATACTTGTATGTTGTTGAGACCCATCATGACGGCCCTATTGTGATTGTCCTGCCGATTGTCTCTCTTGTTCTGCCCCTCTTTCTGGTACCACTTGGTCTAAACGTAATGGCCTGAGCTAGAAGTAAATCTTGCCCTTCATTCTAAGTACATGTCCGATGTACGCATGAAGTTTTTTCCTTAAGCTAGTGTAAACATTGATGTTTGATATTCAATCATATTTGTTTGTGAGTCTAGTTGTGTAATTTTCTGAGACATTTAGTTTCCAACGTATTAGGCCTAATTTCAAGTACTCTTGGTCACTTTCAAGCTTTATTATATTTTATTTATATTCTGATGGAGTCTTAGTTTGATATATTTTCTGTGTTTTCGATTGATTTCCAAGATACTTGTTAATTGGTTAAATCCAATTGAAGCCAAGGCGATGTGATAGAACGGTTCTTCTTCTTCTTCTTCGTACGCAGTCAGACATTAACCATTATTTTTTCGAAAAAAGCGGCGGTCATCCTGAGGCTGTTGCCACTGCCATAGAGCTTGTCTTGCAGTTCCACTGATGATGGCCACATCTGCTCTCTCTGATCCTCGTATGTCGGGCAGTTCTGCAGCAGATGTTCAGCGGTCATTTTACCAGTACCGCACGGGCATTCGTCGGTACCACCTATCTTCAATTTGTTGAATAGGTGGTACCTCAGTCTATTGTGGCCAGTGCGAAGTCTGAAGACAACGACCTGCTCTCTTCGGTTCAACTGGTAATAGGCATCGTTTTTGGTGTAACCAGTATGTTCGGTTTCCCATTTGGTCATGTATCTGGCTTTCATAAGCCGTTTTGACTCTTCGTATGTCATACTAGTATCTGTTTGTGGTAGTCTTGCACCATCTTTTGCCAGTCTGTCTGCCTCCTCGTTGCCTTGGATGTTGCAGTGTGATGGGACACACTGTACCACTACCCTTTTTGGTGCGGACTGCTGGCACAGTTTGCAGAGTGCTGCTCTTAAGTCATTAAGCTCAGTGTTTTTCTGGCTTTTTAGCGCTGTGACTACGGCGAGAGCATCTGTAAGCAGGACTATATGGCTTTCATTTTCTTTATGCGTCACCATTTCTTCCACTGCCGCCCTCAGTGCCTCTGCCTCCGCTCTGAAATTGCTTGTATACTTACCAGTAGCGAATGACAGTGTTATTTTTCTGCCATTTGGTAGGTTCAGGAATGCTCCTGCCCCTCATTTCTGTGAAGTGTTTGTTACAGAACCGTCGGTGTATGCATGGGTCCAGTCCATGCTTGGGTAGCTTTTCGATATGAAGCTTAGGGTAGTATCTCTCCTTTCTTTTTCAGTCTGGCAGTTTTTGTTTCCAATACGTGGTATATTTTCTACCACCTCTGGAAATATATCCTGCCTCCAGGTAGGTTTTCGTACAGTAGTGATGGGTTTTGGTGTTGTTAGTGCGTTTATGGGATCTTCGTGCATCTTTGCTTTGGCTATTTCTGCAAAGTTTCTCCGCTTTAGTTTCCCATTTCCCAAATTGTTTAGTCTCTGGTGCATTGGATGGTCAGTCAGTCTTCGGAGTTTCTCTGACTGCAGCTGGGCACTGCAGTCTCTTCTATCGGTCATGGATTGCAGTTTTGTAATCTTTTCAAGTTCTACAATTGGCGTTGACTTCATGCCTCCTGTTATAATTCTCATGGCTTGGTTTTGAAGTTTGCTAACTTTATCGAAGTTCGCCTTTGCTGCTGTTGTCCATGCCGCAATGCAATTCTCGAGCACTGGTCTCACTCTTCCAGTGTACAGTTTCTTTAGTATGCCTTCGTCTGCTCCCCAGCTTGTGCCAGCAAGTTTCCTCATGATTGCCATTCTTTTCCTGGCTCTCATTCGGTTTCTCTCGATCTGACTTTTCCATGTCATGCGCCGATCAAATGTGACTCCCAGATAGGTTGGGTTGTCGTTTGGCTGCAGGAATTTGCCATTTATACTTAATTTGGTATTTTGGGGTTTTGTTGAAAGTGAGAATATTGTGCATGTGGTTTTCTCCTCGTTTTTTTTGACCAGCCATGAGTTCGCCCACTCTTCCAGCGATGTTAGGGCCTGCTGCATCCGATTTCTTGCTATGGTGAGATTCTTTTCAGAGGTCCACATAGCCAGATCGTCAGCAAACATTGAGCTATGGACTCTCCTTGGTATATTCTCTGTAATGTCGATTATATATACCAGGAAGAGTGTGGATGACAGTACTCCCCCTTGGGGTACTCCCTGCTCGAGTGTCACCTTTTTGCTCATCTGCCCTTGTACTTGGACTCTGACCGTTCTTTGTTTGAGGTAGTGGTTGATCCACTTGTACATTTTCCCACAAACATCACTTCTTCTTAGCTTGACTCTAAGTCCGTCTTTCCAGACTTTGTCAAATGCCTTTTCCAGATCCACCCAAACAGCTACTGTGTGTTTCTGTGTCTGGTAGGCATCTTCTATGTCCTATAGAACGGTTTAGTTGACACTTCTTCGTTCTGTTTCGTTTTGCTATTAAGTGGTAAAATGTTCTACCTTTTGTAATATAATTGTATTCAGTTTGATATCAGTGACTTTGTGAGATTCGTGATTTTTGTTTTCAGAATATGAAATTAGGCTTATTTGTATTTGACCAACATCACACTTTTGTCAGTATGAAGTCAGAAAGTCAAGATAGTATACATTCCCTATTTGTATGGAACCTGTCTTTACAAAATTAAAAACAATTGAATGCTATTTATCCTCTGTGTATTTGCATCCGAAATAGATAACTCCGTCTCTTTCGTCGTTCAGCATTGATAAGACGGAACTCAAAGTTCTCCAGTTGGATTAGTCCGCCATCAATCGATGATTGAACCTTGACCGGTAATTGCACTGCCTGATGTTGAGTCTTAAACTCTTTCTTTTGTGACCAGGATTTCACTTAATGGCTTGTAATGGGAGTCTGTTGAGGCTTATTCGAAGAATGTTCCCAGTGTACGCCCACGGTTTTTTATTGTTCCCAGTGTACGCCCACGGTTTTTTATTGTTCCCAGTGTACGCCCACGGTGTTTTATTGTTCCCAGTGTACGCCCACGGTTTTTTATTGATCCCAGTGTACGCCCACGGTTTTTTATTGTTCCTAGTGTACGCCAAAGGTTTTTTATTGTTCCCAGTGTACGCCCACGGTATTTTCTGATGACAACAAAAACATAATTTTGGTTGATTTGCAACCGCATTCACTCCTTAGATAGGAATTCATTCCAAACAATGCCCAGCATAGTTCTGAGGTATTGATTGTCGAATGCATTAAACCTATGTTCAAATGTCTTTGTCATTTCCCAGTATTCACAGCTTTTGGGTAGTTACAGTGAAGTAGCCTTAGTTTGATGTGCATATTCAGCGGTTTCGATTTCCAGATGTTTGTTGAATGCGGAGGAGCCGGTTGCTAAATGGGTTTGATGCTTGCCTGTTGATAAGAAGGGCAGCGGATCGAATCTTCGGTAAGGCATTATTTATTTTTCTGTTGGGGTTGAAATAAATAAACAAAGCCATCACACGACGTGGCGACAGCAGTGACATGGAGTTCTGTGTCTGAAAACCAATCGGCTACCCCGGCAATAGGAATAAAGTCGTACGACAGATTGAAAGCAGTGAAGGCCATTTGTGATTTACCTTATCTCTATTTTGTGTAATTTTTATTGCCTAAAAAGGTTAAATTCTCAGAGTTCTGTATCGCCCGAACATTGAGCCGAACATTATTCTCTGTGTGCATAAGATTAAAGGATTTGGTTTTTTAAGCATTTATCTAGAAAAATGACGGAGTTGATATATCTTCACTTATATTCCTTCTACTCAGAAGTGTCAAATATATAAATGAAGTATATATCCTTTACGCACTTATCATCTGATTCCCTAATACCGAAGTGTTTGTTGCACAACTTAACAAAATCTGGCGAAATACACGGTTAGCACTATGCACCAAAATCAGATTAATGCCTACACTGGTCCTGTCAATATTTCTCTATGCTTGTGAGACATGGACAGTTACAGCCGATCTTCAGCGAAGGATACATGCCTTGGAGATGAGATGTTTTTCGAAGACTTTTAAACGTCACGTACAACGATCGAGTTACAAATGAGGAAATACGAGATAGAATTACAACATAAATAGGGCCTTTTGAAGACCTCTTGGCAACTGTCAATAGAAGGAAACTCGCTTGGTACGGTCACATATCGAGATCAAATGGTCTTGCGAATACGATCTTCCACGGAAAGGTGCAAGGCAGACGACGAAGAGGCCGGCCGAAAAAGAGGTGGGAGGACTACATAAAAGAATCGACCAATCTCCGACCAGAAGTGGCACAGGCAGCAGCCGCTGACAGAGAAGGGTAGCGTGGGGTTGTGAGGATGTCTTCATGTGTGCCCCAACTACCTCATCGGTTACAGGATGACCTGACCTGACCTAACCTGACTAACATTGTGTGATCAGTGTGTTTTGCCTGACCGTTTCTAACATTGTCTGATCAATGTGTTTTGCCGGATCCTGGCTAACATTGTCTGGTCAGTGTGTTTTGCCGGATCCTGGCTAACATTGTCTGGTCAGTGTGTTTTGCCTGACCAGACGTTATCCTCATCGTCCCCGTATCTTCATATAAAGCCACCATCAAAGCAGATTATGACGTTTATATATAAACCAAGACAGATCCTCTGATGAAGTGTCTGATGCTTGTGGTAGATTTGCTCCAACTATGAAGCGGAAGCATTGAATTTAAAGCCGTAATCTACCATCTGAGAATAGTTTTTGATGCCGTTCCTTTAAAGGCCTGAAGCATTGTTAATTAAATAAATTAGATGTCCGTTCTGAAAGCATTAGAAGATACTGAACATTATAGACCTGACCTTGTCCAATCATTTCAAAACGGTGACAATATTATCACCTCTCACGTCGTCTACACAATGATGCAGTGGGTCCTTGTATACTCAAATACATAAGCAATGACAAAGCAGACATACTAGTCAAAAAGGGATCAACACAAGCACAGCCCACACACATCAACAACTCTACAAACAGCCAAACAGCTCATATAAACAGTATACAAATAAACTTGACTTAACAAGCGTAATAGAAAAAACTGAGAGGGAGGTCTACACACATATGTCAAGTCCCAATCCAAATGACAGTATTAATCAGCTCACAAGGAAGGATTAGAGCACAATTTTCCGGCTGAGAACCCAACACATCCCATTTAACAAGCACATACACAGAATCAAAACACAGCTCATTCATGTATGCCAGCTGTGTACACACACATACGAAACTGCTGACCATCATCTCATTGAAAGCTCGATACTCAACGATGTTAGGAAAATGCTTCTCCCTCTGAGGTCACATTAATGGAACAATCCGAATAGCACTAGACAACTACCGACAAACACGCGCATATGTCATTTCACATCAGTGTGCCAAAGGACGAGAGCCTGTATGATACTGGATCCGTAACAACAACATAAAAAGCTATCATTCATTGACAAATCCATCATTTCTCTCATTTTTGTTAGTTGGTTCTTGAGATTGACATAGTTTAACTAGACTGTATCATTCGAAAATTAAAAAAGATTCACATGATTTTATATTTATGTTGTTGTTATCATTTATCTAAATTTAATTACATTACAAAATAACTGTTACCATGGTAACTATCCAAGCAGTGAATATTAAATATATATCAATGAAATATTGATTGTCGGGGAAATTATTATTATTTTTTTGTCTGTCTAATTAGCAAGTATACACTGCCTCTACTTTAAATGAAATAAAAACAAGTAGATCTGTTTAAAGAGGAGGGAGGGTTGAGAATTGGAATGGTGTTAACGCTCAATTGAGGGGAAACTGAGGGGTTGAGGGTGGGGTTTCGGGGTGGAAAGTGCTGAATATTTGGTAGCAAGTCTTGCAAATAAAACATGTGACGAAATGTACGTGACGTCATGTGCGAACAGCCGTTACCAACATATACCAGGATTCGCCAGCTATGTCGGCAGTGTACTTATTTGCTATCCTCGAATGTTCTCCTTATTCTCCCTGACATTGTTATAAAAGTTTCTAGAAATAAACAAGTAAACAAGCAAATAGACCACGAAAGGGGGCAGGTGAGAAGTACATCGGTAAGCGCAGAAGAGGAATTTTTGTTAATATTATGTAAGAAATAGTTTGTGTCTCCACAAATAACATCCGAAAACAAGCATGAAAGCTGGCCACAAGAGATGTGAAACCATCACTGCTGTCACATTGACGAGTCTTAGAGAGGTTTCCTTCACAATACTTGAGACACTCATTAGAGTATCTCAACCACACCCTCGGCACTGTTCTAAGGACTACCATTTTTTACCCTTTCTAAAATTTAAAATGAAAGTTTGTTGGGTCCACTTTATGTCAGCAGATTTGTTCCTGTGAATTTTCAGCAAATATGATATATCCATATCTAGAAAATAGGGTCATTTGATCCATTCGAAAACTTGTTTTTGTAAACACGAGCTTAAAGTGTGTGGTTGGCAAAGTCATTTTTGGTTATGCTTACAGATATTTTGATATTAAAGATTTGATACACAGTTAACGAGGGCCATAAATATTTTTTTTAAATCAACTCCACACATATATGCGTTATTTTTAGACACAAAGCAACTAAATAATGCTGCTTAAAATAGTGCTAAAACATTCCATATTGCTATTTTACAAACGTATCCATCAACATAGGAGCACAGGAATGAAGAAATATAAAATTTAATTAGAGCTTATAACATACCTTCAAACCAATAAGTTATGTTGATGTTCTGATAGCAATTGGAGATATGAACTTTAAAATCTGATCATATCTGATTGAAATCAGATTGACTTTATTATGACAAAGAACAGATGAAAAATAAAGTTAGAAATGGTACACACGTAATCTGGTAAACACACAAATCCCAATCACAATCTTGTAGTGACTAAACTAGCCATCAGACTCAAACATTTAAAGAAAAACAGCATGCAAGTGGTTGGTATATTGTATATTGTAAGAGATTGGTTTATTGTATATTGTAAGGAATTGGTTTATTGTATATTGTAAGGGATTTTATAAGAAAGCATGAAATAATGCACAAGAGAAATTCAGAAGAAAAAGAATAAGCACTAAGTGGCACTGCCTAAAATTTTTTTTAAAACATACACGTAGGAAATAAAACTATACCTGTAAAAATCAAGTATAGATGACAGAAGACATCTTAAGAAAAATAAAAAACAGAAAATGAGAATAAAAAATACTCCAGAATAAAAGATACTAAACATGTGATACATACTATGTTCCGACAAGCAAACAAAACAGTGATTATAATCAAAGTTCAAGGTAAAAGAGTACATGGAAAAGAAGCACAGTACTTGAGCTATACTTGCACAATTAAAAAACATCTTTAAAACACAGCGATACTGGTTGAAGGAGGAGGATGCCTTAAGAGCAGGAATGGAGACATGTTACTTGATGAGAAAGATATACCAAACATACGTGAACTGTTTAACGACAACAAAGGAGACAAACCATCAACATTTCATGATGACGCCCCACCATCCTCAGTCAGAATCAGAGAAAGCAATAAAAGATATGAGCAACAGAAAGCAGCAGACACGCACAGTAATTATAGCAGTGATAGAGGTTCTATAAGTATTTAGGTGTAGATACGATTTGTGATCTACGTAACAAAAAAATATCAAAGAAATCTTGTTCAATTTAAAGTTCAGTTTTAATAATAATGTTCGTGTAGGCGTCAAAGGCCCGTTGCGTCGATCGACCAGTACCATGTCCAACTGTTGAGGCTGTGTTCATGCGTAGAGTGTCAACCGAAATCCATACAGCCCCCAGATGGAGCCGTGTACTCCGGAACCTTGGGATGACGGCCGTGAGGAGTGTGTTAGACGAATGTTTGTGCCAAGCTTTCCGTGTCTTTCCGTGTCAAACTCCCGTCTCCCGCAGCCGAAGTTCCTCATTGTGTTCACATTTTGGTCAGCGTGACTCTTACTGTGCTGAGAATACGAGGTTGGGAGAGGGATCGTGTAACCTCCGGTGGAGGGACCGGCGGGCAGGACGAAGTCGGCTTCAGTCCGAACAGAAAGGTCCTTGACCAGTGATAATCTGGACTGGATTCTGGTGTGCAGTTAAGCTGAACGTCGAACTTCGTCATGTACTGGTCTCCTATGGCTTGAGCCAGACATGCAATTCAGCTAAATGCAGCATAAGAAACAGGATAACCGATCAAATGCACATCCATTTCACAGAACAAAGTCCTAGATACCACCTGGTGAAGGAGTTGTGAAACATAATCCGAAGAGGAACCACCAAACATCGGAAAACTCTACACAAACACCGGAGCGACTCGAGAGCAGAGCCACTCAGGCGCGGCCATCTTACTTTCAGATTTTAGAACAACTGGTATTGTCCCGGGAGTCCGACCACAGTCAACTCTAAGAAAAAGGGCATGGTTAGACGGCCTATCGGTAGTAGACCATGCATGAAGAGCCACCCAAACATACTGCTAAAAATTAGACAGGAGAGAATTTTACGTAGACAACAACGTTCTGGGTAAAAATTGTGAATTTCGACAGAACAACGGAAGCAATATTTAGTACACTAGCAGGATAATATATGGAAGTACAAAAAAGCAGTAATACGTGCATTTTGGACTAAAAAAAAGGCGTTTGGAAGAGTCCAGCATGAGAAACATGGGTATGTATGTAAAGGATTCAAGATTACTCAGGAACAGAAGTTGTATGTAAACTTACGCTAAAACGTCTGACAAGCTTAATTGACGTGTATTATAGCATAATAGCCCATTTTCAGTCATGTCTGACTAAAGGTTGATGCCACTTTGGAGTAGTAGCCCCTTTATGTCATGTCTGACTATAGGTTGATGCCACCTTGGAGAAGTAGCCCCTTTTCAGTCATGTCTGACTATAGGTTGATGCCACCTTGGAGTAGTAGCCCCTTTATGTCATGTCTGACTATAGGTTGATGCCACCTTGGAGTAGTAGCCCCTTTATGTCATGTCTGACTATAGATTGATGCCACCTTGGAGTAACAACTCTATACTGAGTTTTTTGTTTTTCTTTACCTTTCGGCGTTGTCTCCTCGTCATTTCCCTGTGTTGCATGAGCTTATTTTCGTCCAGCCTGAGGTGGCTCTTCAGGTTACATCTCAATTCGGATCAGTCTGCAGCTATGTCTTCCCAAGATGTCAGATACCAATCCAGAGCCATCATGTCCCGCTTTTACCACACGCCAGCTGTCCATAGAGGACATCTTTGAGGATGCGACCGTCGTCCATGCTACAAACATGACCAAGCCAAGGCAGTCTTCATTGGCGAAGGAATATGCACATAATTGGAAAAAAGGTTCGAGAATGTCAAGCTGTGACTATCTCTTCAGGATCAATTAAGGCCTATGAAACATCAACTTGAACAGACAAGCGAATTACCCAGTCGATTTACAACAGTGAAATCACAACAATTGACAAGTAGAAGTACCCATCAGTGCGTTCATGCGTGCACAAGCACACACTTACAAAAGTAAATGTTTTCCACTAACTCAAGGAATGCACTGTCTGCACAGGTACTGTCTACAGTAAAATGACCCTCCGAATTTATTAAGTGCAAAAATCATCTTATGATAGCAAATGGATTTTTCACACGGATTCTGGAATGCTTAGCCGAACATTTCCTACTCATATTTGACGCATAGTCATGTAATTACCCTCTACAATTGGCTTAATCTATATTCCAAGATGCAACATTTTATGGGCATGCGTTGATGTACTGTGACTCTTCATCTCGATGAAATGTACATATCTATCACTGCATCACTACCCAGATCATAACAAAATATGCAGCATTACCAGTCTATGTAGTTAACGTCTGATGTATAGTATAGTTCAACTTCACTTGAATCTAGTTTAGGTTTATTGCAGCAACATAAACACCCAGAAGCGTGAGGGTCTGTTGTCATATGCTGTCACTTTGAACACATTACTGTCCTTTAAAGCTTCTGTAAACCAGGCTAGTGTGTATACATTATTATACGAGTATTATGCATCCATTTGTATAATTATACATACAGCATGCGTCCAAAATAAAATTAATAATAAAACTATCAGTGATACTAAATATCAGAGTAGTGTGCAGGCGCAGTAAAGAAAAAATGTTTACTGGTCCATTTTGTATTCGCCTGGTGTACATTATGTCTTTTAGGACACCCTAAACAAATTTTCAGGATGCGATTACAAAGTGCAAACTATTTTTTGTTATACATAATACAAGCTCTCTGTGGGAGATGAACTAGTATACCAAGCGCAAACAAAGTAGACTATGGACAGCCTAGATTTGCAACAACAAAATGGATCAAAGCAGACTAGACATGGCGAAGTTTAATAAAATGTAGAAAAGATCATCAGCTGAAGTGTGATATGAAAGCACTAAAAAATGAAGACAATATCAGCATTCCAGATAGAGCGGACACAGACTAAGAATATAAGACATATTACACTGACCTTCTCGTGTCAGACTGTAGGTGACTAAAAGCTTTACAGTACGGATTTTGTTCCGATATTAAATATTGAAACGATAGAGATTTTGCGTGCAATCAACCACTTTAAATTAGGTAAAGCCCTAGGACTGAATTGAATATCTACAAAAGTAATTCAGGCTATCGATGGAAGGTGGGGGGGGGGGGGGGGAGGTGCGAGAAGGGAGGGTGGCAGGTGGAGGTGGGGAGGGGGTGGGATTCGACGATAGCATGACCGTTAGCTAAACTATATTGAACAATTGATTTTAGTGAAGGTCCAGCTCACTCTTTGTATCCTGCGAGAGGGCGACATCTCACAAGCTTCCAATGCCTTTTCATCCATTTTGTTTAAAGTCCGTGTTTCAGGGCCATACAATGCTACTGACCAGAAATGTGTATTTATTGTTGTTTTCCAAAGCTCAATATAAAATTATTTGTAATAATTGTTCCCTGGAATGCTTTTTTCTTAACTCTGCGCTTGCTCTATAATCTTTTTCTATGTGCTGAAATTTAATCTTTGGGTTTGTTTGGCTGTTGACCATCGCTCTGTTTTTTTTTAAGTAGCATTTATCCTCATACCAACTACTGTGGCTGTGTTATTGATCTTGCTGAGTAGCTTTGGTAATGATTTCTTAGTTTCTTCTATGATTGCTTGATCATCCGCAAACTTATTTCATCGTCCTCTATTTACCCTGACTCCAATGTTGCAATTTCTGGTGCCTTCTTTCATCATCAACTCTGAATACAAATTAAATAGGTTTTGAGAACAGACATTGCTGTCTCACTCATTTCCTGATTTCGACTTGGTTTGTCATTCCCTCACCGAGTGCTCGGTTTTCAAACACGTTCAGTTTTAGATTTATTATTGCTCTATCCACCCTAAGCTGTTCTAAAATAGGAACAAATTTGTTGCACGCACCATGTCAAAGACCTTTTCATATATCAATTAAGCAGAAAAAGATAGTTCTACCATATTTTACCATTCTCTCTACAAGAAACGTCAGTGCTCCAGCTACATATCTAGGGGCCCAATCCTTGCGGAACCCAAACTGGTTTTCATTTAGCACAGATTCTATTCTCTTACCATTTCTTAATTTTTGCAGTCGAATTTTAAAACATGTGATATTAGGTTTATCGAACGAAATTCGTTGCAATCAGTTAGGTTCTACTTTTGAGGTATTGGAATGATTACTGATGTTTTGTGATCTGTAGGACATATTTCTGCTCGGTAAACATTGTTCACTTGTTGAAAGAATAATTCTTGTAGAGTTTTTCCGAAAGGAAAATATCGCAGTCAAGCTGTAAACTAGCGACACAATGAATTCCGTTCTCTGGACTACATCATGTTACTAGCAAACCCCTGTTCGGGGCTTGGTTTAGGCAGATTGGAAATGAACGCAGAAGAAGAAGAAGAAGAAGAAGAAGAAGAAGATTTCAATGGGTATATCATATATTCCTGGTGCTTTGTTGTGTTTGATGGAGTGTAGAGCTGTGTTAAATTCCTCTCTAGATATTGGCAAATTGTTCTTTTATAAATCAGCCACACTAAAAATATTGTAAACTTTTATGGCGTAGTTTTCATTGCTATACAAGTCTGTTATATACTCTCTCGACCCCTGCATCATCTTCTTTGTGTCTGTCAGGAAGTGCCCATTTTTGTCCCGAATTGTTCTTGGCTGAATCCCTTTACTCTTTCTGCATTTTGTTTTAAAATGTTCTTATGCATCATATCTGGCCTCCCTTTTCCAATGGGAATCCTCAATTTCTTAGCACCTCTTCTTCCGCCAGTTCTCTCGTGCTATTTTACATTTCCTTTCCATTTTATTTTTTTTATTTTGCTAAACCAGGAACTTCCCTGCTCATTATTGATGTCCTTCTACCGACGCCTTCCTTACATCATACCCAGCATTCCTTTTGCCACCCAAGATTTCCTGTATTCTACTTTCCAACTTCCTATCGGTTCCTCTGCTGCAACCTTTAGTGCTATCTGTTTACATTTCTATTGGTGTTCTGTCTTGGGAGGCATCTTATCGTTTTGAGATATTTTCTTCAATTTTTAATTGAAATTTAACCTTTGTTTCTAACTCTTTCAATGCAATGATGTTCCATTTGGGTATTTTAGTTCTTTTTCTTATTTTCTTCTGTTTTAGTCGACATTTCATCATAAGGAGGTTGTGGTTGGTCCAGCATCTACTCCGAGATATGCGATGGATTTCTTTACTTGATTCCTATATTGCGTTTTCACCAGAATGTAGTCTAACTGATATATGTTAAGATTAAAGTATTCCGTCTCCCATTAGGGACTTGATACCAAGTATTTGTTTTCATTTACTTTTCTTGGTTCCAAAATTCTGCTAATTGTTGTTCTATTTTATTTATTTTTTCTAGTCCACATTTTCCAACTATGTCCTCTTCATGACCTTCTCCAGCTGTTGCATTCCATCCTCCCATTATAATAACATTCTTTGTTACTTTCTATGATTTTAATATTTCTTTTATAAGGTCGTACCTCTTCATCGTCATGTTTTCTAGTGGGCATGTCAACTTGTATCAAAACTGTGTTTATAATTGCCGTAGCTAATCTTCAAGCAATTGTTCTGCAGTTGTAAATTTGTACATTTGTTACTGCTGTTGCTGCGTATTTGTTCAGCACGAGCGCCACGCCGCCTTGTCCCTTTCCATATCCTTAGAGAATTACACGATATTCTTAGCTCTGTTATTCCCCTTCTTCTTTCCATCTTGTCTCACTCGATCCAAGGACGGTTATGTTCAACTTGTTCATTTCTTTCTGGATGTTTTCCAACTTTCCTCAATATCCTGACATTCCATGTCGCAATGTTCGAACACAGGTTTCGCTGTGACATGATCAGAAGCGTATATTTGAGAGTTTAATGATGGTTTCCCGTTGCCTTCGACATTCATATGAAGAATATGTATATTCTTCTATGTTTTTACAGCAAATTCTATATACCAGGGCAAGTAGGTGCACTGCTCTCAGTGTTTTATGTATACAAGGGGGCTTATCATACGTCTTTAGTCTGACTATGAAGGAGTTGAGGAAAAAAGTTGATATTTGGCACATACGTAGCTCATTCAATTTATACTGGACTTGAGAAGTATGAATTTCCCTCCTGGACGGATTTACCCGGTATGGTGCATAGCGCAACACACCTAATTGCAACTCTGACGATTTGTCAGAACAATGGAGAAATCAAAGGCAAGAACTGTGATACAAATCTTGATGTTGCAGAGGAAAACACCTACAGAAATACACAGGGAGATGGAACCAGTGTTTTTAGGAATGATGTTCTTTGTATGCTTTTGTAAAAAAACTGGTGTAGGCAGTTTAAGTGTGGCCGTTCCCATATTGCTGATCTTCCACAATCATGAAGGCATCCTCAGAGTGCAGCGATAGAAATGCTGCAAAAGTGAAGAAAATCATTAACCAGGATAGGAAAATGACAATTGCAGAGATATCTAGGTCAGCAAAACTGAATGAAAGTACAGTTTTTAGAATTTTACACAACAGATCATGAGAAAAGTGTGCCCGCTGGGTCCCGCGTCTGCTGACATGTGAACAGAAACAAACGAAGATTGATTGATGTGGCTATTTGCTCAAAATATGTCGGTTGAACAACATGTTGCCGACCATGGTGACAGTAGATGAGATTTGGGTTCACCATTATGATCCTGAATCCAAAATTTACAGCATGAAGTGGAAAATTCCGGGCTCACATGTCAAGCCAAGAGCACATAAATCTGCAAGAAAAGTGATGCTGACTGTTTTTGGGGACGTCAAAGGTGTCATATTGAAAGATCACCTGCCTCAATGGCAACACGGTTAATGGGCAATATAATGCAGATCTCCTTACCAAACTAGGAAAGACTGTGACAAGAAAACGAGGGATATCGCGCACTCAAATTGTGCTTTAGCTTCAAGACAACGTGCCATCCCATAAAGCAAGGCTTGTGCTGCAAGCAGCTAACGATTTGAATATTGAAATTCTTCCAGACCCACCATATTCTTTGGATTTAGCTCCATCAGACTTTTTTCTTTTCCCAAAACTTAAAAAAAACAGCTGAAAGGAAATCATTTTGACAGTGACGAAGATGTCATACTGCCTTGTGATAACTGGTTTAGTTCGAAAAATAGGTCTCTTTATTCTGAAAGTCTTTTCAAGGTCATGCAGAGAAGGCAGAAATGTATCAATTCAGGTGGTAGCTACATTGAGAAGAAATAAGCACTGCGACAAATTTGAACTTTCACTTCTTACTCCTTCATGGTCATGGTAAAGACTTATGACAAGCCCCTTGTTTGCTAACTCAAGCCTCTTTTCTTTACTCAAACACTAAATTATAACGTGAGTCTTTTAGTCTTAGGTCCTGTAACATTTATTTTGCTATAGAAATGATACTCAAGCCACTCAAACGATATTGACTCTGATGGCACACACAATAACTATGTATCTACTTCAGAGCAGTAATGAGCGCTCTACTGAGCTCGGAATAGTTACCAGAAATTCACTTAATTTGTACACCTCTTTCAGTTCAGATTCTAAATCATTGTCTTTCATAAACTTAAAAGTTTCAGAAACAAGCAACTACGGAAATTTAGAACTTACATAAATTTGTTAGTTCACTATTAAAACGGATGTGATCAAGTGTGGTTTAATAATTCAATCGCAATGCATTTAAGAGTTCATCATAAAACCTGTAGCTGTCAAAATTCTGGTGTGCCATAAAATGGAGAAATTCTCGTTTAGAAAATGATGTGCATTTTGTTTTACATTTGTTTTACTGGATTGTCAATCATTTCACAATACAGCCTCCAGTAAAACTGGCCCCCACTTTCGATACGGGCTCTTTGTTTTACTCTACCATAACTATCGCATGTATGATTGCGAGCATTATTTTAACTGTATGGCTGTTTAAGCTGATTGTTCTACAATCTGAACATTCAGCTGCACGAGATTTCCTGAGTATTGTTAACATGGCCAATAAGGTCACACGGTACAGATCATGTATTGCAGATGTGATTGCATATATCTGTGATTGTGTGTACACCTTTCCTTTATATTTTATCCACCATTGTTGCTTTCTCCATCGTCATGTCTTGAAATGCTTTCTTTACTTATGATTTGAGAAAGCTGGCGCCTTCATGATTAAATACTGATGGTTTATTGAGTCTGTTGTTGTCAAAAAGTGTATTTATATATTCGGCCCATCAGATATATCTTTCTTGTTAAGCAAGATGTCCCCCCCCCCCCCACCTCCCCCTCTTGTTCTGAAGGTGTCCTTCTCATTGAGCTAGGTTTGTCGTATTTGAAAGTTGCTTTATCTCTGCATGCATAGCTTTGTTCCGTTCTTCTATTCCATGTCTTATATTTTCTAGTATTTTGATTCCATCGACTGTTCTTTTGCTTTTAACTTAATTTAACTCAACTTTACGTCTTGATACAGGTTTAGAAGACTCTGCAGAGTCTGTATACAACCAGTTTCATTTACATAACCGTGCTCTAAAAGCTATGCTTATCCAATTTATTCTTAAATTCATTAAGTATCCCTGCCTCCAAAATCTCCTGTGCCAATGTATTCCAAGCATTTCACCATTCTTTGACTAAAAAAATATTTCCTGATATCTAATCTGGGTCACCCTTTAGTTAATTTGAAGCTATGCCCTCTTGTTCTTGTATATGGTTGTATTTTGAAAAAAAAACTTGTTATAGTCTAATTTATCCGTTCCTCTGATCATCTTATAAACCTGTATTAAGTCATCTCGAATTCTTCTCTTTTCTAGACACTGTAGACCGGTTTTTCTGAGTCTTTCTTCATAACTAATTCTGGAATCCAACTATCAACTTTGTCGCTCTTTTTTATATTCTTTCCAGCATGTTTATATCCTTTCTTTGATAAGGACTCCACATCTGTACACAGTACTCCAATCTAGGTCTAACTAATGTTTTATACATTTTGACTATGACTTCCCTGCTCCTATGTTTAATATTTCTTTTTATCATACCTAACATTGCATTTGCCTTTTTGCACAGCTACCTGAACTTGCTCACTGACCTTACCTGTATGATCTATTATAACCCCTAGGTCCCTATCCCTATCTATCTTTCTAATATTTTTCAGCGCATGGTACGTACCTTATTGCCAGAAGTCTATCTTCCTGAGGTATGGTTGCTCTTTTTTGTTGCTTTCATTTTCCTTAGTATATATGCCACCCATAATTGATTGTTCTTAAACTTACTTTTTATCGGTAGGGATTAATTGTTGTTTACATGCTTGTTTATAGACATCCCGCTTAGTGGCGTACATTATCCTTCGAGCTAACGTCGATTTAACAAAAAAACTATTTACCACCAAGTCAAAAGTTGATAACTCTTTGCCTCGGATTAAATGAGCAAGATTTTGTTTCTCATTTGATGTTAGTGTCAGTTGTCAGTTTAGTTATTGTGATTAAAGAAATGCATAGAAACTGTTACATGGTATAATGCTGACTCAACTATGAATGTTACCGCAGTTTGTACTGTATCTCATTCTGTGTTGAGAATCCCAGTGGTCAGGGCAGTAGATACATTACATAATAGTCCATGTCCACGAACGAAGCGTCTGAGTAGCAAAGTGGAGAAAGTACATGCTTTTCACGGTAAAGATTCCCGGTTCACTTCCCTTGTCTCAAATACGCACTAGTGTACCTTGCTGCTAGTTAGCTAGTGATGATGGTGACATCATCAGATGGTTTTATTTTGATGATATAACTTGCGCTGTATTTGGAATTTAGTGAGACAGAACTGCGCTGATCATCAACAGCACTCTCTAGTCCCTAGCTATCTTGGACCAGTGGCAAGACATAAGTCAAGACGACTTATGCAAAATGCAGGCACTCTGGTACCACCTCACTTGAGATTACAATTAATTAATTATTAATGAACACATGACTGGTCATTTCAACTAATGAATTAAAGAGGCCAATTAGTCTGTACATTTCACCCCCACTGCATGTATACTTTAATGTCACATTTATCTTATTTCATTTTGTGATAGGCTAAGATATTCCCGCTATTCCAGAAGAGTATACATTGATGATCTTTCTATATTGTTATATGGCGTATCCACAATGAGTAACATGATTAGAATGTTTTAGCTATTTTCAGCGACACGTATGACTTGATAAGATGACTTGGAAGACAGCGACGGTTTCATTTCCTAGTCTTCGGAATAAAGTTGCCAAGGGAATTGATCGCGTAAGCCTCTAATCAGGACACTTGATGATGATGATGAATGATTTGTCTATATCGCAGTTTTTCGTTGCTGGTCTGGGACTGATAGCAGATAAAAACCAATCTAACAGCGGAGAAGTCGAGCACATCAGAATACCACCTTTCAGCTCACTCCTTCGATCATCAGAACACAAATCCACTGGGTCTAATCTCAGCTTCCCTCATTTCTTCACAAAAGCTGGATCGCGCCTTTGTAGAACGGAATATCAATTAGTATTAGTGTCATTTTCCATTCTGCTGTCGTATTTTTTAAAGCGAAATTGGTGTATCCAATTGATTTATCTGACAGGCCACAGATTTTCAGACATGTAGATGGGATTTTAAATATTGAATAACGTTCATTGAGTTGATGTCTAGCTCTGTGAGGTACACTGAAGCTGGGTCTAGCTGTACACTAGGATTAAGTATGAATGCAAACTAGGAATGGCCCATATCTGTATATTGTTAATATATATGTATATATTTCTTCGTAATAGGCATTTGCATATGTGTAGGAAAATGCTTTACACGTTTTGAATTGGCTAGTTCTAAAACATATTTTTCAATAACTCTATAAGGATGGAGGTGACCCGAGATGCAGTAGCGAATTACTGACATCAGCCGACGAATCAGAGCGGGGTGTTTGCTCCATGGTCAGGGCACAATATCTGATCAAAACCCTATACCTTCTATAAGTGGTAGCTATGGATACAGGCTGCACTTGTGTAATCTAGCTAAGAGAATAGGGATCAAACATAAAAGACTAGCGAGGTCCCAAAAATAGTGTACTGAAATCGGATGTGCCGGTCTAGAGGCGTAGATATCGTATGTAAACTACGGCACAGCGTCACAATGTTCTTGTGAGGACGAACGCCAGAAATGAATAAATATAATATTAATGAAGGCGTGAGATGAAATTATATCCCGCGCAAATTGGATCTGCAGTTTAAAGAAGACGACACCATACATCTATTCACAAGCAGCCAACTTTCGTTACATCATTTGGGAAAGAAAAAAAAATAGTTCAAATAAAATCTTAACCTTCATAAAGAGAAGAACATTTTGGAATGTATTGTACAGTTTATAATGTTGCATCTGTATGAATCTCAGACAACTGATAAACAAACTCAAACGTCAAAAGATGATTTAGTGGAGATGATACGACGCCGCAGAAAAACAAGAGCAGCTGCACATTTTCTTGAAATGGAAATTAAAGAGATTCTTAAGAAAAAGAGATGGAAAAACATCATAAAGATAATGTTTATAATGCACTAGTAAGCTAACGTAGCACCACCTGGCAATAGATAAGTAAGGTCACTCGGGCAGTATATAAGCAGGACTACGTGGGCAATAGATATGTCGAACTAATTAGTTAGCTGCCCATCGTAAGGGATGATGGTGACATCAACAGACGGTTTTCTCTTGATGATTTGACTTGCGCTGTATTTGAATTATAGCGTGGAAAACAACTGCGCTTGTCATCGACCTCACTCTCTGGTCCCAAGCTACCAGTGGCAAGACATTAGTTAAGTAGAATAGAGGCAACTCAGGATGCAGCACTCTGGTCCCTCCCGTGGGACAACAGTCACTATAAAACTTGTTAAATTCAACAATACACCGTTTCTGTTCATCGCTTTGGAAGGCGAGTGAAAACTAGCATTGTCTCTAGAAATCAGTGTTACATTCCACTCGTTTAGTTTCGTCACAAAGTGGCCGGCGCACCATTGTGATGTTCGTGTGGTCTGGAATGATTGATCTAGGCTTATCATTGGCAAGCTCTTTCCTGATCAGACTGCCAGTACTGATCAGGGACGATGGTTTCACTAATTCAGCCCGACAGCGTACCACTCCATCTGCCTTCACCCTATCTTGTTTACTTGGAAATTCGCTGCCCCTTGACATGTAAAGGACACTGTATAATTTTCATAGATTCTTTAGATTTCCCAGCAGATAAACATTTCTACTTGGACATCAGATACCTAGGGGAACTTGAACAATAGATAAGTAGGACATATTGGATAATAGATAGGTTGGAAAACTTTTCAAAATAGAAAAAAAAGCGGGACATAAAATGTCCGGAGGCATGGGCAAACACACACAAATAAATGGGTTACCTGATCATTTAAACACATGAGCGGGACATTTACCAACCATAACTGGTATATAAAGCTTACACCAAGCTCAAATAGCTTAATATCCCTCAACGATCCATCTGTTGAGGCATAGGTCTTCTTCTTCTTCATCGTACGCTGTTTACAGCGATATTTACGTTGCACTGATTTAATTTGTTAGCCAGTGGCTCAGTGCATCCGATTTCAACAGGCGTTTCTGTAGGGTTGCCCTCCTTAGCCTTTGGCTGTCCCCAGCCTAACTGCAAGGCAGCAGTTGTTTTTGGTCAGAGTTGTCTCTCTTGGGAAGTTGTCTTGCAGGACTATCGAGTCTTCCCTACTCGTGTCTATAGCGTTTGGCAATGATATGATGGACTATGTACTAGTTTGTACTATCCCGGAAGAGAGGCAGTCCAGTGTGACTTTTTCCCAGGATCGTCACGAACTGCCAGAAACGTAGCATATGCATATGAGTGAGGTATCTTTTTGCTCGCTCTATTTTCTCGGCTCATCTGCAGTGATGGTACGCCTAGCATTCCCCGCCACCCGGGAGCTTGCCACCATAGGACAGGAGGTGCAGTGTCCGCTGGACTGCATCTCTTCTGCGTCCATTGGAATGACTGATAGCAGACAGATGCAAAGAGCGAGGAAGGAGTGCATTTTACCAGGTGCATTCCTGTGGCTCGATCGGGCCGGGACACAAGCCCCAGCCATGTCATAGCCTCCCATCTCAGCGGTGCTGAGATTTTGGGCGGGATTCTGGCTTAGTGGCGTTCGGCCGTAATCCCTCAGATGGTAGCTTATCAGCCAACCACGTGGACCAAATGTCAGCGACCTGTGATTCCTCTCGAAATAGTGCATTTGACCAGGTGACAAGCCTAGTCTTGCACGGAGATGTTGTCCGCCTAGGGAGCGGACATGGTCAAGGGTTGAGTCTCAGCAGTTCACAGTGAGGTAGCTGATCTACTGCTTAGGGCACCCGACCGAGAAATAAGTCTTCTACAAAGGATTTCATTCCTCATCGCCGTATGGGGTGAATATCGAGCGGCTTCCCGCCCGCTTTTATCAGCGGACGCAGAGACCTCATTCTGCGGCTTGACCGGGCGGGGCTGGAGCGTGACCCCGAGGTCCCCACCATGTTGAAGCCTCCCTTTGCATTCGTGCTGGGCTGCTTTTGGGCGGGATTTTTGGCTTAGAGGCGTTCGGCCGTAATCCCTCACCTCGAACCGTTGGCTTATCCGCCTAGTACGTGGACCAAAATGTCTGCGGCTCCTCTCGTGCTTAGCAGGATTACCGTAGCAGAGCATTGTCATTTGTAGGGTAAAGCTGACGTGTCTTCAGAGGGTCTATTTCCAGCACCCGTTCAATATTAGCCAGACCGTATCAATAGAGGGCTTTTAGTTTGTCAATGGCCCAGTTTCTGGAGCCTGCGATTTCTGCAGGGTGAAGACCAGATTACCGTAGCAGGCGCTCTTTCATTTAGGGATTTGGAGACTGACCTGTCTTCCGTGGGTCTAATACCAGCACATGTTCACTATTAGACCCCCCGAAGGTGCTCTCTTTTGACAGTCATTCTACACTATTGGCGTGTTTAGTCAATTTTAGCCTCAGGCTCCACTCCTGATAGTGCTCTTCCGTCAATTCCTTTATCAAACACTGGATGCAGACCAACCGAGCCACAGAGGGCATAACCCCAGATTTCTGAGGGTCTAAATCCAGCACCAGTTCCATATTAGACCCCAGAAAAGTGGTCTCGGCATGTCAGTCATTTCAGTGTTGGCCGTGTTAAGTCAAATTAAGCCGCAGGCTCCACTCCTGGTGGTGCCCTTCCATCAATTCCTTTAAGTTTCAGCTTTGCAACCATACTTCCCCCGGAACCCAAACACTTTGGTTTCCCGGAAGCTGCCCGCAGAGTCATCGAAGCAACTCCTGCGGATAGCTAGTCGGCATCGTTTATGGTCAGAACTACGACGGTATCTGATCGTCTTCGCGCCTCTGACTTTCGTTCTTGATTAATGAAAACATTCTTGACAAATGCTTTCGCAGTAGCTCGTCTTGCGGCGATCCAAGAATTTCACCTCTAACGCCGCAATACGAATGCCCCCGTTTGTCCCTGTTAATCATTATCTCCAGTTCCGAAAACCAACAAAATAGAACCGAGGTCCTATTCCATTATTCCATGCACCATTATTCAGGCAGCCGAGGCCTGCTTTGAACACTCTAATTTTTTCAAAGTAAACGCGCCGGCCACCCAGGACGCTCAGCGAAGAGCACCCGTGGGAGAGAGCCGGCAGACGGTAGGGCAGGAGACAACGGGCAGTGAACCGGCGCGAGCCCGACCGCCCGCCTGCGCCTGAGATCCAACTACGAGCTTTTTAACTGCAACAACTTTAATATACGCTATTGGAGCTGGAATTACCGCGGCTGCTGGCACCAGACTTGCCCTCCAATAGATCCTCGTTAAAGGGTTTAAAGTGTACTCATTCCAATTACGGGGCCTCGAAAGAGTCCCGTATTGTTATTTTTCGTCACTACCTCCCCGTGCCGGGAGTGGGTAAGTTGCGCGCCTGCTGCCTTCCTTGGATGTGGTAGCCGTTTCTCATGCTCCCTCTCCGGAATCGAACCCTGATTCCCCGTTACCCGTTACAAACATGTTAGGCATGTCACGTACCATCGACATTTGATAGGGCAGACATTTGAAAGATGCGTCGCCGGCACATGAGGCCATGCGATCAGCACAAAGTTATCCAGAGTCACCAGTGGGGACGCCGCAACCGCGCGAGTGGAAATGACGATTGGTTTTGAACTAATAAAAGCGCTCTTTCCGCGAGGGTCGGAGCTTGGTAAGCATGTATTAGCTCTAGAATTGCCACAGTTATCCAAGTAGGATCGTGTCATCTAAGGAACCTCGACTGATTTAATGAGCCATTCGCGGTTTCACCGTGAGACAGTGTGAACTTAGACATGCATGGCTTAATCTTTGAGACAAGCATATGACTACTGGCAGGATCAACCAGATATCTGTCGGAGACGTACGTACAGCACACACCGGTCGGCGGAGGAAGGGTGTGTAAAAAGCCTCACTGGGACGACGGCCGCAGGGACCGACTGACGGGACGGACGGACGGTTGTTCCACCCGTCCCTCACTCCGTCGACCTAGGACCGCCTGACAGGGGCCTACCACACGCACCGGACGACCGACCGACCGGGCTGGCTCGAGAAGGGATGGCAGCGCTCTGTGCAGAACGGATCCCAACGACCTCGGCGATGAATTTCACTGGGACTAGAGACAATTTGGCCTGCCGGCCTGCCCTTCTCCGTAGGAGAACGCAGGGCCTCGAGGCCACGATTCCTGCTTTCCATTTGCCGGTCACAAGCTCTTTGCGAGAGTCGGACCACCAGCGAGACGTACTGTCGAGCTCTGCTATAAGCCTTAGATAAATCACCACGGACTGACCACGTTTCCTGATACGGACCAGACGAGCTCTTATCGGTGGAGGAGCCACTACAACAAACCGCACCCAATTCGCTCTACGGGGAAAGGCAGGCGAGCGTTTTCCGCAAGCCCGCGCTATCGCTCCGCCTGGCGGGACTGAGATCGCTTTACGAACACTGGTTGAAATTGAGTCGCTGAGGCGAGACAACTACCCCAGATGAGGCATAGGTCAAACATGATATTTCACTCTCGAAACATGTTTTTTGATAAACATGATTCTAGTCATTTTCAGGCTGGATTTTTAGCAATAGCATTTACATGGTGCAGTTGCCAGTACCATACATAACCTTCTTTAATCGCCAATTGCAAAATGGAAGGAAGGAAACCGTGGTCCTATACGGTCCCATCTGGAAACTACCAAGATAGTGAATACACGTTATTGCTCCATTCTAAAGGTATTTGCTCGGAAAGAGTTGATTTCCCCCAGCAAAACTAGCCATCAGCTAAAAACTGAACATACAGAACACGTCAATGGTTGGAGTGGAATCTTGTACTTGCTGGCCCGTCACCAGAATGAATTCCACAGTCTTTTCCTGTTCGGGACGATGGACACTGAGTTTGCGCCATAGTTCGGCACACTCTGACAAGGTCTGCGAACGTACGCCATCAGTACATCGGTCAGTTTCGTATGGCATGTTAATGCGTCAAAATGTCAATCCCTAGATTGGACTTTATTTGTATTCGATGTCTGAAGATGAAAGAAGAGACTTAATAACCGTGGTGGTCTTTTCCTAGACGAAATAGAATGACTTGCTCATGTCTCAAGCTGATGGCTTTGATCAGAACGGTTGTCCTCGTTAATTTTCCTCTACCCCCTGGACCCGAAGTCAAGAGTCAAAGCTAAATAACATAAAATGGGGTAAAATAAAAATACTGGTGCTAATAAAGGCTTCCAAAAATACAAATAAAATTATATACATTTAAAAAATTATAATTTACTTTTTTGAGTTCTGAAAATTGTAGGAAAAAAATAACAATATTTGTGCATATTCAAACCTATTACATCTACGGCAACAATTTCACTTATGTTTTAAAAATTGACAAATCTAGTGCATTCTTAGAGTCATATAGATCTACCGTGTCGGAAGCAAATAAAGGCGACCTGATTTTTGCATAATTTTTGAGCAAGTTTTTGGATTTTACGGATTATTTCAGAATAACAGGACACTTTTTAAAATTTGACAATTTGACAATTTAAATTTGCAAATCGGATAACGTGCAATCAAACCACAAACAGTGGTAAAACAGTGGTTGTTTGAGCTTCTACCATCTGGAAACCAGCTCTGCAGCAATATTGCGACAATATTTGTTTGTATTATTTAGTATACATTTATTTATTTGTGTGGATAATTTCAAAGCCCTCAGTGTTTATTTATTAAAAGAAATCAGTTGTAACATTAGAGCGAACCTGATATTTTTATAGAATACGTGTACTCTATTTTGTCACATGTCGGATTCGGGAGTAGGTTCTCATTGGCGCTATGTGGGCGTTATAACGTTTGATCACATCTGCAGTAAACCACTAAAATACAAAATATACATGCATTATCATTACAATTCTAGTTATTTGGCAAGCCTCGCCAATTTCTGTAACATTATCTTCTCTACACGTAGTTTTTTTTATTTGCAGTACACTCAGCGGGCTAGCGAATCGCAGTTATAACACAATACAACCGGTATTAGTGTTAAGTTAGCTTCCGAGTATCTAAATAACCCAAACTAATTACTGTTTCCTAGGGATATCATCTCAAAGTATAATTATATTTTGTTTACATTTTCCCGCTAAGTCCTTTTTTTGTACCCTTCTCATAACATCAATAGGGAAATGTGAATATGTGAAAGAATTCCTCAATTATTGTTTTCTAGACGTAGAAGGCAAAGGACAAATGAAGTCACAGTGTCTCTTTTGATTGATAATGCTGACACAGTGGTCTGTCTGTTTAAAGTGGTGAAATAGTGGGTTGTCTGTTTGAAAGTGCTGACATAGTGGGTTGTCTGTTTAAAGTGGTGACACAGTGGGTTGTCTGTTTGAAAGTGATGTCACAGTGGGCTGTCTGTTGGAAAGTTCTGACACAGTGGACTGTCTGTTGGAAAGTGCTGACACAGTCGACTGTCTGTTGGAAAGTGCTGACACAGTGAACTGTCTGTTGGAAAGTGCTGACACAACGTGTCGTCTGCTTGAAAGTGATGACACGGTAGGAGGCCTATTTAAAGTGCCGACTGCAGAGTTTTTCAGAAAGAATCAGCTGAAGAAATACGCTGGTAAAATGTAAGACAGCGAGAATAATTTGAGAATGTTGATTTAACAATTCTAGCAATCAGTGAAGATTGACAATCAACCAGAGACGTACATTTGATCAGCATTGAGTCTCAAGAGCAAGCTTTGAAGTGCCCCAGTGGATTGTCCAAAACAATACATACTATTGGTGATGAATTTGTCATACATGCAAGCTGTGGAAATGGCAGAAATAATTCTATTTGGTCGGAAGACGCAATGCGACTGAGCTAGTGTCTTTGTCTCCAAGAGTTGTGAAAAAGAGAATGTTTTTCCTAGTAGCAATCGTCAGGGAACAAATGACTTCTTCCATCAAGAAGATTCAAACATTTTAGCTATTCAGCTTAATTAGATTGCATATATCAGTACCAATTCGTAGCTGATGGTCTATGTTTCTGATATATATCTCACATTGTATTGCCCAAGTATTTGGTCTTTCACTGACTCCACATTAAGACTATCCCATTACTTAAACCATTGAGCATTTATCAGCGTTACAAAAACATCAATGTTTGCACTGTGAACAGAAATATCAAAGTACAATTCACATATTTGCGAAAGTATGAAATTGAGGAAATGGTTGAAGATACACCATAGTGAATTAGCTGACAGCTGACACGTGCCACCTAATGATAGCTGGCTGTTCGCATGGGAGTCGGCGAACCTGCGTTGACTAGGAAACTATTCAGCCTCCAAGCAACGGCACTGAGAACAGGATTCACTGGTGTAGTCTGGCTAACGGAAAATGGGTAGCTGTGGGAAGACAAATCCGTTAATACAAAAGCCAGTTAAAGCTGAATGTGTCGGGCCAAAATGCGCAAATATCGTCACAATAACATCACAACGTCCTTTTCTGGAAGAAAGCCGAAGAAGAAGAAGAAGAAGAAGAAGAAGACGAAGAAGAAGAAAAGAAGATAAAGAAAAAGAAGATGGCATTATATTTCAATTGAAAAAGAGGAAGATGTTCTTCCTTGAAGATACCATATAATGATGCAGGGAATAGAGCAGATTGGTTTCTTGGTCGGGTTGTTCTTTTCCGTGGCTATATCTTGAAACGGCTCGTGTTCACGTGACAACAGGACATACAGGCCGTTGGGTGAGGACAGCAGTACCATTCGTGTCCATGCTTCGTGCTCGTGGCAAAAATAGCCATTTAGTCCGCAGTTTCTTATTCGTCCAATCAGAACCTGGTTATCTCACAGCTGCCACTAAATGTCTGAATGTAGTTTCACTATCCGTTATTCGTCTGCATGATGTATTACGTTTCAAGTGGGATAACAGTTTGTGAAGAATAATCGAATGACTTCCAATGTTGTAAACAGGTTGGCAGGTGATAGATCAGTCAATCTATAAAAGTCAGCTATGAATACTGAATAATCAGCGGTGCTCAAACTAAATGGTTGGCATCCAATGTGAAAAGCGGTCCTTGTGAGGACAGCTGTGTGTAAACAGAACATCTAACGCTCAATAACATGTCTTCTGTCAAGATTGAGATGTCAAATAAACTTCCCTGCCAATCTGTTTGTAGTGTACGTACTCAAGGTGTAATATACGGGTCTCTGTGACAATTAAACGATGATATTGAATCTACCTAGCATTCAAATTACACATGTAGACTGTCAATCAAACCATATACGCTTTGAACCGGTATTAATCTCTTGAAAGCACGTTACAGACTGCACGTCACAATAAATTATTACTATTTGGTCATTTTTTTAACGTGAACATATGGTAGTTTATACAGACACACTTGCAAACTTTGGTACATCCACGTTCATGCTCACACTGAAGTCCTTGTAATACGAGGTATAGTCCACAAGTGGTACACGTTAGTATGAATCGAGCAAGACACTTACCTGAAAATTGGTGTGAACTTTAGCCCGCCTCTGTATTTCTCCCGCAAGGCGATACGCTTCTCCCATTTAGTCTTCCCCTCACTGATGCCCTGATTGTGCAACTTAGCCAATCCAGGCAGTTTAGTATCAAGTTCTGGATATCAGAAAAACTAAATCCACCCAGCAGATTTTTCATGTGTGAGAACAGAAAAAAGTCCCTTTGTGCCAAGTCAGTTGAGTGTGGTGGATAGGGATGATTACATACTGTCACGTTATTCTGACGTCCAGGACTTTATTACTGAACTGGAGACTCGGACAGAGAGACTCTACCATCAGGACATCAGGAAGGTGAAGAATAGATGGGAGATGTGTATCGCACTGAAGGGTGTAGATACATAAAATGACCAAAGTTCACACCAATTTCTAGGTATGTACATTGACGCCTTCATACTAAAGTGCACAACTTCTCGACCATCCCTCGTACGATCTAGCACTAACATCGTAACTGAACATAAATGATTACTTAAAACTATTAATTTGCTTGTTTTAAAATGAATGCGTCTATAGACACGCACTGTTGATTAAAACAGCCGTCAGGATATAGTTAAGGTCCCGCATGTAATGAAAGGTACTCACGTGAGTGGCTTGCGTATAAAGAAAGTGATGCCAGGATAATCTGTAGCAGTCTTTGAGTTAAACATGTGTGGATCCCCATTGACAGACAGTAAATAGGAAAATAGAAGTGAAACACAGAATGTAATTTATCCTTCCTGGTCGTAACCGAAGATGCAAAACATGCGAATGTCCTTGACTATGTTGCCTTGAACAAGTATGTGTTGTCAGGTGAGGTGTAGCGTTCTTAAGCTTTCAATCAAGATGTTGTAGTTTCTTGTGTTCTCTGTTCTATTCTAGGTCCCGAAAGTTGTATTCCTTGTCTTCATAAGCCACGAAAGAAGCTGCCCACACACTCCTCCTGAAAGATGTTTTAAAAGTGCACAAGTTATTATAGAACAGTGACCAGATACTCATAAATATTTCATATTACATAAATTCAGGAATCAAGGTTTGGTCTCAATGCTGTGATGAGTGATATGAATTCAAGCACAGAAAGGTCGGCCTTCAATCGGGTTTCCCCAGGGAGTTTTAGTCTCTGATTTTTAAGTTCAAATAATATTTCAATGACTCACCCATTAATTAGGCATTCCGCGTGTTAACGGGGAGATAAAAACAATAAAAACCACGACAACATTTGAATCGTGTGTCATCGGAAACAACTAAAGAGGGTTGTGTATGGTGCCAACATCATTATGATGTAAAACAAAATTATACAAAAACCACAGCAGCAAAAGGGCATATGCATGATTTGGTACAGGCGGATAGCTGTAGCTGTTATTATATGCTTTACATGAAACGAAGAGCGGACAAGAAAGTAGAAGAATGTTAATCAAGGTATGTCCATCACATTCTTTGTAGAAACGAAAGATACTTATGTTCGATAAGAAATAACATTTGGTCGTGACATGCATCTCGTTTATGATTCTATTATCCGTGTATCAAGATTGTATAAGAAACGATAGCAATATATTCATAAATAATATTTACAGAATTCGCATAAACATAGTAAATGGATACATTTTACACATGGTGAATACATGAATCGCATCTTTTACAAATATAATATATACTAGCAGTCATTAAAAACGCATCGCTTTATAATATGATAATTACGAGAATTATAATTAACTCTAACAGTGACCTACGTACACAAACCCCGAAGGTGTTCAAGAGATGAAGGTCACGCTAACCATTTTTCCCGTACATGTCATGCTTACTTCCAATTGTATGTGCCCCGCGTGCGAAACAACGAGTTGATACATTCTAGCTTTATAAAAAGTCAAATCACGTTGAAATTTGGCACACACATTAGTCAAGTTCCAGTAGATAAAAGTCTATTTTCTAGTTTCATCAAAAGAATGCCTGTTAATGTTTTTGGCATGCCTCGACTGTCGTTATAAGAGCGATTGCAAGCTGTTGGTATGCTCAAGATTGAAATATCAACCAGAGAATTTGCAATACATTTTAATTGTGACCAGTCCACTATAGTAAGGCTGAACCATCAATGATCGTCCAAGGTCTGGTCAACATCGTGCAACAACAAAGGCTCAAGTACGTCAAATTCTTCAAATACATCTACGTAACAGCTTCCAAACATCAGCTCATTTACCGGACGCTGTGAGACTTGTCAGCGCAAACACTGTGCGACGGAGACTTCGTGCTGCTCGTTTGCAAAACAGACGTCCCAACATCGGATTTATGATTACAAGACGTCACCAGACCAACAGACTGACTTGGGCACAACCCAATATTCGTCGTCCAATGGCGATCAACAATGTTCAATTATGAAAACCGTTCTAATGTTTCCTTTGTTGATAGGAGAAATCACACACTGCGTCGTCCCGGAGAAAGATATGCCGATGCCTGTGTAGTCAAGCATGACAGATATGGAGGATGAAGTGTACATGTGTGGGGTGAATTCTCTGACCACCACCTTTACTCCCCTTCTTTTTTCAGAGCTAATGTTACCGCTGACGTCTACGTTAATCAAGTATTGCTACCCATCGTAGTGTCTTTCTTCCAGAATGACGTAGATCTGAAAACCTTTCAGCACGATAATGCTAGGCCTCACACAGCTAACGTTACGAGATATGTCTTAGCCCAGCAACAGTGTCATGTACTGAATTGGTCTGCAATCTCTCCTGACATCAACCCGATTGAACACGTGTGGGATGAACTGAACAGAAGGGTTTACCGACTTGACAACAATGTGAATGATCTGGACAAGGCACTCATTGCAGAATAGAAGGCCAAACCCAAAACATTTTTCAACACACTCTGCAAAAGCATGAGACGCCGATGGCAAGCCTGTCTTGATGCTGCATGAAGTAACACACGGTATTAATGATGGATGTGACTTCATGACAATGAGTGCGACTTTTTGTTTTGCACCAAGGGTTGACAACTGCTTAGGAGCCGCCTCTAAATTGTCTAATTTTAAAGAATACAGCATGTTTTGGTCAGCAAATGGATCAAAGGTGAAAAAAGAAAATGGCCTTACTAAATAGTAAAACGAGAGCAGCAAAAAACACAACACAGAAAGCGTATGTAGAGAGCAGCAAGAAGGTTAAAAGGAGCATCAAGGCGGACAAAAGACGTTACATTGATGGTCTGGCTGAGGAAGCGGAAGAGCCTGCAGGAAAGGGAAATATGAAATGTCTATATGAGGCTACAAGAAACTATCGGGAAAGTATCAACAACAAGGTAGATAAATCACAAATAAACTTGGGGAAAAGATAACTAACCCTAAAGAACATAATAAAAGATGGGTAAAATACTTTGAAGAGCTTTTGAGCAAACCAGCACCAGACAACCTACCAGATACCCCACCAGCAGAGGAGGACCTGCCGATCAACTGTGATAATCCAAGTAAAGAAAATATTAGAAGGGCAATAGAGATTATAAGGGTCGGAGAGGCAGCAGGACCTGGTGGGATACCACCGGAAGCTATTAAACCAGATGTTGAAAGATCTACTTACAAGCTCCACCACTTGATAGGCGCCATCTGGGAGCAAGAAAGCTTACAAAAGATTGGAAATCTTGGAAACCTGATAAAATTGCCTAATGAGGGAGATTTATAGGAATGCAAAAACCATAGAGGGATAATGTTATTATCAGTGCCGGGGAAAGGCTTTCGACAGTTTAGATAAGAGAAATACTCTGGATACTACTGAGGCACTATGGAATTCCTCAAAAAGCGCACAAACCTAATTAGACAGACGAATGAACGTATGCAATGTAGAGTTATACACGAAGGACAACTCACACTGCCATTAAAAATTAAATCAGGCGTACGACAGGGTTGCCTACTGTCGCCTTTCCTGTTCATCCTGGCAGTGGGCGGATTGTGAAAGTAACAACAAATGAGAGAAATGGAATCCAGCGGACCTTGAATAAACAGCTGGAGGACCTAGATTTTGCGGATGATATAGTTCTTCTGTTCCACAGCCAAAGCCAAATAAAAAAAAACTGGATAGACTGGATTACACATCTAAACAAATCAGTTTGAAGATTCATGAGGAAAACACAGAAATAGTTAGGGTCAATGTAGAAAACACAGAACCAATCAGGCTGAGAGAAATGCCACTGGAAGACATAGAGGTATTTACATACGTAGAAAGTATCATCAACAAGGAAGGATATAAAATCAAGGATACAAAAAGCAAGAGTTGCATTCGGAATATTGAAACCCATATAGAGCTCCAGAGAAATAAGGAAGACACAAATAAGGATTTTCAATTCAAATGTGAAGCCAGTCCTGCTGTATAGAGCGGAAACCTGGAGGAGGACCAAAGCAAATGACAGGAGACTGCATGGTTTTGTCAACAGATGCTTGAGAAAGATTCTTGGTATAAAATGGATTGATAGAGTTACAAAAGACAGACTGTGGGAGAGAGTGGGACAAGGTAACTTGGAATAGGAAATCTTAAGAAGAAAGTGGAGATGGATGGGTCATACATTAAGAAAGCCCCAGGCCAGTATCTCCAGACAATCCCTGTCATGGAACCCTCAGGGAAGGATAGGCATAGGCAGACCAATTAATATATGGAGACGAGATCTGGAGACGGAAGTAAAGACAACAGGAAAAATCTGGAAGGAAGACGAAAAGATTGCACAGGACAGAGCTGCTTGGCGCGGGTTAGTTGATGGCCTATGCACCCCTAGGTGATATAAGGGGAAGGAGAAGAGAAAACGATCAAAAATGTAAAATCAGTATTTTCTGTTACTTTAAATCTAGCACAACGAGCCGCGGTTCATAAAATAAAGCGATGCGTTTTAATGACTGCTAGTATATTATTCTGGATTGCAATAACTGTTACCGTTAAAATATCTTTCTAAAAAACCGTATGACTCAAATATTAGTACTATTACTAACGTTTTGTTAATTTCATTTTTCTTTTGTGTATACTTTAAAAAACATATTGCCTTTTCTCCAAATGTCTTGAAATACAGAACAGGTCAGAAAGTATTAGATACAATTTGTAAAAGTAATTATCATTAAATCATTTTTTTTTTGGGCCAAAGAATATAAACCGAATAGCCCAAGTAAAAGCAGGCTGTTTCTGCACTCGATGGTAAACAAAAGAGCTGGATTCTTGTTCCGGTGTATTGTACTACAATCCAGGATAATGCCCATGTAAGTATCTAGGTGTTCGCGCTCACACTTGTGGAATGCATTGTTTCAATATACACCTTCTGTACTTGAGACCACCCCGTTCCTGTAAGATATGGGTCGATAGCTTATTTGAATAAGTATCTGATCGCAAACTCTGGGATTTCTCTATGGAACCCAGGTGAACACGATTGTTGTCACTCTTTCATTTCTGTATCCCACTCATATACCGGGTTTTGCTTCCAGAACTAGACGGTTAATCCACTCTAATTTCAGGTCATATTCATAATGGGCAGATAAAAGGTTAATTTTTAAATGGGGGCGGGGAGGGGGGCGGGGGAGGGGTATTTCTAATCCGCACATTCTAGTAGCCTCTAACGAATGTTTTCAGTTGGCAGCAGCAATTTTCTATTATCTGCAACAGTCCATTTTCCAGTCTCTGTAACAGTCCATATTCTATTCTCTAAAACAGTCCATATTCTAGTTTCTGTAAAAGTCTATATTCTAGTCTCCAAAACACAAAGATCATATTCTAGTCTGCAAAACACAAAGTCCATGTTCTAGTTTCTGTAAAATTTCATATTCTAGTCTCCCTAACACAAAAGGTCATATTCCAGTCTCCAAAATACAAAGTCTATGTTCTAGTATCTGTAAAATTATATATTCTAGTCTCCAAAACGGAAAGTCCATGTTCTAGTATCTATAAAAGTTTATATTCTAGTCTCCCTAACACAAAGGTTATATTCTAGTCTTCAAAACACAAAGTCCATGTTCTAGTATCTGTAAAAGTCTATATTCTAGTCTCTATAACACAACTTCAGGAGACATTGTATTTTTTGGGTCACCACGACCTTCATGCTTATATACCTCCGAGCAGTACTCTGTCAAGCGCTCACGAATGTCTTGAGCTTCTGTGAGACATTTCCCACTCTTGTCCTGGATCGTTGTACTTCGACTTTGTATAGGCCTTACTAGGTCCTTGACTAATTTATATGCTCCCTTGGCATCATTTCTTCCTAGATTTTGTTCGATATCTGCACACTGAGTCGTTATACATTCCACCTTGGCCTATTTCATCTTGGCCTTTATGTTTCCATTTATCTCTCTATATTGCTGAATCCCATCTAGTGTTTTCTTCGCTCTCTTCATTTGTCGTCTCTTGTCACATAAATCCAATATTTCACTCGTGATCCATGCTTTCTTCTTAATCATGCACATACCTAGAACCTCAGATGCCGTAGAGATTAATGCCGAATTCAAGGCTTCAGTCATCGTCTCAACATCTGCCTCCTCATTTCGAACCAAGAGAGGTGCCAATCTTCCCCCCAGCACCGCTCCAAAGGTCTCCATTATATCCGGGTCCTTCAACTTCTCCAAGTCAAATCTCAGTCTAGATATCTCTCTTTGCAGAACTTTCTTTAGTCTGAGACGCATGGTCATCAGCACTAAGACGTGGTCGCTCCCTATATCGGCCTCTGAGAAACTTCTTGTCCGGGCGCTATATACGCTAGATCTGAATCTCCATTGGACCAAAATATAGTCTATTTGACTATGAAGCGTACTATTTGGGCTGTGCAACGTCCACCGTCTCGACATTGTATGTGGTCCCAGCGTATTCGCTACTATTAGCTTATTATAATTCGCAAATTCCAAGAGGCTCAGTCCTCTATCGTTCGTGGTCACATTTCCATATGCTCCACATGTGCCTTTCCAGACACGTACCATGTCTTCGCCAATTTTGGCATTCCAATCTCCCTGTACCACCAGTATATCCTTCTTCGGTACCTCGTTCACCAAAATCTGCAATTCATCGTAGAAGCTCTCAACCTCGCTGTCCTCGTAATCTTAGGTAGGTGCATAGCAATGTATCACCGTGACATTGAAGGGCTTTGCATATAGTCGTATACTGAGCAATCGGCTTGATACTGGTCGGCAACCCAATCTGTAATTGAGACAAATGGGCAGGAACTTGAGGTGGTAAAACGTTTCAAATATCTGGGAACATTGATCAATGAAGAGGGATCGAAGCCAGAGGTAATTGCAAGAATAGCACAAACAACAGCGGCGCTGACTAGGCTGAAACCTATATGGCAAGACAAGCGACTCGCCCTCGTATAAAAGTTAGACTAATGCGCTCTTTGGTGCTATCAATATTTCTGTATGCCTGCGAGACCTGGACCATTACAGCAGCTATCTAGAGCAGGATACATGCAATTGAAATAAGGTGCTATAGAAAACTCCTAAATTTTACATGTAAAGATCGTGTCACGAACGTAGAAATCCGTCAGAGAGTTGAAGACGCTATTGGTCCTTTTGAAGATCTGTTCACAGCTATCAAAAGACGAAAGATGGCCTGGTGCAGGCACGTCGCGAGGTCCAACGGAATTACCAACTCGATACTCTTTGGTTCCGTACCGGGACAGAGAGGGCGAGGACGTCCAAGGAAGAGATGGGTGGACAACATCACTGAGTGGTCAGGTCTTCGTCCCGGTGAGATACGTCAGGCGGCGACAGACAGATAGGAATGGCGTGGGATTTTGGGAGTGTCTTCATGTGTGCCCAAACGACCTGATGGGATACGGGATGAACTGAACTGAACTGAACTGATAACACAAAGTCCATGTTCTAGTTTCTGTAAAAGTTCAGAACCTCCAAAACACAAACTCCATGTTCTAGTATCTGTAAAGTCTATATTCTAGTCTCTATAACACAAAGTCTTTGTTCTAGTCTGTAAAAGTTCAGAACCTCCAAAACACAATCTCCATTTTCTAGTATCTGTAAAGTCTATATTCTAGTCTCTATAACACAAAGTCTATGTTCTAGTCTCAGCAACAGTTCATATTCCAGGTCCTGTAATACACAAATGGCTTCAGGAAATTAGTTGAAGAAAGTGCATGTTTGCTTAAAGAGAAAGTAAGAAACCACAGTCAGGTTGCTGTTTCTCTTGATCTCTGTTCAGTGATAACAGAAGATCTTTTGTTCAACTCTCGGCCTAATCACATTTTCTGTATCCTCCCCACAGGAGCTTTTTTCCTTCTATGTTTGATCACTGATTAGGCAAACGCGTTTAATCTGTGTGTTGAACTGTCCCGTCTTTCTTAGCACATCCGTTAAAATCGACTGCTATAAGCGCCGTCTAATTCCTTATAATTATTCTTGCTGCAAGATGATTAGGACAGAAGAGGCTTCAGTGTATAAGCGAACGACTCATAGCAGACAGAAGAGAGAAAGGAAATCAGGTCCCGAAGATGGCGTGCTGAAATCGGATGTATTGGACTGAAGGGGCAGATATCACAGCCTCGCATTAAACTACTACACAACGTTACAAACGTCCTTTTCGGGACGAATTCCGAAGAAGAAGAAGAAGAAGAAGAAGTAGAAGAATAAGAAAAAGAAGGAGAAAAAGGAGAAGCTACAAGAGGTTTACTCTATTCTGTTGCCTTTCCGTTGGATCTACTATCTGTATGTTATCTACTATACATATTCTTGTTATCTGTGATTGAATCCACGACTATGTTTTCTTTCTTTTTCTATTCTATGTATCTGCTTCGGTATGTATAGTTGTGCCAAGTTGTGCACATGCATGCTGATTCTTTGCAGTTCTTTTCTGCTCTCTGAATCCCTCACTCCTTGCTCCTATTCGTACGATCTAATGTTTAATAATCGCGGTCCCCTGAATCTCTTTCTTAATTTACTCCCCATTTATCTCATTCGTTTTTCACATTCGTGCCACATAATGTTTTATACATACGGCTCCCACATTCTCTATATTTATGTCATAATTATCTAAGTCTGTAATCCATTACAGATATTGGATCTATTAAAACTTTATGTTGACTGATTCACTCTTTCTTTCTATCTTTAGTTATCACATCTGAATTTTTTGAAAAAGCAAGTCTTATTTTTAACACATGAACTTATCTTCTAGAAATGTTATTTTAGGGCAACGTTTTGCAGTTATCTTAAAATTAAGCAATGTTATTCTGGTATGCGGTTATATCAAAATGCGATAAAGCTTATTACCGACAAATGAAATTAGTTTTACTGCAAAAATGTTTTACTCGACACATGAAATTAGTTTTACTGCAGCAATGTGTTACTCGACACATGAAATTAGTTTTACTGCAGCAATGTTATTTCCAACATAAGAAGTCTTTAAATGCGATAATCTTATTCCCACCACAAAAAGTTGGGTTTGAATGGAACAATATTTTTACCGATATAAGACGCTATCTATGAAATCTACAACCTTATTCTCATTATATTCCCAACACATGAATGTCTTTACATGCAATCTTCTCTTTCTCAATATAAGTAGCTATCTTAAAATGCAGCAATCTTATTTTTGACAATAGAAGGTCTTTTAAAATGCAAACATAGCTATTTCAGGAACATAAATGTATTTTTAAAAGCAACAATCTTATTCGTGACACACGTCTGCTTAGGAAATTATTCAGAATAGAATGTGGCCAAAGTGAAACCGAAAAGCAACGGTGAATCATACGAGGAGAGTTAATGTGCATCTTTCACACGAGCACAATAGCAGACTGCAAGAGGGTATAGACCAGAACGTTCTCATGAGGGACCCTTTCTTTCCTAAACTATCACATTTACTAATTCCCGCCATTTCTAGAAAGAAGGTGGGATTTCAAAGTTAGACATCACTAATTGCATACGTCGTATCCCATAGTTCAGATGAGCAAACCACTTTCTTGTATGGCTGGTGTAGTATATCCGTCAATGGTTAACAACTATTGTTGCAAACCCAGTGAAGTTCAAGACTGTATCAAACGCCGATAGGAATCAAGACTTCAAAACGTTTCGTTTTGCACATTTCTCTGAGTACAGACGTACTGAAAGAAGGCTCTAGAAACAGATTCCGAGGTACTATATGATACACGGAATACCGGACTGGCGCTGTCCACAGGAACTTCTTAAAATAAAGAAGAAGAAGAAAAAGACGAAGAAGAAAAAGAAGAAGAAGAAGAAGAAAATAGTGACTACGTAACAATATGTATTTATATTGTTTACTTTTCACGATAAGTATTCTCGAAATCTTTCTGCTTGTGAAAATATAGAAATAGCTTCTTTACACTGCTTCGGTTGTTTCCTTTCTGAAAAAATCAAAGCCTCCTGGAACGATTCAATAAGGTTATTTGGTTAGCAGAACAGCAGTCTTGGTCATTACGCCGCCGTATTTGACGAGCTCAGTTATTTCGTAACTTACTGCTCACTGGAGCCAGTGTTTTTAGTCCGATAGGAAAGATACAAGTAGATGTGACCTGTTGCAGGTGCCGTCGTTGGCCACAATGTGGTAGACAATCCATAGGCTTGAGCTTTATCTGAGGTAGAGTGATCACTTCTCTTCACCGCCGGCTTGTCTTCCTTAACTCTTAAGTCAATAAGCTTTTAAAGCTTGGTAGACGGAGCGTGTCGAAACCAGAGTCAAATTCATGCCATTTGCTGTGAGAAACAACACCTCTAATTGATCTACCTCCTCTGACGGTCTGACATTGAATGTCTGTGATTAAAAGTGGTCATTGTTTTAATGTATGCACGTCCATCTTGCACAATGACTACGGTACAAAGAAAGTCGATTGCATGTTTGATATGCTGTCGTTATCACAGCGATTCTCTACATTCATAATTAAGTGGCTGGAACTAATAATGTCGCGCATGAACACTATTTTACTTTCCGTTAGCTTCAATACAATCAATGAGCAGAGTAAGCACTATTAGCTAACAAGCCATTAAGGAAATGGTCAATAGGGATGCAGTAAATGTAAAGATAATGTAAAAGCTTTTACAGTGTTTTATTGAACTTGAGATTCTTTGTTCGGTGTAACTGTTGATAGATTTGAAATGATACAAATAAATATAAGAGGGATAGTCTTACGTTATCGACCAGTTAGTGAGGGCTATTCAAGCACCATCATGAGTCCACATGAGAACGATTGCAAGCTGACAAAATGTTCGGCTTGAAAAGGTTGCATGCCTGAGTGGATTCTATGAAAGCAATGTATGTGACAGAGGAGAGAATAGGCCCACTATTGAGTGGATTTCCCATAGAGCGACTAACAGTGCAGTTTAACCCATGTGGCGATAAGAATCTATGTGATTATATGAGAGAGAGAGTGTGTGTAAGAGAAAGAGTTAGAGAGAGAAAAAGAGACTAATAGAACACTGTCCAACTAAGTGTACATCATATGAGGCGACTAGTGAGGAGGTATAACATCTGTGGTAGTGGCAGTGGTGGTGATGGTGGTAGTGGTGATGGATGTCGTAGTGATGTTGATGGTGGTGGTGGTAGTAGTGGTGATGGTGGTGGTGGTGGTGGTAGTGATAAGGGTAGTGGTGATGGTAGTGGTGGCGGTAGTTGTGGTGGTGATGGTGGTAGTGGTAGCGGCAGCAGTCGTTGTGATGGAGGTGGTGGTGGTGGTAGTGATGGTGGTGGTGATGGAAGTAGTGGTGTTGATGGTGGTGGAAGTTGTGTTTATGATGGTAGTAGTGGTGGTGATGGTGGTAGTGGTGGTAGTAGTTGTGGTGGTGATGGTGGTAGTGGTGGTTGTGGTGGTGGTACTAGTGGTGGTGATGGTGGTAGTGGTTGGGATAGTAGTGCTGGTGGAGGCGATGGTGGTAGTTGTGGTGGTAGTGGTTGTGATGGTTGTGGTAGTAGTGGTGATGATTGTAGTGGTGGCGATGGTGGTGGTGATAGTAGTGGTGGTGATGGTGGTAGTGATTGGGGTAGTGGTGGTAGTGGTAGTGGTGATAGTGATAGTGGTGGTAGTGGTTGGGGTAGTGTTGGTGATGATAGTGGTGGTTTTGGTGGTAGTGATGTTGGTGGTAATGGTGGTAGTTGTGGTGGATATGGTGGCAGTGGGGATGGTAGTGGTGGTTGGTGGTGATAGTGGTAGTGGTGATGGTAGTTGTGGTTGAGGTGGTAGTTGAGGTGTTGGTGGTAATTGAAGTGGTGATTATAGTAGTGGTGGTGATCGTGGTAGTGGGGGCAGTTGAGGTGCTGGTTGTAGTAGTGGCGGTGATGGTGGTGTTTGTCATGGTTATGATAGTGGTGGTAGTAGTGATGGTGATGGTAGTGGTGATGGTGGTAGTTGAGGTGGTGGTGGTAGTAGGGGTGGTGATGGGGGTGGTAGTTGTGGTGGTAGTAGTTGTGGTGGTGGTTGTAGTGGTGGTGTTGATTTTTGTGGTAGTAGTGATGATGGTGGTGGTAGTGGTGGTGATTGTGGTTGTAGTCATGGTAGTGGTCGTGGTGGTGGTAGGGGTGGTGGTAGTGTGGGCAGTGTTGGTGATGGTGAGGGTGGTAGTGGTTTTGATAGTGCTGGGAGTGGTGGTAGTGCAGATGGTGATAATGGTGGTGGGGTAATTATAGTAATGGTGGTAGTGGTGGTGGTAGTGGTGGTAATGGTGGTGATGGTTGTAGTAGTGGTGGTGGTAGTGGTGGTGATGGTGGTGGTAGTGGTGGTGGTAGTGGTTGGGATGGTGGTAGTTACAGTAGTGGTAGTGTTGGGGATGGTAGTAGTAGTAGTGATATAGTGATAGTGGTGGTGATAGTGGTGGTGATAGTGGTGGTAGTGGTGGTGGTAATGGTAGTTATAGTATTGATGGTGGTAGTGTGGTGATGGCGGTGGTAAGTATGGTAGTTATGATAGTGGTACTGGTGGTACTTTTAGTAGTGGTGGTGGTAGTGGTGGTAGTCGCAGTTATAGTAGTGCTGGTGGTAATTATGGTAGCAGTAGTAATGTTAATTGGTGTAGTGGTGGTGGTAATGGTCGTGGTGGTAGTAGTAGTGGTTGGAACGGTGCGAAGTTGGCAGTAATTGCAGTTGTTGTAGTGTTAATAGTAGTAGTGGTAGTAATTGTGATTTTGTTATATTGGTTCTAAAGGTGGAAGCAGTAGTAGTAGTAGAAGTAATGATGGTGGATTAAATGTATGTTGTGGTTCTAGTGATAGGGGCAGTAGTAACACTACTATCTACAGAGGTAGGGGCAATATGAGATGTAATGGTGATGGTAGTTATAGTAGCGGTGGCAGTTATGTTATAGTGAGAGAGTAGTAGTTGGTAGTGTTAGCAGTGATAGTAGTAGTAACCGTGTTAGTAGTAATAGCAGTAGTAATAGGTAGTAATAGTAGTAGCATTAGAAGTAGTGGTAATGGACATAGTGAAGTAGTAGTAGTAATAGTAGGTAAGTGAATAGTAGTAGTAATAGTAGTATAAGTAGTAGAATTGGTTGTATTATTACTAGCAGTTGTACAAGTAGTAATTTCAGTATTAGCAGTATCATTTGTAGTAAAAGTAGTATAAGTAGTAGTAATAATACCAATTGTAGTAACATGATGTGAAATAATATATGTAGTGGCAGTATAAGTAATATTATGGGTAATTGAAGTTGTAATTATGTTTGTAGTATCATAAGGTATAAAAGTCGTAGTTTCAGTATAAGCAGCAGTAGCTTTATGAATGTTAGTACTTGTAGAAGCAAAACAAGAACAAGAAAGTAAAAACGTACTAGTGCTCACATAATAATATATCACAAAATTTCTAGCAATTATATTTGATGGATACCTTGTAAGTCAAATTCTTCTGCTTATGATCGTATTCTCACTCCAGTTTTCTTCTACATGATGTCCTTCTCATAGAGAAACGAAGACAAAGAAGAAGGTTTTGTACTTTGTCTGTATTCTGTTACCCAGGCACAAATCATTTCATCGTTCCAACGAAACCACTTGTGTCAGTAACACTTACTCGATACTTAAGGTGATCTATTCGCGGGAGAACGCTTATTTGAAAATAGAAAACGATCAAACGGTTATTATCAAATCGAGTCGACGAAATTGAGAACATTTTTGTCAAAGACTTATCTTAAGATTGCCTGGAAATGTATGCACTTATGAAATTTTAAATGGTGTTCCAGTGGCTTTCTATGTTACGTCATTATTTAAACAAAATTGTATGCAGAATCTACATCGCTGCACTCTGGGTAAATACGTTGGTTACTTTCAGCAAATAGGGGAGGATAATAATGTGCGACGAGGAGTCAACAAATAACCTTAATATGTCCTATTCTATTCATAACAAATATAATAATAATGGAAGGTAGATGTAGTTCGTTGGTTGTACACACAGCTGCTCCTACTTCTGGGATGAGATGCCTCTATGGGCTAGACCTATGTAATTTTTCACATTTCTTCAATCTGTTGAATTCAGCTACATCTATTTAAATGTGTATCATCTAACAGAATGTCATTTATTGATATCATTGTATCCCTGTTACCCTTAACGAAAATCTGTACCACGGATACTTTCGAAGGGGGCAAGTCAGCTTTTTAAAGTAACATTGAATTCAGCAAAGCGATTGATAGTATAGAGTATAGAACAATAGAGAGGTTATTTCTCTTTCCGAAAACAACTTATATATATAGATTTTACGTTATTTGGAAAGATGTGCACAAGAATCGAACATCCAATAGGAAGAGATGATGAATATGGTTTAAAGACTATCTTGACCCTACTAGAGAAATTCAGCTAGTGACAGCAAACTGATTTGTGCTGTTTCTAAGAATTTATACATACTATTTTTAAAAAAAATCTTTTTATTTAACTATGATGTCTTTTACCGATGCTTTCTCTATCTTATATTGTCGGTCTTTGTTCTCAAAAATGTCCTTCCACCTGTCATAATGTCTCGTGCTCGAACTATATTTAGTATCCATGATTGGTCCTGACAGCACACGGTTGGTGTGAAGTTGTATTGATCTGGTGGCGTTCTGCCCTCGGAGATATAATGGTACGATAAAGTCGGTGTTACTTTGTAATAGACACTGTTTGCGCTTTGTACTATTGACATTAGTTGTTCCTTGAACTCTATGTCAATATTGATCGATTATTATTCTGACAAGTTCAGGTCAAATGCCATGTTCGCTTAGAAGGTCGACTGCAATGGATCTCCAACGTCGTCTATCTCTAGCCTCGAATGGTGCAATCAGAAAGTCGTTTTCCAGTTCATCTTTTGACTCTATCCTACAACTAATAACGCTCTTTACCTCTGGCGTGTCTACTCTCAATCTCTTCTTCCATTATTGTTTTCAGTAAGGTCTTTGAATGTCACCTAATTACCTTAACTGTCTAACTCCGATTTAGTTCATCAATACTTTTTACACTACTAATTCCTCCATCACTTCTTTATTAATTTTCGTTTCTCTCAACGTGATGCTTTCAGTTTTTATATATATTAACATTTCAAATGCATCAGTTCTATAACTCAAAGTGTTTGTTTGTTGTCCCCCGTTCTACGTTATACATTAATGACGAATACACATATACACCTGATCAAATCCACTTTGTGAATGACTTGTTTGAATGTCAATATATGACTCATGCTGGTGAATGTCAAAATATGACTCATGCTGGTGAATGTCAATATATGACTCATGCTGGTGAAAAGAAGACGGACCATCCATATTATCTTCTTCATTTACATTTCGCATCCTCCCTCCTCCATCCTCCCTCCTCCATCCTCCCTCCTCCATCCTCCGTTATAATTTGTCTAAGACAATAGAAACTCTTTAGCTGTTCTAGTGTTTGGTCGCTTATTTATATTTGTAGAAAGCATTTGTGTTCTATGTTGTTAATTATCATATTTTCCTTTTCTCGGTGTTAATCTCCAATACATGCATCTGCCTTTTGTTCTTTCTTGATTCAAAAATTCGTGTATTCTGTAAAGAAACCAAATCTAACTAAACAGCCAAAATATATGACAAGAGCTCGTCAATAAATAGAGCACAAATGACTATGTTAACAACAATGAAATACACATTTTATTAGTGCACTAACATTATCAGTATTTCTCAACATCATTTCCACCAACATTGACAACAATATCTCGTGGCTTTATCAGCACATCTAAATCTGCAGCACAGACGTCTTTGGTCTGCTGTCTCAGTCACATTTGAACATCATGGACATCCTCTTCGCCATTCTTCTCCCTCTTCTTTGTTCGTTCTCAGTCTCCAGCTACCAAGCTATGAAAAGAGTTTTGCAAGTAATAGGATGTTGTCCGGAGAACGGAATGTGTTCGGTCGTAGTTTACAGATTGATTACGATATATGCACAATTTGTCCAACACGTCCGCCTTTAGCAGGCATTTTTGAGTATCGAGTAAGCGTTCCCTCTTCAATCCCTTCTCATAAGCCAGTCTGGTCTGTTGCAGCCTGCTATCCTGGATGACCGCGTGGAGGTGTAGAAGAGTCTTGGTAGAGTCTCATTTGCTGACCCTGACGCTAGCAGTCAGCTATGGGTAGCTGACCCTGACGCTAGCAGTCAGCTATGGGTCGCTCGCCCTGACGCTAGCAATCAGCTATGGGTCGCTCGCCCTGACGCTAGCAGTCAGCTCTGATTCGCTGGCCCTGACGCTAGCAGTCAGCTATGGGTCGCTGACCCTGACGCTAGCAGTCAGCTATGGGTCGCTGACTCTGAAGCTAGCAGTTAGCTATGGGTCGCTGACCCTAACGCTAGCAGTCAGCTATGGGTCGCTGACCCTGACACTAGCAGTCAGCTTTAAGTCACTTGCCCTGAAGCTAGCAGTCAGCTATGGGTCGCTGACCCTAACGCTAGCAGTCAGCTATGGGTCGCTCGCCCTGACGCTAGCAGTCAGCTATGGGTCGCTCGCCCTGACGCTAGCAGTCAGCTCTGGTTCGCTGGCCCTGACGCTAGCAGTCAGCTATGGGTCGCTGACCCTGACGCTAGCAGTCAGCTATAGGTCGCTGGCCCTGACGCTAGCAGTCAGCTATGGGTCGCTGACAGCTTCAGCTCATGCACTGCTCATCATCTTGATCCTCTTTGTCATTCGCAAAATATCTCCCGCCAAGGAAGGACCATGCATTTTGTCATAGGCTAAACCATGCGAACATCCCTATTCCATTTGGTACACTGTCTATCGTTACTCACCTGTCAACTCGAATCTTCTCCCCCCCCCCCTCCCCCCCCGCCCTGCTGGACAAATGGTTCTTTTGTAATTTGAACAGGACAACTAGGTTGACATTTCTGTGTCCTTGAGAAAATTATCGACTCGGTTATGGACCGATTTACTCGACAAACAGCTGTCACCAGAAACAGGACGTATTTCTTTATAAATATCTCTTGCAGACAGTCATTTTTTGAAAACAAGCAAAAAACGCATAGCTGCATTTTGTTCTTTGATTGTTACACACTGTGAGCAGAAATGCCATTTTATATATCAGGTGTGCACGTGCTTGCGACACATATCGTCTGCTACCTACAGTAATCTCAAAGCATGATGTTGCTGTCACATAATGACACCTTTGGAAACTACCAACTACATTTTTCAGCTATCCCATATCAGCGTGTGATCTACTTACTGACGTTTTATCGTAATACTAGACAGGTAGGAAGAGGCAAGATTTCTAACTAGATCTTCCACTACGATCCGGCTGAAGAGGTCTTCTACCAACCGGCTGTAAAGGTTCTACCATCCGGCTGAAGAGGTCTTCTACCAACCGGCTGTAAAGGTTCTACCATCCGACTGAAGAGGTCTTCTACCAACCGGCTGTAAAGGTTCTACCATCCGACTGAAGAGGTCTTCTACCAACCGGCTGTAAAGGTTCTACCATCCGACTGAAGAGGTCTTCTACCAACCGGCTGTAAAGGTTCTACCATCCGGGTTTAGAGATTTTCCATCATTCCAGTGTAGAGATCTACTACCATCCGGCTATAGAGGTTTTCTACCATCCGGGTGGAAAGGTCTTCTACCATCGACTATAGAGGTCTTCTACCATCCGGCTGTAGAGGTCTTCTACCATACACCTGTAGAGGTCTTCTTGTCATTTTCATGTTGCTTATAATTTCTTCAGAGTGAAGAAGCCAGACTTGTCCCTGATCTTTCATAGCCGCTCCTTGTCTGTCAGGTTGAGGTGTTAATATTCCCTGCACCCCTTTCGTTTAAACAATTCAAACCAGTTATTTGTAAAAGAGCAGTATTCTATGAAAAATAGTCCGACATGTCATACAAAATCATTTTGCTTTAACATTTATTTACGGCTGCTGTAAAGAGTGCACAGAGTGCACAAAGACAAACACTCAGATTTTTGCTGTCACTAACAATTTCGGTCACTCTTGTTGGCTGTTTGATGTAACATAACAACAAGACGTAGGAGTTATTTAGAAATAGATTGTCTTGTTTCTCTCTCTCGTTATTTTTCTCTCACTGTAACCTGGTTATCTCTCTCTATCTCTCTCTCTCTCTCTCTCTCTCTCTCTCTGTGATCTTTCATCTCCAAAACCTGTGTCTAAGACAGATAGCAACGTTCTTCAGTTCGAATAAAACATAGCAAAGTTTCCCAGATCAATGGTTACACCTTCTCTGTAAGATGATGTGCTTAGTGTGTCTCTGAGTCATTCTTTCTTCCTGTAAATCTCTGTGTCTGCATAATTACTTGTAATAGGTGTATGTTCTTCCTGATTCGAATCATATGCAAAGTGTACGTCTGTTTTTATTCCTATTGACAGCAGAAACATAATTTGTGTGGATCTTAGTCCATTAGCTTATCATCATCATTATGTATCCCTCTGGTTCCACTTGGAACATAGTGGTTCCCCTTGGAACATAGTGGTTCTCCTTGGAACATAGTGGTTCCCCTTGGAACATAGTGGTTCCCCTTGGAAAATAATGGTTCCCCTTGGAACATAGTGGTTCCCCTTGGAACATAGTGGTTCCCCTTGGAACATAGTGGTTCCCCTTGGAAGATAGTGGTTTCCCTTGGAACATAGTGGTTCCCCTTGGAACATAGGGCCATATTTTCTTATTTATTCAAGTCAATACCTTTACAGGTTGGCACCATTTATTTTCTACTGCATTGAGCCTGTTTCCAAGTATATGTCATTATTCAGCTTTTGTGGTCTCCTGTTAGTACTGAAATGACGTTGGCTCTGAGTAGCCTCAGTTTCATGTTCTTACTCTGTGCTTTTGATTTCCAGAGATTTGTTAATTATTTTAAAGCAATGGAGGTCAAGGTGATTCAGCTGAGAATTTCACTGTTTTATTGCCAAAATAGGGGACATTCGAAACTGTATCTCTACGCCATAGAGATAAACATTTGTCTGTGTGCATGTGTGATTCGTGGATTTGGTTTTTGAAGCATTTACCTTAAACCACATTTGGTATAACAGGTGACATAGTTTGCCCCTTCTTTGAGCATTTTCCCACACTAGAGCTAAGAAGTTTCAAAGACTAGATACTCAAGCGGCTTATTATCTGTTATCCTAATACCGAAGTGTTTGTTTCGAGCGAAATTTCACATTGCCTAGTCTATGGTCATGATTTTCTCTATCTTGTAACGATATGATTACGTCACCAGAACATCATGGGTTCAATTTGTGTCATCAAATACCTATTACTTTACTTTCTTCTCTGCTGTTTGAACATAGTCAAGTGCAAACGGAATGTCGTAAAATGCTACTAATGAAAGTTAGCCAACAGGCCGGCTACACAATTCATAAAAAGTGTCACAAAAACTTCAACATACATGGACAGGTCAACCTTTGATGACTTGGTATGTGGTTGTGAAAGACGAAAGCTACACAGGGATCGGACGCGGCTTTAATTGATTTAATTGATATTATAGTGCTTACAATATTTGTCTGGCTCCCAAGATGCAGCGCAATCATTGAGCTGACAACAGCCAGCGACATATCTGGCTGCTTGCGTCAGGACCAGCGAACTAGAGCTGACTAGGACATACTCCGTCTCCAAGCGCCGACCCTGGAAACAGGCTGCGTTTATATAGTTTGACCAAGAGAATAGGGATCGCAAAACCCAGTTCCCACAAAAGCCAACCTAATTTGGATGTGTCTGGCCGAAATACGCAGATGTCACAGCCACGATGCACACTGTGAAACAACGTCCTTTTCAACACGAACGTCCAAGAAGAAGGAGAAAATACCTGCCCCGTCGAATGTTATGGTTACTCTGAAAATCACCGACTAATTAAGAAGGCATTGAAAACTTAACTGCCGTTATCTTCAACAAAGCACCAAAGTGATAAAATATAGTATATGTAGATAACAGAATCGATGAAAATTAGTCATACGATAAATGAAGACGTTCAAAGCTTTAACTTTGTGTAAAGTAAGGGAAGAAATACTAACGTCAGGTCAGGCACAACTCACTGATTAGACATGTTAGTCAGGGTCAGGCACAACTCACTGATTAGACATGTTAGTCAGGGTCTGAAACAATATACTGGTCAAGATCCCCACCTCGACTTCCCCGCAGTTACCCTGGAAACGGACTCTCCTGTTTGACAGTCTGGCTAACGAGGTGGGGGATTGACGTGATTCCCGTAGTAGTGAGCATCACGCAGACGAAGCCAAGCAGAGCATAACTGCCTAGAGGGCCTCGGTCCACCTCCATCAGCATGCTCTGGGTGTCAGGAAAGTTACTGCATACCGACACTAAACGTCCTTTTCAGGGCGCACAAATGACCTACTTATTGTGGGCATTCACAACAACATGTACCGTAAGCAGGAACAGAACCGCATACATAAAAACTGATATAAGTTTCCAACGATCTCCGGTAAGTGCGAATTTAGAGACATTTCTCTGTAAATAATTATATTGGACTGTTTAATGCAAATACAAAATCAGCGTTACTCTGTAGCTTATAAAACTGGCATCACTCACATGACATTATACTGGACGTCAATCAGGCATGTGTGTCGTATTCCAGGAATGCAACAATATGTTATATGTATTCCGATCCTTTGCTGTGCTGTACCAGAGCCGACCTAGATATTTCGTCCGTGAATATATATCACATGATCATCCAAATGGTATGTGCACAGTATTGCTGTTTTTATGTTGTTCCGAAAGAGAGTGTGGTGTCAAATTTCGTCATTACAGATTATCCCTTATATTTAGTGCATGCCGTTTCATAGCTCTTTGAGTAACTGCGATCTTTTTAGTATCTGCTTTCCTCAATTGCTACACTTCACAGCCATAAATCATTGCTGGCATTTCCAAGGAATAAAAAGTGTGTATTCTTTCTATGGTGTCTCTCATCTGTTGAGGTTTTGGCTTTATGCAGTTGAAGCTATACCAAGCCGCTGTTTTCCTCCTAGAGATTTCGCCGCAACCAATATTAGGGGTGGCATTTATTTCTTGGCCGAGGTAGACATGGGATCAGACATCCTAGATGATTTCATTAACCAGTTTGGTTTCCTGCTGTAGGCAGTTTGGATTTCTCAGGCATTGTGTTCTATATTGTATTAGTCGTTCATACTGGTTACAGGTTGGACACCGGACACTAAGGCATCATTTCTTCTGGCGAGTATGCGGATCTACTGTCCTGGCCATGCTGGCGTCAGCGACAATGATCCTGTTGATGATCTCGTCTTAAAGACATCCTGAATATGGACTTTTGGATAGCAACCTTAATATGGACTTTTGGATAGCAACCTTAATATGGACTTTTGGATAGCAACCTTAATATGGACTTTTGGATAGCAACCTTAATATGGACTTTTGGATAGCAACCTTAATATGGACTTTTGGATAGCAACCTTAATATGGACTTTTGGATAGCAACCTTAATATGGACTTTTGGATAGCAACCTTAATATGGACTTTTTGATAGCAACCTAAATATGGACTTTTGGATAGCAACCTTAATATGGACTTTTAGATAGCAACCTTAATATTAACTTTTGGATAGCAACCTTAATATGGACTTTTGGATAGCAACCTTAATATGGACTTTTGGATAGCAACCTTAATATGGACTTTTGGAAATTATCCTTAATTTCAATTTTTAAAAACAAAATGAATAATAGATGACCGCTTCTTGGATGTTAACACTTCCATTGATGTTCTGACAACCCACAGACTGCAGCCCATTTTGGAAATAAATCATGGGTCGAGCAGAAAGGGATTCCAGAGTGGATGAAGCAGGAGTATGTACCTAGCGAGAAATTGGAACCATCAGTATCTACACTCTTCGAATCAAAATGTCTTCAGGGAGACTGCATCTATGAGTTGTTGTCCATAATGAGGAGATTTACTTTTTTGTGCGCTCTGAAATTGACGTTAAGTGGCGGTTTGTTGAAAGCTTTACTCACATGCCGAGCGAACTGATAAAATTGGTCGGGGTCCTCTTGATGGTTGTGCTATGCTTGACTTCATATGCGTGTCGCTCACTACTACGGGGATCACGTCGATTTCTCACCTCGTTAGTCAGGTTGCCATAAAAACAGCCCGTTTTCAGGAAGGGAAAGTCGAGGTGGGGGTCTTGGCCAGTGCATTTTGCCTGATCCTGACAATTATGTCTGATCAGTATGTTTTGTCAGTGCTGATGAGTAATGAAATGTAATTAAAGATCTCGATGGGAAATATGGTGTTAGGCCAATATTATTTGGTGAACCACGGCAAACTATGGGTGATATAGCCAGCATCACGCCCAGATTTGTTCTGGTACCCGATTTATGGGGCTCAGTCAATCCCGAGAGCAGGTTCGCTCGGAAAAAATCATGTACCAACTGGGGATTGAACCCTGATCGATTGACTGGGAGGTACCCTAACCACTGCGCTACCGCAGCCTGCACATGCTCTCACTCTCTCTCTTTCTCTGTCTATATATATATGTATAGACAACATATACTGACCAGAAATCTTAGTCGTGTTCAGGCAAAAGAAACTGGACAAGACCCTCATCTTGGCTTGCTCGTACCCCTTCCTAAAAACGAGATGTTTTCATGACAGCCTGGCTAACACACAAGGGAGCGATGTAATCCCCGTAGTAGTGAGCGACACGCAGTTGAAGCCAAGCATAGCACAACCGCATGGAGGACCCAGGTCCACCTTCATCAGCACGCTCGGGATACGAGGAAAGCTAATGCAACCCGACACCTAACGTCATTTCCAGGCGCACAAAAGAGTCAACTTCTCATTGTGGTCATTCGCAAACAATATCAACAACAACAACAACAACAACAACAACAACATATATATATATATACATAATATGCATAGCTAACCAATCCCGTTCCTATGTCTTATTTTCTATTGATAAAGGCTAGGCCTACATTTTTATATTTTTTTTTATACAGTACGGTATTTTTAAAACTATTTTTCTCTTCTTGTATAATGCATGTCCCGATGATAAAAAAATTGATTTGATTAAAAAAGTATTGTTTTACCCTTTTTTTTTTTTTTTTTTTTTGAACAGCCTACACATTATGTCATGGTGATAAATTATTAATTTGAAAACCTTGCGAAATATACCATTCTGTTTCTCTCTCTCTCTCTCTCTCTCTCTCTCTCTCTCTCTCATACACCACACACATACACACACAGACAAACACACAGACAAACGCACACACATACACACACACACACACACATTTACCAGATGTTTTTAAAGCACTTGTTTTGCGTTCTGGCTATGACGTTTTGTCGATAAGTATCAGTATTTGACAGTTGTTATAAGTAGTGTGAAACATTTCATTTATGTTATTGTTTGGTTGAATGTTATATCTGTAACTTTACTTTCTATGATCAAAACCCACCATAAATAGTAAACTCTGTTTTTAACAGGCACCATACTTTCTTGCATACCACTTATATCGCAAATTTTATATTTGCAGAAAACGACCTTTGAATGATGACACTTGACATTCAACACGCAACTCTCTGCAAAATTTAATTTAAGGCTGATGACATGTGTGCGCCAAATTGCTAATTTTTCTTATCAATCTATTGTGAACAATTCTAAACGACAAATACAGTAGTTGTTATTTATTTATTTTTTTTTTTAAATATTGTCTGCGCCATTTTTGTTGTAATCGTCAAACGACGTGAGTAATTTATAGATTATCAAATTGTGCAGTACAATCGAAGTGTCATAAGTTCAGAAAAGCAAATGATCGAGAGAAAAAAATGTGCCTTTCTTTTCGTTTTTTTCACATTCTGGCCTCTTGTCAACATATGAAGCATAAGGAAACACCTACTGGTTGCCCCTGCAGAAAGTCTCTGAACAACAGCTAAGGTGGTTTCAATAGCAATGGTTTTACATGTTGAGGTTGCTAATCTCATGTGAAATATTGATTAGTCGTATTTACAACGTGCTTAGGCGGCTATAGTGGTCTTTTCCAACGCTGGCATCACTAGCGTGATGATTGCCTTAACAAAGGAATACATAATCAACACTAAAATGAAACTAGCCAGTCAAAAATAGTGGAACAAATAGGCATTCGGCAGATCAGTAAACAGATTAGACAAGACACAAGCGATGGTCTCCTAGTTACATAGACTGAATGATCCCATTGATCAATTAGTTCTACATACACAACACAATATCAGCATACTATCTAGTTCATCAATTAGTTCTACATAGACAACACAATATCTGCATACTTTCTAGTTCATCAATTAGTTCTACATACACAACACAATATCAGCATACTATCTAGTTCATCAATTAGTTCTACATACACAATATCAACATAAAATATGTAATTCATCAACTTATTTTAAACACACAAAATCAACATAACATATATAATTCATCAACTAGTTATTTATACACAATATCAACATACAATATCCAACGGATCAACTATATTCCCACTATAGAATACAGAACTTAACGATTAAGCCATATACAGAGTGCCAGCACTGAATGTGAATATTATTTATTATTCTTTCCTATTTTTTTTTCCACAGCTAGCCTAATAAAAAGCTATTCTCATTTCGTTTTGTGCATAATATTTTAGGAAAAGAGAAAAGTTAAGTTTATACTTCTATCAATATTATGGAATTTTTGCCATTCTTTGAACACCATTTTTAATACTTGAAGTTCAGAGTTTTATTACCAACAAAATTATCCGTGCTTGCAAATTATTCACAAACCGCAGAAGAGTTCTACTTATTTAAATCTGACTCCCCGATTGTCTAATAATTTCTTATTTGATATCGGCTTTCTAGTTTCTCATAATTCCATGTCCCTAATTAGAACGCCTGCTTTGGAGACAAGTCTTTTTCATCCAAAAAACACTAAACAACTTCTGGAAATGACAATATTTTAAAAAATTTGCTTTAATTAGACATGGACATGTAATGCCAGCTTGAGAACATTCCAGCACATTACGCGTATTCTTGTCATCCCCACATGGATCCAGGACCCGGTAATGTAGATGACAAAAAACAGAACCATTGCATCCTAACATGCGTATTGTAAAATCACAACGTATTAGTGGTATGCATGGAGCTGGGAACTTAGTCATGCAAAGCAAAGTAGCATTTAAAGGTCTTCTACTACGGGATGTAGAGGTCTTCTACTTCGGGATGCAGATGTCTTCTACCACGGAATGTAGAGGTCTTCTGCCACGGGATGTAGAGGTCTTCTACCACGGGGTGTAGAGGTCTTCTACAACGGGGTATAGAGGTCTTCTACCACGGGGTATAGAGGTCTTCTACCACGGGGTGTAGAGGTCTTCTACAACGGGGTGTAGAGGTCTTCTACAACGGGGTGTAGAGGTCTTCAACCACGGCGTGTAGAGGTCTTCAATCACGGGATGTAGAGATCTACCACGAGATGTAGAGGTCTTCTACCACGGGTGAAGCGGTCTTCAACCACGGGATGTAGAGGTCTTCTACCACGGGATGTAGAGGTCTATCACGGGATGTAGAGGTTTTCTACCACGGGGTGTAGAGGTCTTCTACCACGGGGTGTAGAGGTCTTCTACCACGGGGTGTAGAGGTTTTCTACCACGGGGTGTAGATGTCTTCTACCACGGGGTGTAGAGGTCTTCTACCACGGGGTGTAGATATCTTCTACCACGGGGTGTAGAGGTCTTCTGCCACGGGATGTAGAGGTTTTCTATCACGGGGTGTAGAGGTCTTCTGCCATAGACTGTAAAGGTCTTCTACCATGGTGTGTAGAGGTCTTCTACCACGGGGTGTAGAGAAGATCTACCATATGATCTACCATATGATCTACCATATGGTGTAGAGGTCTTTTCTCCTGATGAATATCGCTAATAGTTTCTGCATGATGGGTTCATCTACTTCTTCCCCGAACATCCCTAGTCCATTTTCACGACATGCATGGCAGGTTAATAGTAAAGGTGGGTCCCATGGCAATAATTGCCGTCAGGGATGAAGATAAAATCATCATGGACTAAGCCACAGCCTATGTGAGAGGTGGGGTGGCCAGTTCCTTGCTGTTTATACCTTCCCCAACTCATAAGTCAGGTACCTATTTGCAGCTGGGTCAACTGGATAAGCGATCGTACCAGGAATGAACCACGCCCTGAATGTGTTCTGTTCGTGCGTGGTTTCGAACCCTGGCGCTGTGTAATCTCAGTCTTAGCAAGCCAACTCACTGTCGACTATGCTACGCGCTCCACTAGGTTTTAGCGTTGCTATTCTTTGATAACTTTTCGGATTTTGGTAACACACGAGCTTTTTACATCAACGACTTCATTACATTACTTTTTCTTAATGATATGTTATCTCATGCCCTGATCATCCTAGGGTCCATGACAGCGGAAGAGATGACATTTTGACTATGCAAGCACACATTATGAACACTGAATATGGAAATGGTTAAGATTTTGAATTCTTTTAGCTATCAACTGTTGGTTGACGACACTGCAATAGGTGAATCAGTCATTCACAAACTACAAACCTTTCGAAGTGACAAACGAGGGTCAAGCTCGCTATGCCGCACGATATGACGGAGCAGAAGTGTGTTCAACCAACGGGCTACAGGAACCATGAGTACACACCACCCTTCCCCATTACTGATCATCTGAGAGTATAATCAGATTGAAGCAAAGTCGTTGCTTGAGAACACAACATAATGCTTTGTGATGACTAGTTGCTTAAAATAACTTGTAATAATAGATTATAAAAGTAGCTCTTAAATGAAGACAAACACATTAACCGATGACGACATTGCATTCTTTAAATTAAAAACAATACACCAGTTAATGCCTTTCAGAAATATAATATTGCATCTGATATACAGTCAAGCCTATCACATGTAAAGGAATCACGGACAATCAGTAAACATACACAAAAGGAAATCACCGCAAGCGCCAGACATGTGCTTTTATAATAGATCGTGATCAATCCCTCGAACAGCTAGGCTTAGATTTATAGGAATGTCCAGAGGGAGACTGTATACAGATGAATCTTATCACAGACATACTGCACAAAACATTAGTTAGGCCTAAATTGGAGTTCGGTTGTGAAGTTCTTTTCATAGAGGGGATGTCAATATGCTGGAAGGATACAAAGAAGAGCGGTGAAACTGATAGTGAGATTTCACAATTACAGTTACGAGAAAAGACTGGCCTACACTGTCTAGAAAAGAGAAGAACTCCAGGTGATTTAATACAGGTTTATGAGATAATCAGCGGAAAGAAAAAATTAGACTATAACAAGTTTTTCAAAGCACATTGGGTTTCAAGAACACTAGGGCAACGCTACAAATTAATTAAAGAAAGGTCCAGATTAGTTATTTTGAAATTTCTTTTTAGTTAGATAGTGGTGAATTCTTCAAATGCATTGCTACTGTAAATCAAGTGTGTAGTCACTAAATGCATTCAAAAATAGATTGTGTACACATAGTTATTTGTAAATCACGTGCAGCAGAAGAAACTGGTTGTATACAGACTCTGCAGAATTTTCAAAAACAGTATAAAGAAGTTAAGTTAAGTGAGCCAGGTCTGTGTCATGTCTGTGTTACGTATAAAAACAACAAAAAACAGGTACAGTTAGTCCCACAGCTGAGATAGCCGTCAGGAATGAATTGTTGGAACTGTAAAAGGTATCGGTCAATTTTCTAACGCTGGTGTGATCAATTCCCTTCCTCACCACCTTACCTTCCATTACTTTAAACGTGATGCCAATTTACAGCTGGATAGACTTGAGTGTGTAGAGACTGGAGATATAACTTGGTCCCGCTGTTGTAAGAAGTGAGCGTTCTGACAATTCTGCCATATAGTCGATGGGTATGGAATATAGTATGAAATGAAAAGTGTAACCAGACCTTATCTTCAAACATAAACACTTCCCAAACCAGACAAACGGACAAACCTCCTGAAAGCAGATACAAATCGAATCTAGTAATGACACTGGGACAGTGTACGAAAATAACAAAAACTACTGAATAGTAGAATATCTCCCAGAAAAAGTCAACGGTTGAACTGAAAAACATCAAGAGTATGAAACTATTGAAACTCATAGTAGCCTAGATCATTCGAGGAATGATACGAAAACAGGACAACTGATTGTTTTTGTACAAACAACAGAAAACGTTGTGAACATAAGGTTTTGTCCGGAATGGAGATAACGAGATTAACATAGGCATGCATACTTAACGTATTTGAAAGAACAAAACAAGATATCGAAGCAAATAATCAAAAGCATCAAATATGACTCCATGTTTGTGCGACGAGATGTTTCAAGTTCTGTTACTAATTATACTTCAGCTTAATACCTTGATACTATTTGTCTTTATACACGAACAGTGACAGACTGAATTAAAAACGATTAATAAATAACTGGCAACAGAAACGCAGACCGACTTGTAATAAATATGCATATTGAAGGCTCTGCGGTCTAGGGGTGAAGCGTCCGTTTCACAATCTCAACGCACCCGGTTCGAATCCCACTCGTGTCCACATTGACAGTCATGGTTTTTTTTGGTGTTCTGTGTACGGAAAGTATTGGCAACCTACCGTACTGCATCCTTGCCAAGAAACTGATAACAGCCAAATAGGTTAGCGGATGTAAGAAGCGACGTTATGCCTAGGACCTGTTACTTATTTTATATGTATGTTTGTTTTGTTTTGTTATTCTGGTCTCTTTCAGTCTCTATATCAGAGGTTTGACATTTTTGACACAAGAAGACGTTTTCTGCGTCCCGCGATATGAGTGACGTTACATTGCGCTATAATGAATAATAAAGTTTGAACTAGATTATATGGCATTATGTGCCATATCAGGAGCATTATACAGTTCACTAAGACACGGACATGGTCTAACCAGATAGAAGAGATCGATAAAGCATCAGTTACTTACTTTATAGAACAGATGATGGAAAACAAGTATAATATGCCCAATGCCAGAAAGTGTTCATATCACTAGACAAACAGAAAGGAAATACGAAAGTATATTTAAGGCTCAATGTCCAACTGATACTCAATGTTCAACTGATACTCAATGTCCAACTGATACTCAATGTCCAGCTGATACTCAATGTCCAACTGATACTCAATTTCCAACTGATACTCAATGTCCAACTGATACTCAATGTCCAACTGATACTCAATGTCCAACTGATACTCAATGTCAAACTGATACTCAATGTCAAACTGATACTCAATGTCAAACTGATACTCAATGTCAAACTGATACTCAATGTCATCCTAACACTCAATTTCCAACTGATACTCAATGTCATCCTGACACTCAATGTCATCCTGACACTCAATGTCCAGCTCATACTCAATGTCCCACCGATACTCAATGTCCAACTGATACTCAATGTCCAACTGATACTCAATGTCATCCTGATACTTAATGTCCAGCTGATACGCAATGTCATTCTGACACTCAATGTCCAACTGATACTCAATGTCGAGCTGATACTCAATGTCCAGCTGATACTCAATGTCCAACTGATACACAATGTTTAACTGATACTCATTGTCCAACTGATATTCAATGTCCAGCTGATACTCAATGTCCAACTGATACTCAATCTGCAACTGATACTCAATGTCCAACTGATACTCAACGTCCAACTGATGCTCAATGTCTTCAGTTATTCATCAACCTGTTTTTTTTTCTCCTGCAAACCCAACCCACGAAGGTTTTTCACAAGGGTATGATAGTAATGATGTTTCTTTTAATGTTGTTTGGTGACAAACTCATCTCTAAGTAAATTGTGGTTTATTCTTGCTGGAAAAACACTTTAAATATGTTCAACCGGTAACAGTCGTTCTTGCATTAACTATTATTATAGTAACCGGCATTAGTGACTAATGAAAACATATATTGTAAAGGAGCTACAATTCGAATTACGAATTGTAACGTGTTCGTCAACCTGAAATAGTTTTTATCATAGATTTAGTCTACGGAATAATTCTTGATCAGTATTTACACTTCTCTAAAATTTAAGTCGCCTAAAAAAAGAATGCTCGCAGATGGGAAAATTAATCAATTTGTTCCATATATTGGTGAATGTGTGCATTCAACAGAGCTGAAGGTTAAAGTTCAATGCTTAATTTATCTTCAGACAATAATGTGTTGTTATTGTTGGAAACTACTTGTAATGAGTTAATTGAAACTTTCTTTGGTTCCGGGTTACAGTGGCTTCTCTTACACCACAAGGCGTATTTTGGAGTGTGGTCTTCCTGGCTGTAGTGCCCTGATATCCGCATCAGTAAGCTCACCACAATGGACATACCACGTCGATTCCCACTTTATTGTCCAGATTTATGTGACACAGTATGTTTCCAGAAGCCCTACGAGGAAGTGACATGGGATCTTGATCAGTATGTTTCACCTGATCCTGATGATGCTCTTTTGCTTTCAATAAGTGTGCTGAAGAGTATAACGTTCATCACCAATACGGTACAGTAGATGGCTCAAAAGAATGAGGTCCCTGGCAACATAAGAGGGGACATAACACTGAAGCTGAAACAAGCATTTGTCAAGCAGCGAAACGTCTTATCGAACATTGACAAATAATTAGTAGCACAGCTAAATGGTGTACGCCAGATGACATCAATGGTTAAGGGGCATAAAAGAAAGGAAAATTCCGAGCTTTAATGAGGTGCTGTCCGTGGGCGAATACATCTTATGAAGCTCAGACTGGTTTAAGAAGCACTGGTCTACAGCAGAGTTTACATTAAATCACTTTCGTGCACTCGTGCAGAGGTGGATTGTGCACCGATTTATTTTATATGATCAGGTTGCTAGTTCTATGCACAATCCTGTTTAGTAGTCTTCTGCGACACGTTGCAGAGGTTTCAGTGCTGTTATATCTAACATTTTCTGTCTGGGTAGCACTCACATTATATTCTCTTTCTATCTCTACCTCTCTCTCACTCACTTACTCACTCACTCACTCACTCTCTATCGCCCTCTCTCTCTCACACACACACACACACACAGACACTCACAGATATGTAAGTGTCTGATGACCATAGTCGTAAGCTTTTAATGGCAATGGTACATCGTTCGACCACCTTTTCCACCACTCTCTAGTCGATCCAGCTGTACATTGGCACCTGTCTTACTGTTAGTAAAAGGAAAATGAACAGGCAGCAAAGGAAGAGAACTGGCCACTCTCTTTCATAAATAAGCTGTGGTTTCGTACAATGAAGTCCCTAACCGTCCATCCTCGACAACAGTGTCTCATATTGGAATACCGTCACCTTATATACGAGAATAGTGCCATTTATTTCCTACATAAACTTGCCTGTTTCTACCATGCTGCATTTTAGGCGACACAGTTTATCAATTAACTGTGTTATGAGATGTTATTCCCGAGTGGTCCGCCGGGGTCTTGGTGTATGACAAGGACAAGAATAGCACCACTGTCCCACATAGAGCATGTCGTAAAAGGCAACTAACTGTGTGACGTGGCAAAACACCGGCCATGGTTAGGTGGTTTGATAAGAGCAGCATAGATGGCGCATAACAGGATGTGGGTCTACTTTGTTCTAATGTTTGAGTCTAAAAGTTAAAGGTGAGGGCTCGACTTCATCGGCACTGGTTTCCCCATATGGTTCGGTCTCTCTCAGCAGAAAGGTATCCCACCTGCCGACAACATCGCACGAAACACGAACTCCTTAGCTCCAGCGATGAACCCAGAGATCTCCTTAGCTCCAGCGGTGAACCCAGGGATCTCCTTAGCTCCAGCGATGAACCCAGGTATCCCTTCAACGATGAACTCAGGGATCTATCCAGCGATGAACCCAGGGATCTCCAGAAAAATTGGCATCATGAACTGACCGCCGCAGCTCGAATTTAAACCCCGACAGTCTGATCACGAGGCAAACGGCTCTACCACTTCGTCCCAGAGATCTCCTATTAAGATGGACTCGCACATCGGTTAACCACCTTGAGCGGCACTTGCCCAACACAGCGGAGCAATAAGCTGCTCGAACCTTGCCCGCTAAGCAGGAAATCATCCTCCTGGCTATATGTAGCTCACGTCCGACCTGGGACCTGCACAGGGGCATCCCCCCCCCCTCCCCCACATGTAGACGTACAGGTCGACTGAAACTAAGACTAATAGGTTGTCACTCTACACCTCTCGTAAATATGTTATAACTATGGAACATATTCTACTGTTTGCTTGTCCCCCCAGGAACAATATGTTGAAAATATTATATCTCGTATTACATAGACCTGTTCGTAGTCCGAATATTGTCAAAAGTTACTGTTTCGATCAGAAGATGTATGCTTCTACGATATCATACTCTTGTGTGATGTCTGGGTCATTTGTTTTTGAAGTTTAATTTGTACGTCATCTTTATTTCTTAATATGTTACCACGTCTTCACCTTAAGCTATGTTCTGCCCTCCCGTTCTTTTGTTATTCTAGTCCATCTACCTCCTCATTCTAATGTATTTTACAGTATGTGGAAATAATTTAGTATTTATCTCTGTTGGAATTTTGCCTGATATTCATGAGTGATTCTGATAGGACGTCCATTTCATTTCTTTTATTTATAGTGGCGACTATGGCCGATAGAATATATATATATATTTATAAATATATATATATATATATATATATATATATATATATATACACACCCACACACACACACATACGTACGTACTTACACGCATACACACATACATACACACACACACACACATCAGTAAGGCCAAGATAACAACCACTTGTAAGACATACAAACCCAAAGTTACCTTAGGAAAGGAAGAAATCGAAAAGTTTTAAAATCTGTTGAATATGTCGGCTCAATTATAACAACAATGGAGACTGTCAAAAAAAGTAAGAAGAATAGTTGTCATGACAACGCAAAGGTTAAAAATAAAATGAGAAACGTTTGACATAACTCTAAGATATAAAAATCCTGAGGACATGCATCTTCCCTGCGGCGAAGTACGGAAGCGAAATATATACCATCACTAAAGAAGAATATGGAATCCATAGAGTTCACATGCTAGAATAAATTGGATGCGCATAGCTTTTAGAGCAAGGTGATGTAAATGAAACTGGTTGTATACAGACTCTGCAGGGTCTTCTAAACCAGTATAAAGACGTTAAGTTAAGTTAAGTTAGAAGAAAGTTATCAGAATATCATGGATCGCCAAACATTAGACCATCATAAGGAAGCCAGATATAGATGAAAGTTGGCTCGTAAACAGCATTATGTCTAAGAAATTAAAATACTTTGTCCACATCAAAAGCTACGACGGTTTAGTAAAAAAAACATAAACTATACTGGAAGATATGAACAGCTGCAAAATGACTCAGGCAAACCAAGGAAAGGCGAACATAAGACGGGAGATTCGATCAGATATCGAGTCTTATAGAGTTACTGCGATGAGTACGACGTTCTGCTAAGATACTAAATGAACATGATGGTGATGATATGTGTGTGTATGTGTGTGCGTGCGTGCGTGTGTGTATGTGTGAATGTGTGTGTGTGTCTGTGCGTGTGTGTGCTAATAATGTTATAATCACAGAGTGAAGTTAACGCAGACCATGGTATAGCATAAATTCACTTTTGTAATGAAAATTATATTTAGAAGAATAGTAATACGCAATGAATGAATATGGTTAAACAAAATAATGTCATAAGTTTAATAGCTTCACATCGAAAATCAGTATCACAGGAACGATTGGACGGACACAGTTAAGTTGGAGTGTTTGTAAAACATAACAGAAGTTAGACAACCAGTAACTGATAACATGAAATAAGTACATGGTGAAGGTATACACGGAGATACTGATGAATGTAAGCTAGAGACATACTACCAACGTTCACATATACACACACACACACACACATGCGTGCACGCCAGATCTCGCGCTCACGCATACTCGCACACATGCCCACACGTGCACACGCACACATACACACACACACACATATATATGTCTGGGTGTGCTTATCGTATGTGTGTATGTGTGTGTGTTCAGCACAGCTATAGTATGGACCTCAAGAATGCTATCTGCAAATATCTTCTACATTGTTGATCAAGAGCGTAAATGCACAACATAACCAACACTCTCGAGTTATTATCAGTGCTTACCTCGGGTAGTGCAACTGAAGTGAACAGTTCTCAGGGATCAATATAGTCTGATTAGTCCAACCGAAACAGTCTTCTCGTCAAGGGAGTCACTGCAGCAGAGGCATATCTTTTCACAAACTCAGTAAGGGCACAGCTACTTATTGGAGTTTTGAAAACAGCGCTAACTTCTAGCGCGGGTAGAAACAGAGGCTGAGTACAGCGTCAGAGGATCACGTGAGGGGCATGTGTTATTACGTTGTTCTCGGATGTTTCGCGGGCTATTTTCTCAGTCACAAAACTTTATATTTCAAGAAACGAATCAATTAATAGATTCTCCTGCTGTGAACTGAACGTTGAATATATTATTTATATAATCTATATCATGTCGATTTAGATTGCTCAAATAAATAAACAGCAAGCATCACGGCTATTTAGTTGTAAACATTTACAAGATATTATTAATGTGAATCAGTTAGAAGTTATGTACCACTTACTAAAACAGGTACTGTGACACGGCATTGGGAAATAGAAGATTAGCAGTACTTGGAAAATGTACTGACTTACCTGGTCGCCCCTCTTCTATCCTGGGAGGCAGAGGTTTGCCAGCCTATTCTAACTGTTCTATTCTTCTTGACCTGGTTCTATTCTAGTCCTATAGCTCGTATAGCCTGGGTTATAATCGTACTGTCATCTCAGCTAACTTGTGGTCACCGTTGGGAAAGTAGTGTGAAGGAGGAGAGGGGGTTATTGAGGTCGTGTTCTTTGGCTCTTTGCTTGCCATGACTGCTTAGTAGTGGATCATCTTTCATCCTAGAGATGTGATCAAACCACCAACATTGAGCTTGTTCCACTCCAGTCTGCAAGGCCTTGGTTTCGAGAAAGTACCGTATGGCCTGATTCCAGACCTTGTCTTTTTTTTTTTTTTTGTTAACAGGCCTACCCTTCTTAGGTATGTCACTTCAGTCGCTCGAAGCTGGTTTTCCTGGGTTGGTGTCATCGTTCATGATTACCAGCCGTCAATCAAAATTGGTACATAGCTATAGCGGTACACAGTCAACTTAATTGTATTACTTATTTCCTTTGTAATGAGTTCTCCATTTATAGCATTTAAAAAGTTTGCCAGTTGCTGCCGTTCTAGTAGTCAACTGTTCTTTGATACCTCCCTTCTCATCTATTACAGCTCCAAAGTATTTGTTGAACTGCTTGCCTTGTTCTAGCATAATGTGATGTCTCTTCTCTTTTCTCTCTTCCTCTCCGGTTTTTGTTTTTCATTTGATTATGAACAGCTCTCTATTCCTCAGCTCCAGATTTGAAGACTGGTCTAGAGATGTGGTTATGATTTGGTAATCAGAGCCACATCATCGGCAAAAGACATATCCGGCATATAGACTGATCTCATCTTTCAGTATCCAATGACTAGTTGTTGGTTCTCTCCTTACAGGCTTTGATGACATCATCCATAATAAGTAAGAAAATATACAGCGATTGAATGTCGTCGTGTCTTAGGTTATTGGTGGTCTTGAACTTCTATAATTTTTGGTTTGCTGTCAATATGACATTTCTGTAGTCATAGAAACTGTACAATTGTTGCGCAGATCAAGGGCAAAGAGATATTTTTCCTGTCTGTGTATTCCTGCTCCAGGAAACGTAATCAATTATCTTTTCCAGATCCATGATACAAAGTTGTACTTCATCAGCAAACGCGCTTTTACCTCCATTATTTTAGTTTGAACGTAATGATCTTGAGTACTTCTGTTTGCTCTGAAACCACATTGGACCTCACCTATCTGTGGCTCAGTTAGATGTTCTAGTCTCTGCTCCGGTATTCTAGTGCAGGTTTTGCCGGAGACGCTAATAAGAGATGCCTCTATAGATTGTCCTAGTCTATTCATTGTCTTTCTCTTGGCGATATGTAAAGCATGTTGTTTGTCTTTTGAAAATTTCAGTGGACACTCTTTTTACTTATCCATATTGATTAAGGTTCTCTATAACAGCTTTTGACTTTCTCCTGCATTGTTTTCCCGTCTTTATTCAACATCCTCTGAGAATTGTTGGTTTTTCTGTTAGCTCTTTGCTGTTGTCTTCTGTTATGAGTTTTACATATTTTTTGCATTTATCAGTTTAAATGCTGTGTTCTTGGCCTCCAAGTGCATAACTTTTTCTTTTATTAAAATGGTCCGAGGAACCCAATGTCTGTTCGAAATAGAGTTAGGAGACCCCCAGGATACTACCCCTCATCTGGTACGAACAGGGTCAACAGAACCATTTGACACGATCCCATATCTCGAAATAAGATTAGGAAAACTCTGGGATACTATCCCAAGTTTGGTACCAAATGGGTCAGGAGAACCATGGGATACTATCCCACGTTTGGTATAAAATGGGTCAGGGAACCATGGGATACTATCCCACGTTTGGTACAAAATGGGTCGTAAGAAAAATAGGATACTATCCCAGAACAAGTGTAACACGTGCACAAGTTGAACACAATCTCCCAGTACAAGTGTAACACGTGCACCAGCTGGACACAATCTCCTCCCAGAACAAGTGTAACACGTGCACCAGCTGGACACAATCTCCCAGTACAAGTGTAACACGTGCACAAGCTGGACACAATCTCCTCCCAGAACAAGTGTAACACGTGCACCAGCTGGACACAATCTCCCAGTACAAGTGTAACACGTGCACCAGCTGGACACAATCGCCTCCCAGAACAAGTGTAACACGTGCACCAGCTGGACACAATCTCCCAGTACAAGTGTAACACGTGCACAAGCTGGACACAATCTCTTCCCAGAACAAGTGTAACACGTGCACCAGCTGGACACAATCTCACAGAACAAGTGTAACACGTGCACCAGCTGGACACAATCTCCCAGAACAAGTGTAACACGTGCACCAGCTGGATACAATCTCCTCCCAGAACAAGTGTAACACGTGCACAAGCTGGACACAATCTCCCAGTACAAGTGTAACACGTGCACCAGCTGGACACAATCTCACAGAACAAGTGTAACACGTGCAGCAGCTGGACACAATCTCCCAGTACAAGTGTAACACGTGCACCAGCTGGACACAATCTCCTCCCAGAACAAGTGTAGCACGTGCACCAGCTGGACACAATCTCCGGAATAAGTGTAACACGTGCACACGCTGGACACAATCTCCCAGAACAAGTGTAACACGTGCAAACAGCTGGACACAATCTCCTCCCAGAACAAGTGTAACACGTGCACCAGCTGGACACAATCTCCCAGAACAAGTGTAGCACGTGCACCAGCTGGACAAATCTCACAGAACAAGTGTAACACGTGCACCAGCTGGACACAATCTCCCAGAACAAGTGTAACACGTGCACCAGCTGGACACAATCTCCCAGATCAAGTGTAACACGTGCACCAGCTGGACACAATCTCCTCCCAGAACAAGTGTAGCACATGCACCAGTTGGACACAATCTCCCAGAACAAGTGTAGCAAGTGCACAAGCTGGACACAATCTCCCAGAACAAGTGTAGCACGTGCAACAGCTAGACACAATCTCCCAGAACGAGTGTAACACGTGCAACAGCTGGACACAATCTCCTCCCAGAACAAGTGTAGCACGTGCACCAGCTGGACACAATCTCACAGAACAAGTGTAGCAAGTGCACAAGCTGGACACAATATTCCAGAACAAGTGTAGAACGTGCAACAGCTGGACACAATCTCCCAGAACAAGTGTAACACGTGCAACAGCTGGACACAATCTCCTCCCTGAACAAGTGTAGCACGTGCACCAGCTGAACACAATCTCCCAGAACAAGTGTAACACGTGCACAAGCTGGACACAATCTCCCAGAACAAGTGTAGCACGTGCACCAGCTGGACACTATCTTCCAGAACAAGTGTAACACGTGCAACAGCTGGACACAATCTCCTCACAGAACAAGTGTAGCACGTGCACCAGCTGGACACAATCTCCCAGAACAAGTGTAACACGTGCACAAGCTGGACACAATCTCCCAGAACAAGTGTAACACGTGCAAACAGCTGGACACAATCTCCTCCCAGAACAAGTGTAACACGTGCACAAGCTGGACACAATCTCCCAGAACAAGTGTAACACGTTCTACTAATTAGTTTTAATATGTCCATCAATAAATTATGCCTACATCCCCTGGGGTAGATAGGTCTTTCATGTTTAGATTAGTTCGTTACTTTTGGATATTGTTGCACCAAATACTTTTATAATAAAGCAATTGCTTTTCGTTTGATATCGAATCAGGTAATAAAGTCTTCTATGTTTGAGTCTTAATGTCAAAGTATTAAATGTTTTGATGTTTAACAATACGGTGTAGTAGGAAGGTCTGTTATATCATCTTGATGAACCATTTCCTACTATGGCTTTCAGATTTTAAAGAATGGTAGTTTCGTCTTAACCATCTTCCACTGCCTATTCTGGCAGTTTAAAGAATTTCTCTTAATTCGCGCATAAAAATGACGATGCTGAATAACTTGCCTTCTTCTTTAAGGTCCAGCTCAATAATACATTACAATTCTTCAATTGTGTCCTTTTTATTCTTGGCCACAATACCACCCACGTACACTTTGGCGTTATTAGCTGTGGAAAAAGCGCAGTAGAGAAGCATCATTTCCTTAAGATCTATGACATCCTGTCTTTTGTTTTCGTTCTTTCTGAGAGAGCTTTTTTAATTTTATTATAAGTACTGGGAAGTAAAAAAGTAACCCATAGTATTATTGCCATGGTCTATTTTAGATGCTACTATGATGAGCTGAATACAACTGGGGAGAGATGCCAGAGTCACTCACACGCTCAGTGTTGTCCATACGACCTCTTGTGGTTATCGAAAAGGCACGACAAACTGCGTTAGATGCCTTCCCACCTTTCTACCCTGCGGGTTACATGTTTACGGAAAGGCTTCGGTCTTAACCCTGAGGCAAAATCTGCATCCTATGCTATCTCCAGTCGTCTCGTTGAATGTCTTGCCACTGGCAAAAGGTAGCTTAGGCTCTGTGAGTGAGGTTGACAAAAGGCGCAGTTTCTTCCTCACTTTAATCCAAATCACCGCGCAAGTCACCCATTTCAGCGGACACAGCAAGAGATACGACTGTCCACACGGCTGAACAAAGAGAGTGGTCTTCATCACTTGTGATGGACAACTATTCATCTTAAAGTATAAAATAAAGAGGGGGCTTTTAAACTGACTGATCATGTTGTTTTCTTAAATCATATTAACGTTTTCGAAGGATTGTTCTACCAAGAAATCAAGCTAGCATCATCATTTCCAAAATCCAAACTAGATAGCACGTGGCCTTGAATTAAACTTGTCGATTGACGCCATAGTAGCGATGAACCAAAATCTACATACTTTCACAATATACCCTGAACACATAAGTACTAAAAACGCATATATGTTTACATGAGTTGAAATAGCGCAGTTGGTGTTGGAGATTTGAGAAAACCCAAAGTTGATAGTTCGAATCCGGCCCAAGGCTGTTATTTTTTTAATTTTTAAAGTTGTATTCTAAAAACCTTTTCAATTGTTTTATGAGTATTGTAGGTGTTATTATAATACGAAATACAGGTGTGAATAAAATACGAAGTATAGGTGTGATTAAGTTACAACATACAGGTGTGAATAAGATACAAAGAACAAGTGTGATTTAGATACGAAGTACAGGTGTGATTAAGATACAAATACAGGTGTGATTAAGATACACAGTACAGGTGTGATTAAGATACAAAGTACACATTTGATTAAGATACAAAGTACAGGTGTAATTAAGATACAAAGTACAGGTGTGATTAAGATACAAAGTACAGGTGTGAATAAGATTAGAAGTATAGGTGTGATTAAGATTCAAAGTACAGGTGTGATTAAGATACAACGTACAGGTGTGAATAAGATACAAAGTACAAGTGTGATTAAGATACAAAATATAGGTGTGATTAAGATACAAAGTACAGGTGTAATTAAGATACAAAGTACATAATTGATTAAGAAACTAAGTACAGGTGTGATTAAGATACAAAGTACAGGTGTGATTAAGATACAAAGTACAAGTGTGATTAAGATACGAAGTATAGGTAGTGTGATTAAGATACAAAGTACAGGTGTGATTAAGATACGAAGCGAGATGTGACAAACATAATTGTTTAAGTGTGATTAAGATTATTTATAAGTCCATGTATGACTAAAGATGTCTTAAGTCCAGGAATGGCTACAAATCTGTCCGCAGTCCAGGAGTGACTATGACACGAAGACCTGATGTGATGACAGATCTGTCCAAAGTTCAAGTGTGACTAAGATACGAAGTGCAAGCGTCACTAAAATGCAAAGTACAGGAGTGTTCAGTAATTTGTAAAGGAAAATGCATTGGGCCCAAATTTATATCTCCCCCCCCCCCCCCCCCCCAGATCATGACAGGAATATTTACACCCACAGCGGAACCTGAACGAATCTCCCAGAACATAAGAAGTCACAGACGATACATAAGAAAAGAGTCTAGAACAAGATGCATTCAGTAGCGATAAGGAAATACTAGTTAAGACTATGTATAAGAACCTGAGAAAATGTAAGACGGGCATAGGAATTCATTGTTACAACATCGAAACAATAGATTAAGCTAACATTTTATAGAATTAGCCGCTTATTACTGCTAGACGTCATACGATAGTCTTGTACTTATATTATATATTTGTGATTCATGTTTGTTCCATACAACGAAAGTCAATTTATATTATATGAAGAACTCCGATTGTCCAGTATTGAGCAGAAGAGGGTGAAAGTAGAAAGAGAATATCAGTAAACATATAAATGTTTAATAAAGGAAATAATTCAAATAGAATTACAGCCATGGGAATTCATCTGCTACCTTAGTGACAAAACAGAAATCAAATATGGTATTTTGTGACAAAAATGTGACTTTTACATCTTAAACGTTATCTAATATTAATTGAAGCGAAACTTTTAAATTGACTTGTGACATGTAAACTTGCCAAAGTCACAGTACCAATTTTGAGGGGCTGGGTGCCGGTAATGGGGGGGGGGGGCAGAGGTGCGTGCGCTAGATATGCACTCAGAGGCTACCCTAATTAGTAATCAGTTCAGTTCAGTTCATCCCGTAACCTATCAGGTCGTTGGGGCACACATGAAGACACTCTCAAAATCCCACGCCATCCCTCTCTGTCTGTCGCTGCCTGACGTATCTCACTGGGACGAAGGCCTGACCACTCAGTGATGTTGTCCACACATCTCTTCCTTGGACGTCCTCGCCCTCTCTGTCCCGGTACGGAACCAAAGAGTATCGAGTTGGTAATTCCGTTGGACCTCGCGACGTGCCCGCACCAGGTCATCTTTCGTCTTTTGATTGTAATCAGCGTTCGTAAAAAATATTTCTTTCTTAGGCCAAAATTTAAATGTAACGATTGCAAACTTATTGTTTATACCAAATTCTAAAGATCGCGTTTACACGCCATGTGACACACTTGGAATTTGGTTTTTGGTCAATTCTTTCCTGACCAAGAGTAATGTTAGCGGTGGTGTGATCAGCATTTGATCGGCTGTCTTTACATTTCAGACTTTCTGTGCTGCGCTGTGCTGGAAAAGACGATCGCATCCTTCACAATCAACTTTTGATTTTAGTTCGTCATGATTGTGTCTTCGAAACAAAATGTAAATTGAAAGCCGTGATAATAGACAGGTTCTTAATATTAATATAATACGGATTTGGGAGAGTCACACCACAACCTGACACATATCACATGAACAAGGTGACAGCGAACAAGTTCAGGTTTGAGTATCATGAAAACCAAAAATGTCAAACATCGATTCGAACCCACGTCATTTTTCACCACAATCTATTAATACACGTTACGCCAATGTTTCGCAATTAGCTACACACAAATAGGAGGTAGGGCTGCGCTATACCGATGACTGGCATTTGTTGAGACATCGAAGACAATCCAGGTAAGAGTATTATTCGACAAATGGCCACCAAAGTGCTGGAGTAAATGTCCCTAGTTTTGCCCAGCGCTTCAAAACTAACACATTGTCAGGGTGTGGCTGCTGGCCTCCGAAGTCAATATCACAGCTACGCTACTTCGTGTAGTCCTGAATTGTCCAAGTATGCCTGGATTGATTAACTTGTGTTTGTTGAGTTCAATGGCAGTAACCATTCTGAGTCCTTGCTTCTGGTTCTCTTTTTTTTTTGTTTAGTGAAAACATAAAATATATACGCGTACTTGTAAGACTTCTATTTCTTTGTATACCAAGACGACTGGTGAGGGCCAACATGGATTTTTACTATTTCTAGTTCCTCGTTGCGCCTATCAATTCTACTGTTGATTTGATTTCAAGATGAGATGTTAACTGGCAAGTATACTTTATCTTTGCACTTTTCTGTCTCTATTTCTGAAATATGTTTGACATTGCAATGGCTATGATATGGTTGGTTATAGTATGTTATGTTATGCCACGTTACGTTATGCAGAATAAACATGATTTCACAGCGGGAAATCATTAGGTTCTCACCAAATAGCTAACAGAAATGAAATACTGATTGTTCTTGTAGTTCACTGGTTCTACACATTTTCATGCTAATCTCTATTCTAGCTCAACTACTGATCACAAAATTAGTTTGTCTATGGATCACTTTTTTCATGTAGATAGTTGCAGATAGTTGCCCATCGCAAGCGGTCATGGCGACATCCTCCAGACGGTCGCAAGCGGTCATGGCGACATCCTCCAGACGGTCGCAAGCGGTCATGGCGACATCCTCCAGACGGTCGCAAGCGGTCATGGCGACATCCTCCAGACGGTCGCAGGCGGTCATGGCGACATCCTCCAGACGGTCGCAAGCGGTCATGGCGACATCCTCCAGACGGTCGCAAGCGGTCATGGCGACATCCTCCAGACGGTCGCAAGCGGTCATGGCGACATCCTCCAGACGGTCGCAAGCGGTCATGGCGACATCCTCCAGACGGTCGCAAGCGGTCATGGCGACATCCTCCAGACGGTCGCAAGCGGTCATGGCGACATCCTCCAGACGGTTTTGTCTTGATGATGCAAATTGCGCTGTATTTGAATCATAATGAGTAAGACACTGCGTTAGTATTAATCTCGATACTTTTGTCCCGAGCTACCATGAACTGTTTTCAACTGTTTATAGAATTGATCCTTCGCTTCCTCCGGAGATGTCAGGGTTGGGGCACAGACGCTAAGGATACTAACAGGACCTGTAGCGGTAATGCGGTAAATGGCCAGTAACCTTTCAATAACTTCTCAAGGAGGATCGACTGAGGTCATAAGTGTGTATTTAATAGCAAAACCAACACCATGATGTCGAGAATCCTCAGGTTCAAGACCCTTCCAAAAGAAAGTAGTTTTTCTCTCTTAGTGAGCAACTAGAGGCAAGTATGGTTTCCTGTAGGACAGATATGTCCACATTCAATCGAGAGAGCTCCCTATCAATGATGGCTGTTTTTCTGGCATCTCCAACCTTTCGAAGATCATCGGAGATGCATGTATACATAAGTACGCACGTTCCAGCTGGTAAATCGACAAGCTGAAGTTTTCATTTTAATTTCGGTTTTGTTTGGTGCAAGATTAACATCTGCTTATCATGCATGCACTAAGCTTCAGGCACCCACTAGAGCAACCAGATGTTGGCGAGATGACACCTACTGACCGGGGACTGCCCGGCTGGCGAGTCGACACCCTACTGACCGGGGGCTGCCCGGCTGGCGAGTCGACACCCTACTGACCGGGGGCTGCCCGGCTGAGGCGGGCGGTTGTCGACCAATGGGATGCGATGATCCCTCCCACCGTCGAAGCTGACACGTGGCGCCCCTTCTACACGCCAATCGGGTGGGACATAACCTGTAGACTGTCCGCTTGTGTGTTGTGTCGTCACTCAATAGCGAGGCTGGAGTATAAATATGGAGACTATGGGATGCCAAAACTGCAGGATCCCGTTCACGGTCTCACTGGTGTAATCCAAAGGAATGCAGGGTATGACATTGTGACTTCAGCTCAGCGGCAGGAGCTGCCGGAATGATTTAGCAATTTTGAAACCATCTGCTTTAGATGCTAGCACTCCGGATTTTCTGTCTGGGTTTACTCCCGTAGCCCTATCCCCTCCTGAGGTTTCCACAAGGCAGTTGAGTCGTTGCCCGCAGATGCTAGTTACTCGAGACATCCGATAGTACTATCATCGTCACATGACTAGCCAGCACTACCTGGCACATGTGGGTTTAAATTCAGAGTTCCTCCTCTCCTAGGCGAACTGCCTGAACAGGCTAACGAGCTTCGTCTACTCGGGTGTAGAATCGGAGTTTACCTTCTCTTAGATTGGCTGCCAATCAATGCTAATGAGCTCAATCTTCCCGCCCAGTTATACCGCTGAGTACTCGGTAGCGCCCCACAGCAGTCTCTGTAAGAAACAGGAGGCCCCTCATGAAGGTTCTGCTGGGCATACCGTAATGTAGCAGAGGCCTTTGTCATGGAAACTCCTGCACGGTAAGCCAAACAGTGAATCCAGCGAGGATCTCTACACCTGGAAAGGAGAGGCTATTACAGCCGCTTCAATTTCCTTTAACAAGCGGGACGTTCAGCCCAGAACTCTCCGGAGCAGGCAAGATCCTAGCGCCCTTACTGCTAAACAGGCTCAACAAACACATTGAACAAAGCCTCCACCTCCCAGAATGCCAATGTGGATTCAGAGCCGGAAGAAGAACAGTGGACATGATTTTTGCCGCTCGCCAAGTACAAGAGAAGTGTCGAGAACAAAATCAGGCCTTGTACACCACATTTATTGATTTGACAAAGGCATTTGATACAGTAAACAGAGGAGGGCTGTGGATGATAATGTCCAAGTTTGGCTGCCCCAACAAGTTCATAACCATGGTGAAACAGCTACACGAAGGCATGTGTGCTCGTGTACTGGACAGCGGTGCAATCTCTAAAACGTTTCTAGTATCAAACGGAGTAAAACAAGGATATGTACTCGCCTCGATCTTGTTCAGCATGATGTTCGCGGCCACGATGACAGACGCCTTCAGATCACTGGAGCTTGGCATACTCATAAAGTACCGCACATATGACAAGTTACTCAATCCCAGAAGAATAAAGGCCAAAACCAAAGTGGCTGGCGACATAATCAGGGAACTTGTATTTGCTGACGACTGTGCTCTAATGAGCAACTCAGAACTGAACATGCAGGTTGGAATGGACCGGTTCTCTGCCGCAGGCAAAAATTTTGGCCTGACCATAAATGTTAAAAAAACAGAAGTCATGTACCAACCAGCATCAGGCATGCCGAACACAAAACCAGAGACTACAGTCAGCGGGCAGACGCTGAATGTCGTAGGCAAATTCACATATCTGGGCAGCACGCTGTCGAGATCTGTCAGCCTAGACGATGAGGTGGCAAGCAGAATAGCAAAGGCCAGCACAGTCTTTGGTAGAATGCGCTCGATGGTCTGGGCATCAGCGTCAAGACTTAACTCAAAGTCTACCGTGCAACCATCATTCCAACCCTACTATACGCTTGAGAAAGCTGGACTGTATATTCTGGACATGCAAGGAGGTTAAACCACTTCCACACAGGTTGCCTGAGGCGAATATTCCACATCCGATGGCAAGATCGTGTCACTGACATCGAGGTTCTCTCGAGAGCTAACATACCCAGCATCCATGCACTGCTAGAAAAAGCAGGACTAGGATGGGCCGGACACCTCGTCCGTATGTCAGACGAGCGGCTCCCAAAGAAGCTACTATACGGCGAGATGAGAGAGGGATGGCGCGAGATAGGGCGCCCAAAGAAACGTTTTAAAGACGGTCTGAAGGACTCACTGAAAAGTTGCCAGATAGACATCGACACCTGGGAATGCCTTGCGCAAAATAGATCTGACTGTAGAAGCGCAGTCAAATCGGGTGTAGCTACCGGCGAAGACGACCGTGTTGTGAAAGCCCAGAGCAGACGCCAGACTCGGAAATCCCGAACAGCGGGAACACCATCACCTTCTACAAAACTCGTGTGCCCGATATGTAGCAGATGTTTTCGTGCCCGCATTGGCCTGTTCAGCCCCATGTGCACCCACACCCAACAGGGAAATCTGTGACAAGGATGATGTCGACGGTCCTCATCGACAACGATGGACAGCTATTAATTAATATGCCCTTCAAGTTCTGGAAGATGATGGTCTATGTAAGCCTGAACTTACCCACATATCCCTAGATCTTATCACATCCCATGAAAGAATCGTTATGCAATGAGTCACTGGACGCTCAAATACACCTGACAATAATATGGCAGACTGGCTAAGAAGGGACCAAGTCAAGAACAACAATACACGCCAGAAATACTACAGACAATCATACATCTACTGAAGACTGAAATCAAAGAGGTTTGACAGAATAAATGGGCAATGAGAAATACTGGCAGAGAAATCTATAAACATATGGCCATCCCAAAGTCAAAATTTCCTGAAATGACGAGATCACGCGCCATTTTCCAACTAGTACTCAATACATACAACGTGCTTGTCACTTGAACAGAATCAAACTAGAACATACTCCAGAGTGCAGGCGGTATTGACATTCTTATGAACCTGTTGAACATCTTTTTGAATGTTTGGTGCTTGCCGATGTTAGGAAAGAGCTTCTTCATCAGAGACAAACGGAACACCTTGTACAGAACTAAACAACAGCTACTAAACATTTGCATAAACCACTATATGGCATTGGGCCAAAGGCAGGAGCCCATGTAAGAAAGCTGATCTACAGATTTTTAGGAAGCTTGAGGTGCTGCACGAAAACATGATCAACGTTAAAACTGATATTTTTTACTAGTGTTGATAGAGGCGTGAACTTACAGAAACATTCAGGTGTAGTAGATGTGCATGCACAGAGGAGAACAAACCATTCACGTGAAAGTCAATGGAAAGGTTAGCGCGAGACCGTCCATATTACATCAGCCACATTCTGAGGAGACCGTCTGATACTCACAATAGCAGAGAGCTCGCTTCTCTTAGAAAACATACCAGTTTCTCCCTCCGTTATCCACTGAGCTGTAAATTGACACCGGGCTAATTGTTAGTAAATGGAAGACAACAAGGAAGGGAGCTTGCCCCGTCTCCTTATGAATTAGGAGAAGTCAAGTACCATGAAGTCTCTAACATGTCAGTTCCGACTACCTCGACCGTTGATTTGCAATTCAGGAACATTTCAAGTAATATGATATGCGGGAGTGTCAGGGTCATAGAAGATGTATCAAAGATCAAAGGTTCTATGAGTAATCGTGTTATACCCTACACATACTATCATACTGGAGAAGCAGAGAATAGATTGGTGGTAAGGCAAACCATATTGATCAATATCTCCACCACACGTTCACATCATCTCTTTTGAAACAGACTGTGTCACAGTCTGGCCAAAGAGGTGGAGAACGATGTTGTAGTCCCCACAATAAGAAACTTACCGGGGAGCCTCGCATTGCACTACAGACAAGACGACCGTGGTTCACCTTCTTAAGTACGTCTTGACAAGAGCTGCTGTAAAACACCTTCATATAACCGTTGTTAGGAGTTGAATTAACAGAAGAACTAATGTAAGCCACCTTCATATAACCGTTGTTAGGAGTTGAATTAACAGAAGAACTGCTGTAAGCCACCTTCATATAACCGTTGTTAGGAGTTGAATTAACAGAAGAACTGCTGTAAGCCACCTTCATATAACCGTTGTTAGGAGTTGAATTAACAGAAGAACTGCTGTAAGCCACCTTCATATAACCGTTGTTAGGAGTTGAATTAACAGAAGAACTGCTGTAAGCCACCTTCATATAACCGTTGTTAGGAGTTGAATTAACAGAAGAACTGCTGTAAGCCACCTTCATATAACCGTTGTTAGGAGTTGAATTAACAGAAGAACTGCTGTAAGCCACCTTCATATAACCGTTGTTAGGAGTTGAATTAACAGAAGAACTGCTGTAAGCCACCTTCATATAACCGTTGTTAGGAGTTGAATTAACAGAAGAACTGCTGTAAGCCACCTTCATATAACCGTTGTTAGGAGTTTAATGACCACATTACGAGTGGCTTCCACAATAACAGCAATAATAATCAAACAGATTTTATCATAGAAAATTGGAGTATGGCACAATGAAGATAAGGCCATGAAGAGAGAAGTTACAGAAAACTTGTGTCCAAGCATTTGCAGTGGCGGTTTTACAGCATTGGTCTTACACAATGAGGTTGCTGGTCCCATGCACCTCCTTGTTTAACTGTCTTGTTCGGCATGTTTCGACGGTTATAGTTTGCACCACACGGGCGGGGGCGGGGGGAGAATAAAGATCAGTCCTACTTGCACATACATACAGTCAATTGGCAGAAGGAGAGAAGATATTGTATAGGGTAATAACATACCATTTGAAACCGCAATGACATTACTGCATCAAACCACTACGCCACGTCCTGGAAGTTGTGCAGATACATGGACGCCTTAGCCTGTAGCGTGACAGTTAATGATGGTGATTATGGTTCATGCAGAGCGCTGAAACAGCTTAACGTATGTCAGTAATTAGCCGAGCATTCGAGACGTTATGAATTGACATCTTCTCCTATATAGGCAGGCCATTTCACATAACTAGTTTTTATATTGCCTGTAGCCATGAGTGGCGACATTAGTGTGCAATATATCATTAAATATTTATACGCATTAATAGGAAACGCATTTGCCTACAATTAGATGATAACGGTATAGAGCAGATAGATTACTATACAGGATACCAAACATTGTGGATATAAATATATGTACTTCATTTGAAACAGGCAATGCTGTTTGAGCATCATTGGGCTAAAAGTGAAATATTTGTGAGCACATTATAAGGTCAGCCTTCTGTTGCTGCTTCGGTAAACTGTATAATGATAGCATTGACAGTGGCAAACATTTATGAAGATATTGAGAAGCTGTAGAGAAAATCAGTTGAAATGTTCAGTGAACTGGAAATCAATCACATATAACATTGTTTGTCCTAATTTACGTGACAATTTAACTCAATCAATCAACAGCGATCATATCCCTGCAGGCAACAGATATTCATCAAATAGAAGACATGTCATCATGTTTTTGGTCATCCGTTCCAGCTCAGCCCACGTCTTCCTTTATGTCTGTCTCGAGCTCTCTACTTGAATTGTTTTGGTCTGCCTATTCATCTATTGCTTTGGGGACCCAATTCCGGTGTTTGAGTTTTTTAGGTTATGGCATAAACAAGGAGAACGCATACTGTGTTAATGGAGTGGCGCATGCTTTTGTGTACATTTTGACATTGCAGATACACACTAGGGAATGCTCGAAATGGAAAAACGTAGTACTGATGCATGCACCCACGCTATCGACAGTAGTCTGCAAGGAGACATCAGTATGTATAATGCGTATCACGCAAATAATTGGCCGATCGGATAGTTAAGACATTTGCATTGCGTGGTTGTGACGTAGTACACAACGTCATCGGTTGTTTTAGCTGATGATAGCTGATTTATCAATCAAAACCTGTCTGTAGGACAGAAAGTGCAATCCACGAGACCGTGTATCCACAGGTGTATGTAGACAGCTTCAAAATGGAGCACAGCAGGTTACTAACTTATCCTGACAGCCATACATTGATATCAAAGTCGGATGTCATAAATTCCTCACAATAATGCAGAAAGCAAGATGAAACGATCACATACTTGTCCCACTAACAAGTTTAGGAACATGTCACAGATCTGAGAAAGCGGTACCTCAGCAGGAGACATCGGGCCTATTATTAGCAAACTAAGATTTCCCAGAATGGCGCCTAGTGAAACATCAAGAACAATGGACGCAAAGTTAGAAAAAAAATCAAGATATAAATGAATAGATTAAACATAAGCATCTTCAGATTGGAGACAAGTTGTAAGGATGAAGATGAATACCAGAACCAGAAACATTGTGGAAGTACACAGGAAGTGAAAATATGCAAAGAGCAGGGAGTAGGGGGGGGGGGGGGGGACGTTCGTGCTGAACAAGCATTAACCTATCTGAAGAATTTATTACTTTACGATTGACTACGGCAATTATAGACACTATCCTTATTCTTCTTCTTCTTCTTCTTCTTCTTCTTCTTCGTACGCAGTCAGACAGTAACCATTATTTTCTCGAAAAAAGCGGCGGTCATCCTGAGGCTGTCGACACTGCCATAGAGCTTGTCTTGCAGTTCCCCTGGTGATGGACACATCTGCTCTCTCTGATCCTCGTATGTCGGGCAGTTCTGCAGCAGATGTTCAGCGGTCATTTTACCGGTACCGCACGGTCATTCGTCGGTACCACCTATCTTCAATTTGTTGAATAGGTGGTACCTCAGTCTATTGTGGCCAGTACGAAGTCTGAAGACAACGACCTGCTCTCTTCTGTTCAACTGGTAATAGGCATCGTTTTTGGTGTAACCAGTATGTTCGGTTTCCCATTTGGTCATGTATCTGGCTTTGATAAGCCGTTTTGACTCTTCTTACGTCAACCTAGTATCTGTTTGTGGTAGTCTTGCACCTTCTTTTGCCAGTCTGTCTGCCTCCTCGTTGCCTTGGATGTTGCAGTGTGATGGGACCCACAGTACCACTACCCTTTTTGGTGCGGACTGCTGGCACAGTTTGCAGAGTGCTGCTCTTAAGTCATTAAGCTCAGTGTTTTTCTGGCTTTTTAGCGTTGTGACTACGGCGAGAGCATCTGTAAGCAGGACTATATGGCTTTCATTTTCTTTATGTGTCACCTATCCTTATTCAAACTGACATGCGCACTACGTGATAATTAAGAGGTGGAAGAGCTCTGCTACTTTATGGAAGAAATTATAATATAAACTACAGCAATATAAATGGTATTATATATTGTAGTGGGAAACTGGAATGCGAAAAGTGGAGAAGGACCCGATGAGGACATGGAGCTCGGCTGGAGATGTGAGATAGAAACAAGTTATCTTAGAGATACAAATTGGTAGAATTTTATATACCCAAAAACATACAATAACGAGCCTCTAGCACCACGTTCCTAAAAATTGACGATATTCGTGGACTAGTCCAAGATATTACTAAACATAAACTAAGTTATATTCTGGTGAAAACTCGATTTAGGAATCAAGTGAAACAATTCATCGTTTACCCTGAAGCAGATGTTGATATTGGCCCAAACCTGCTTATGATGCAATGTCAACTACAATTGAAGAATAATTTGGAAATAATTAAAAACATAAGTGGAATGTCACTGCATTAAACAAGTTAGAATCATTCGTTAATTTCCAATTAAAGGTAGAAGAAAACATTATAAAGTAACAGCATGTCTTCAGGACACAGAAATCAGTGAAAGTATATACAAATGGCAGTTACAGGTACAGCAAAGGAACAATAGTAAGGAAGAATATATGACACAAGACACAGTGGGTGATAAATGAAGTCCGGAGTAGGCTAGACGAAAGACTAAAACTGAGCAGGTAGGACCACGTTTAGAAAAATGAAGAACAAAATAGATCGAAAATTTAAAATAGCACAAGAAAATTGCGGAGAAAATGAGAAATTGAAGATCCAGATTGAAGTGGTAGGCCACATCTAACATGAAAGAAACAAACAAGATTAGTTACTGATGCAACAACAAAAAAATCCGGAAAACAAATGGAAATTCCCTGAAGACACCCAGCAGAATACTGAGAGATGGAGAGAATACCCCATACTAGTATGACGATGATCACTACACCCTTCAAGATGATTATATTTTGAATCAATCTGATTTGGAAGTGACGAATTTGTCAATTACAATAAAATAATTTTACACTGTAATACTATCAATTTTCCACAACATACCAAAGAGACAGATGCTAAGCCCGTGAACTCATTAAAGGAGCATGAGAAACATTCAAAGGATTACATTTCCATCATCATCATCATCTCGTTGATCAGACCTAAGATTGATTGCAATGATGTTTGAGCATGACACTCTAGCATTTCAGCATAGATTCGTGCTCTGCTTGCCTGAGATCAAAAGGGTAGTCGTTATCGCCTGTCCAATTTTCCCCTGAATCTTGCCTTTTAGTGTCTTCTTTAGACGACTTTTATGACGTACGAGGCGTGTTCAAATGATTAAACTGCAACAAGTGAACATACGTACGATCCGTATGATGACGTCACTTCTGGTATATACAGCACATACCAACCGTCAAGTTTGCTAAATTTCATTATTCTCCGACTCATAGTTTCTATAGCAGACCAATGAAAACATGGCGGATGTGACACGGAATCCGCCCAGAGCTGATCAGCGAGTGGTGATTCAGTTTCTAACAGCTGACGGATGTCGACCAGTTGACATTCATCGCAGAATCCAGGCAGTGTATGGGAACACAAGTGTGTCGAACACAAGAGTGAAGAACTGTTTAAAGAAGGATGTGAGTTAACACAACAATATGCGCCTGACCTGGGTGGTCTTGGAAGATCTTTCGTTAACTCACGTCCTCCTTTAAACATCGTAAATTATTCCTGGAATGGCCATGGAATTAAAAGTGTGTGCTCCTGTCATGGTGCCCTTTCTCCTGGAGTATTGGCTTACTAGAATTAAAGGGAAACCAAACTGTTTTTAGTTGTCTAGAGATATCGTGGTCGGTTTTGTGGCTGGCATTTATCTCTTGGCCTAGGTAGATATAGGAGTTGACCGCCTCGATGGTTTCCTCTTCTAGCTTGATGTCCTGCTTTGGGCAATAAAGGTGTCTTAGACATTGTGTTGCACTTTTATTTATTTTCAGACCTGACCAGCAGCTCTGCTGACCCCATTTAGGTCGTTTAAGGGTAGTTTGACTTCCTCAACTGTATGACTCGTGGTCACGAAGTCATCTGCAAATCGTAAATCGCCATCTTTATTTACACCTCTGTCGATCCAATCGTCTTCTTCTGCGTTCATTCTCAATCTCCAGCTACCAAGTCCTGAACAGGGCTTTGCAAGTAGCAGAATGTAGTCAGGAGAACGAAATGTGTTGGGTCGCTAGTTTACAGCTTGACTGCGATATTTGAACCTTTCGGTCCGACACATCCGTCTTCAGCAGGATTCAATCTAATTGTTGGAAAATCTCTTCGTGATCGGCCTTAAATAGCTTTGGAGAGATGGTGTCGCCCTGTCGAACCCATCTTGCTATGGGAGCAAATACTGGACGATGGTATAGCGTGATGACTGTATTGCAGTTTTTGTTGATTTCCTCGATCGGTTTGGTATTTGTTTCAGAGATGCTCTGGTTTCTGAGAGCATTTACCACAACACTAGTAACAAAGGCGTCCTCGTAATCGATAAATACAAGACATAAGGTTATCCGCAGTTCACGTGCCCTCTTCATCAGTTGATTGATCGTCTGAAGGTGGTCTATTTCGATTTGCATTAACACATGGTGAGAATATGGCGTTGAAATCCATATCGATACTGAAGAAGACCAATACCACTTTGGAGGTGTAGATTTCATCAGCATGTCAAAAACATCATATCAGTGTAAAAAAAAATTATCCTCACGGATTGTAAAATTGGCAATTCATGTTCAAGACCAGAAGAAGCCACTTCTCAGTGCTAACCTCCGACATCAGTGTGACGACGATGCTGAGTCGTTCTATGAAGACATTGAAGAGCTCCTACACCTACCTGCCTTTTAAAAGATTATTCTTCGTCACTCCAGTGTCAGAACTGGCACCAAACAAATAAGCGAGCACTACCTGTGAAATATCACCGATGACCAAACAGATGATCCAGGAAAACATCTTGTCAGCTTCGCAGAAACCAACAAATTGTTCGCAATGAACACTGTTGTTCAATAATCTTTTCAGGAAAATGTTAACATTGCTTTCTCTAAACTGGATTACATAGGTCAAAATCGACTATGTATTCTGCAACGATATCCACCTTGTCCCACATATAGAAGTGCTACATTTGGACATACGTAGTGACCACAGGCCAATCAGAGCCTCAATAGCCCTGCACTGCCCCCCTTCAAAAGCAGAAATACATAACGCTGTTAAATGGTATCAAACGTAGATCAAATCAAGCAGCAGGATTGGCAAATCTTTGGATCCCCCAATACAGCTCTTCCACAAACTTGTAGGTCAAATCAAGCAGGAGGATTGGCAAATCTGTGGATCCTCAATACATCACTTCTCGAAACGTGTTACGTTACTCAACAAATGCATTGACTTTGCGAAGGTTCCTCAATCCAAAATATGCACATGTATTACAGAACAGATAATAAAACTACTAGACATGCGATGGTGACTTAAGATCAGAAGAGCAGGATCGCACTATGCGAACTAAATTTTTAAAATCCATCTGCAGCTAAAGATCGACTTTAAGCAGGCATCGAACGAAGCGACTAATCAAAGCGACTAAAACCAGGAGCAGTATCATCAAGTGCCGTACAAAGGACGACAGCATCATCCCCACGGATAGAAGAATCATTGAAGTAGAATGAAGACAGTATTACACTGACCTTTTTCTCATCAAAGGCTGAAATTCCACAAAGGTTGGAGACCATATTGAACCGATCAAAAAATGCTAAAATCTATTAAGCAGTCAAAACCAGGCACTGCTCCTGGATCAGATGGGATAACTAAAGGCATCCTAAAGGGAGGGAAAGAATCTATAGAAGGGAAGCTGCCACATCTGTTCAATATACACCTCTATTCAGTACAAATTCCTGATTAGTGAAAACCCTCAAAGAAAGCTCTAATTCACACAAAAAGGAGAAACAGAACATCTGGGGAACTGCCATTAAATTTGTCTGCTGCCGATAACGTACAGGATATTCACCAGAGTCATCTCGAACATCATCGACACGCAACGTGATGAACATCAACTTAGAGAACATGTCGAATTCAGGAAAGCGTTTTGTGCCTTCAGAGTGCTTACTTTTACGCCTAACTCTTTGGCAATGCTGTTCATTTTTTCAAGAAACCTTTTGAACCCTGATATTAATCCTTCCACTATTTCTTGGTCATCGACAAACTTGATGGTATTAACTTTTATACCATTGCCTTTGACACTCTTATCACAACTTTTAACTACTCTTTTCATCATCTCAGATGATGCGTTATATAGACTCGGTGAAAGCAATCACGTCGCTCCACGTATCTAATTGAACCTGGATCTGTCAGTACTTCTTTGATTTAATAATTGCCTCATAAATTTCATGCAGGTTTGTGGATTAACTTAAGGATTGGTTATTCAATACGTATTTGTTGCATGCAAAATCTGAAAAGTTTGTTCCAGGGGACGATCAAAAACGTAGGTAAACAGTGATCGTCCCTCATCAATGATTCTTTCTGCATGAAGCCACCATGATCCTAAAGCAACCAGTGTTACACTGGTTTTGCGATATCAAAAATGATTATCTTTTAGCACATCCTCTTTCTTGCCATCGATTCTGTCCTTAATTATCTTTAATATAATTGTAGATGCATGAGGTATTAGTCAATGTTAGGATGTCACGGCATTCAATCGCATTCGATGTGTGTGCTAAATGAATTATTATTGACTTCGTGTGTTTCTTTGGCCATATTCCATTGTTGTAGATATCATTAACATCATTAAAAAGTAAATTATTCATCATGTAAACATTATTTACCAACAATAAATATGGCCTACAGATCAAACAACATCAGTGAACGTTTAAAAAAAAAAACACACACACACACTCACACACATACACACACACACACACACACTCACACACACACACTCACACACACACACACACACACACGCACACGCACACGCACGCACACGCACACGCACACACACACACGCATGCACACAGACACACAGACACACAGACACACACACACACGCACACGCACACGCACACACGCACACGCACACACACACACACACCCACACACACACACACACACACACACACATACATACACAAACACACACGCACACGCACACACACACACACACACGCACACAGACACACAGACACACACACACACTGTGATGCTATAGATTGTAGTAAATGTTGTACGATTAGGCTAATATAGGTAACTAAAGAAATTCTACTGAAAATAAATAAGAGAAGAAATGATAACAAGATAGAATATCCGTTAAATGACAATCAATTTGCGTTCCGAAAGAATAGAGGGACTAGAGACACAGTAGCATTACTGAAGTTTCAAGCAGAAAGAATGTTAGTGGTAGAACAGGATAGTGCTTTATGTGATTAATTTACTATTGAAAAGCCGTTAACTGGGTGCCATGGAATAAAGTTACTAACATTTCCCTATTGTAGAATAGTTTAGAGTTGATGGTGCAATAATTAAACTTATTTCGAACTCACGTGAAAATAAAATGGATAATATAGCACTCAATAAGAAAATAACAAGTTTATTCCCAATAATAAAAGGAGTGAAGCCTGGATGATAATTATCACCTGACAAATGTATTGCTTATTCAGAGGTGGTGACGAACAAGCTACCAGAAAATGCAACATGAATGTTAAGGTAATTGATGAACAAGATGCGTCAACAAATTTGCCAATGACCAGCCATCACAGAAGGAACAGAGAAATCATTACAAAATCTACTAACCAACATCAGCGTTACAGCCAACCAAGGCATTTGGTATTAAGATAAATGCTAGCAAAACAAAAGGGATGGCCATAGTCAAACAAACCCCCAAAATAAATGTAATTATCGGTGGGCATTATATAAACGTGTAGAGGTTTTCATGTTTCCAACAGATTATTACAGAATGTGCCAGATATAAAATTAAATCAGAATTAGCATAGCAGAATGAAAAGAGTGAGCTGGACAGATAAATGGTCAAAGGAACAAGGGCTTAAGGACAGGACACAAAGACAATTAATGACATGTATTACAAAAAATGTAGATTTTCTTGGCTTGGTTCCAGTATGAGACATGGATGTCTTCTGCTAAACATTTAAAGAAACACAGATCATAGAGAAAGAAAAAGAGGAGATCCCATAAACAGTTGCATCATACATGCGTGCAAGTACATCGAGGTGCAGGGGGGCGGGGGGGGGGGGGGACATCGTATTCTGTGCTAAATAGATCTGTCAAGACCAGAGGGTAGTGTCTTCAACACGAATTTCCGGAATGGCTCTCAGAGTATAGAGGCATGACATGGTCATCCAACTTCATCACCAATCTCCGTAATGATTAACAGTCGGCAGTGGCGTGACATGGTCATCCAACTTCATAACGAATCTCCGTAATGACCAACCTAATAATAATAATAGCAATAATGTTTAATTAAGCATCAGTGCCCGTTGCGTCGATCGACAACTGTCATGGCCATGTACTGCAGCAAAAGCGGACATCCAAGTAGCAATTCTCATTGAACTTCCAGTATGCGGTGACGAAGCCGAGGCGCCTTGTAGATTCATGGTAAGTGTGTTTACCAAGATCACTGCGGACTCTTACAGAGAAGCCGAGTACTGCGCTGCATTGGGGCAAGGTCAGCGAAGATTAAAGGCATCACTCGGCGTGTGAGCGATGTGTCTTGGGCATGTTACTCATCGGACAGGGCCAAATCTTTCCCGAACGAAGAGTCAGTCCATTCTTGGCCCACGTGTTGTGAGCAAGCAGGGCGAAATACTTCAACCTCGTGAAGGTCTGCCGAGTATTCTGGACCGTGTAAATACAAATGAAAAACCGCAAGTTTCTGTGAACACGAGTGTAAGTTGTCAACTGGTCCCATTCAAATCCGTGGCATGACAGCATCCATAATGGACTAAAGCACGAGAGCAAATTTAGACCCACGGGCCGCTCGCCCTCATCCTTGCTGCTCTAACAAAAAAAATAACCTGATGATGATGAAAGAGTGACGAATCTACCTCTGTCACTTCATCTTTGCGTGTAACGAACGCTACATCGCTTGATGCGCTCTTGAAATGGTTGTTTTTATTGTAATCAATTGTATATGTTCACATGACATAGTTTCATTTTCAAGCCCAAACTTTTTTGTCATCATCATCATCATCATCATCCCTTGCCTGTCTGTTTAGATCGCGAAGTATAGGTTTACCCGTAGCAGCGTTAATGGAATCATGAATTCATATGTTTGCTGTGTGGTTTCATAAGGTAAATGTTTTTATAGGGAGGCTGCTATCTCCATGTACAGCCTTTCCTAGTCCCCTTTTTGGACGTACCGGGAAAGAGACACTGGGAACCACCTAGGCGAGTTAGTTGAGGAACTATCAGCAGTGTGGGTAGACGGTGGAGATGACAATCGCCTACTATGCTAACACAATTCACAAGCAAGGCTGCTTCAACAGCTCGCATCGATTGTTCGATAATGATGAATGTACTACTACCAGAAGGACCCGTAGCCAAAAATTAATACGTGAGCATTAATGTCTCAAACAACGGGCTTTCAAAGTCCACACGGGCATTCTTGCGCATCACTAGTTAGATGACGATTCATTTGACAACGAGAGCCACAGTTGCTCCTGCCGTTTATCCATACTTGCTTGAAATTGTTCCCAACATTAGTCGCCTTTTATTAATGTTTGTTTTGGTGCAATGGTTAGATTTTTTTAACCACAATTGGGTCTGGACATAATCACAACAACAATAAGTGTCTGAAAAAATACTTCCTGCATCTATTATTGCGGAATAAACAATTAAAAGTGTTGGCATCTATCAAATTATTTCAACCTTTGAAAATGTGCACATCCTAAGTTAAAGGCACGAAGACAATTGAAGTTCCAGAGATGTAGGGGCGAGTCCTAAGTCTAGACGTTACTAAAAAGAAAATATATAATTTAAAGTCTTTGCCGCAACAATAGACTATAGTTTCACCAAAGAATTATTATTCAACAACGACATATTTTAAGACACAACTGAATTTAACAGATCCTGTGAAATTAATACTGTCTTCAATAATATACACAGGATCATGATTGCTACCATTATAGTTACATAAAATATGATAAAATATTTCAACGAGGTGTTACAAGTTGCTGTTTCTACAGATCCAGTTGTTTCTGGGCTGTTGCCCATCGGCCCAGTGTCTAGTAATGATATTTGCACGTGTTTGTAAGTTGTTGGTTAGTAGCATACAATGTTTCCATGTATCTGGCCTTAGAGCGCCCATTCTTCAAAGAGATGATACTCTGATGTGTGATGTGGTTAGATTTTATTCAGGTGATGTGTTACAAAGGTATGTTATGATATTCGTATGAAGGTCATTTAAGAATGTACCTGACACCCAGCCTCTGTTATAGCTACGGTCACTGACAAATGAACAGTGCACCGACATAATAAGTCTCTACCACTGACGGTCTATAGTCTTTGATACCGACGATCTATAGTCTTTGCCACTGCCATTCTATAAACTTGCCACCGTCGATCTATAGTCTTTGTCACTGTCCATCTATAATTTTTCCAAATGACGATCAATGATCTTTGCCACTGTCGATCTATAGTCTTCGACTATGACGATCTATAGACTTTGCCACTGTCGATCTATAGTCTTCGACTATGACGATCTATAGACTTTGCCACTGTCGATCTATAGTCTTCGACTATGACGATCTATAGACTTTGCCACTGTCGATCTATAGTCTTCGACTATGACGATCTATAGACTTTACCTAGGTTGGCGGCTGGTCTAGGAGTGAATCCCGGACAGGCGAACATAAAGAACATTGCTCTGTGATTCCGACAGCTTCTGCAGCTTGCCTTGTTCCAAATGTATTGGTATTTCATTTTCCTTGGAGTAAACATGGCAGACCGAGAGAGGGACAATACTGCATGGGCAACAAATGGTCTCCAAATTTCTGTTCGGGCTTTTTGATAGTAGCAAAATACTATCGTCTGACAAGACGAAAAGAACCAATGATGACGATCTAAAGTCTTTGTCACTGTCGTTCTATAATCTTTGCATATGACGATCTACAGTCTTTGACACTGACTTTCTATAATCTTTGCCTACGACGATCTATAGTCTTTGACACTGAATTTCTATAATCTTTGCCTATGACGATCTATAGTCTTTGCCACTGTCGATCTACAGTCTTTGCCACTGCCGTTCTATAATCTTTGCCTATGACGATCTATAGTCTTTGACACTGACTTTCTATAATTTTTGCCTATGACGATCTATAGTCTTTGACACTGACTTTCTATAATCTTTGCCTATGACGATCTATAGTCTTTACCACAAACGATCAATAATCTTTGCCACTGACTATCAATAGTCTTTTCTACTGACGATCTATAGTATTTGCCACTGTTGGTCTAGTCTTTATCACAGAAGATCTATAGTCTTTACCACAGACGATCTATAGTCTTCACCACTTTCGATCTATAGTCTTTACCACAGACGATCTATAGTCTTTACCACAGACGATATATAGGCGTCCCCATTGTCGATCTATAGTCTTTGCCACTGTCGATCTGAAGTCTTTACCACAGACGATCTAGTCTTTACCATAGACGATCTATAGTCTTTGCTACTGTCGATCTATAGTTTTTACCACAGACGATATATAGGCGTTACCATTGTCGATCTATAGTCTTTACCACAGAAAATCTATATTCTGACCACAGACGATCTCTATTCTTTGTCACCTGCTATCGATAGGTTTTACCCCTGACAATCTCTGTCAGCCATAATGACCCTCAGAAACCATAAAAACAATGAATTAGACACTCATGAATGCAAGCCTAATTTTAACAGAGTAAAAATTCAGTGGATCCCTGCATACTGTAAGATACACGGCAATGAGGAGGCAGATAGACTGCCAAAGACAGATGTGAAACACCCCAAACTGACGACAGAGCTACATGGGAAGACATGAAGACAAAGATACAATTCAACCACAAATACATTTACAGAAAAGACCCAGGATCTGGTATAGCAGAAGCACACTACTTTTTGTCAAGTAGAGATCAAGTGACAATATTCAGACTTGGAACAGGTCACTGCAGACTGAAAAAGCATCTGTTCAACAAATTAAAAATTGGACACGCAGGCATATGTCCATGTGGGGAGAACAAACAAACAGTGGAAGAGCATGTTCTGCAGGTCTGCCGGCTCCACGAGAGAAGCAGAGGGACTACATGACCTTCCCCAATTCAACTGCGAGATAAACTCAATGGCGACGAAAGAAGCCTGAGAAGGACCGGGTTTATGAGAGAGATAGATGCTATTATTTTAGAGCGAACGACGAACAACAAGAACTTATTATCTTTTAGTTCATGTCACAGACTATTTTAGTCGATGCCACTGACGATCTTTAGTCTTTTAACACCGACGATCTAATTCCTTTCATCGAAGACGATCTTCCATTTTTTAGCACAACAATCTCTATCCTTTTTCCAAAGACACCATTTAGTGTTTTGTCACAGAGAATAAGTTACAATTCTGCAAACAGATGCGGACAAAGAAGAATTGGTAATGTGTTGTTTTCTGAAAAAATGAACGTAACATACATGATACTTAGCGAGTAATGCAACCACTAATCTGCTTCTGCCATTATCTATATCACAACACTATAACAAGAAACAATTTAACACAATGTCATTAATTAGTACATTCATCTGGGGTAGTTGTCTCGCCGCAGCGACTCAATTTCAACCAGTGTTCGTAAAGCGATCTCAGTCCCGCCAGGCGGAGCGATAGCGCGGGCTTGCGGAAAACGCTCGCCTGCCTTTCCCCGTAGAGCGAATTGGGTGCGGTTTGTTGTAGTGGCTCCTCCACCGAGGTGCGCTCGTCTGGTCCGTATCAGGAAACGTGGTCCGTCCGTGGTGATTTATCTAAGGCTTATAGCAGAGCTCGACAGTACGTCTCGCTGGTGGTCCGACTCTCGCAAAGAGCTTGTGACCGGCAAATGGAAAGCAGGAATCGTGCCTCGAGGCCCTGCGTTCTCCTACGGAGAAGGGCAGGCCGGCAGGCCAAATTGTCTCTAGTCCCAGTGAAATTCATCGCCGAGGTCGTTGGGATCCGTTTGCACAGAGCGCTGCCATCCCTCCTCGAGCGAGCCAGGTCGGTCGGTCGTCTGGTGCGTGTGGGAGGCCCCTGTCAGGCGGTCCTAGGTCGACGGAGTGAGGGACGGGTGGAACAACCGTCCGTCCGTCCCGTCAGTCGGTCCCTGCGGCCGTCGTCCCAGTGAGGCTTTTTACACACCCTTCCTCCGCCGACCGGTGTGTGCTGTACGTACGTCTCCGACAGATATCTGGTTGATCCTGCCAGTAGTCATATGCTTGTCTCAAAGATTAAGCCATGCATGTCTAAGTTCACACTGTCTCACGGTGAAACCGCGAATGGCTCATTAAATCAGTCGAGGTTCCTTAGATGACACGATCCTACTTGGATAACTGTGGCAATTCTAGAGCTAATACATGCTTACCAAGCTCCGACCCTCGCGGAAAGAGCGCTTTTATTAGTTCAAAACCAATCGTCGTTTCCCCTCGCGGGGTTGCGGCGTCCCCACTGGTGACTCTGGATAACTTTGTGCTGATCGCATGGCCTCATGTGCCGGCGACGCATCTTTCAAATGTCTGCCCTATCAAATGTTGATGGTAAGTGACATGCCTACCATGTTTGTAACGGGTAACGGGGAATCAGGGTTCGATTCCGGAGAGGGAGCCTGAGAAACGGCTACCACATCCAAGGAAGGCAGCAGGCGCGCAACTTACCCACTCCCGGCACGGGGAGGTAGTGACGAAAAATAACAATACGGGACTCTTTCGAGGCCCCGTAATTGGAATGAGTACACTTTAAACCCTTTAACGAGGATCTATTGGAGGGCAAGTCTGGTGCCAGCAGCCGCGGTAATTCCAGCTCCAATAGCGTATATTAAAGTTGTTGCAGTTAAAAAGCTCGTAGTTGGATCTCAGGCGCAGGCGGGCGGTCCGGCTCGCGCCGGTTCACTGCCCGTTATCTCCTGCCCTACCGTCTGCCGGCTCTCTCCCACGGGTGCTCTTCGCTGAGCGTCCTGGGTGGCCGGCGCGTTTACTTTGAAAAAATTAGAGTGTTCAAAGCAGGCCTCGGCTGCCTGAATAATGGTGCATGGAATAATGGAATAGGACCTCGGTTCAATTTTGTTGGTTTTCGGAACTGGAGGTAATGATTAACAGGGACAAACGGGGGCATTCGTATTGCGGCGTTAGAGGTGAAATTCTTGGATCGCCGCAAGACGAGCTACTGCGAAAGCATTTGTCAAGAATGTTTTCATTAATCAAGAACGAAAGTCAGAGGCGCGAAGACGATCAGATACCGTCGTAGTTCTGACCATAAACGATGCCGACTAGCGATCCGCAGGAGTTGCTTCGATGACTCTGCGGGCAGCTTCTGGGAAACCAAAGTGTTTGGGTTCCGGGGGAAGTATGGTTGCAAAGCTGAAACTTAAAGGAATTGACGGAAGGGCACCACCAGGAGTGGAGCCTGCGGCTTAATTTGACTCAACACGGCCAACACTGAAATGACTGACATGCCGAGACCACTTTCCTGGGGTGTAATATGGAACGGGTGCTGGATTTAGACCCTCAGAAATCTGGGGATATGCCCCCTGTGGCTCGGTTGGTCTGCATCCAGTATTTGATAAAGGAATTGACAGAAGAGCACTATCAGGAGTGGAGCCTGAGGCTTAAATTGACTAAACACGCCAATAGTGTAGAATGACTGTCAAAAGAGAGAACCTTCGATGGGTCTAATAGTGAACATGTGCTGGTATTAGACCCACGGAAGACAGGTCAGTCTCCAAACTCCCAAATGAAAGAGCGCCTGCTACGGTAATCTGGTCTTTACCCTGCAGAAATCGCAGGTCCAAGCAACTTGGCCATTGACAAACTAAAAGCCCTCTATTGATACGGTCTGGCTAATATTGAACGGGTGCTGGAAATAGACCATCTGAAAACAGGTCAGATTTACCTTACTAATGACAGGGCTTTGCTACGGTAATCCTGCTAAGCCCGAGAGGAGCCGAAGACATTTAGTTCACGTACTAGGCGGATAAGCCAACGGTGGAAGGTGAGGGATTATGGCCGAACGCCTCTAAGCCAAGAATCCCGCCCAGCACGAATGCAAAGGGAGGCTTCGATATGGTGGGGACCTGGGGGCCACGCTCCAGCCCCACCCGGTCAAGCCGCAGAATGAGGTCTCTGCCGTCTGCTGATAAAAGCGGGCGGGAAGCCGCTCGATATTCACCCCATACGGCGATGAGGAATGAAATCATTTGTAGAAGACTTAGTTCTCGGTCGCGTGATCTAAGCAGTAGATCAGCTACCTCACTGCGAACTGCTGAGATTCAACCCTTGACCATGAGATATGTCCGCTTCCTAGGCGGACAACATCTCCGTGCAAGACTAGGCTTGTCACCTGGTCAAATGCACTATTTCGAGAGGAATCACAGGTCGCTGACATTTGGTCCACGTGCTTGGCTGATAAGCTACCATCTGAGGGATTACGGCCGAACGCCTCTAAGCCAGAATCCCGCCCAAAATCTCAGCGCCGCTAAGATGGGAGGCTACGACATGGCTGGGGCTTGTGTCCCGGCCCGATCGAGCCGCAGGAATGCACCTGGTAAAATGCACTCCTTCCTCGCTCTTTGCATCTGTCTGCTATCAGTCATTCCAATGGACGCAGAAGAGATGCAGTCCAGCGGACATTGCACCTCCTGTCCTATGGTGACAAGCTCCCGGGTGGCGGGGAATGCTAGGCGTACCATCACTGCAGATGAGCCGAGAAAATAAAGCGAGCAAAAAGATACCTCACTCATATGCATATGCTACGTTTCTGGCAGGACGTGACGATCCTGGGAAAAAGTCACACTGGACTGCATCTCTTCCGGGATAGTACAAACTAGTACATAGTCCATCATATCATTGCCAAACGCTATAGACACGAGTAGGGAAGACTCGATAGTCCTGCAAGACAACTTCCCAAGAGAGACAACTCTGACCAAAAACAACTGCTGCCTTGCAGTTAGGCTGGGGACAGCCAAAGGCTAAGGAGGGCAACCCTACCGAAACGCCTGTTGAAATCGGATGCACTGAGCCACTGGCTAACAAATTAAATCAGTGCAACGTAAATATCGCTGTAAACAGCGATGAAGAAGAAGAATTAGTACATTCAAAAAACACAAATGAATTCACCAAAAAGACATTGTTTTGTTACAGTTTGTAAAACTTTAAATAGCTTGTAGAGAAATAAAATGAATTGGAACTCTATAGGAACAATGTCGTCTACTAAAATGTGACTTCACAAATTTACTTGAGCAAAAGAAATTAGACTCTCACGAGAGAACTCATGAAGGATAACAGCAGGATGGGGCAGCTTCAATAACATCAGACCTATACTTCAACAGTGACAAACAGCGGAGCGGGAGCTCACACTTTCAACGGCATGGTATCTGGTATATCTAGGTGTGGGACCTATGAAAACTGGACATAGCACGGTTCCAAGATAGACAGATGGAGAGCATAACACTGTCAATCTCACCACGTTACCACATCCGCAGTACCATCATCAGGAGTCTCATTTTCTTCAATGGCGTAAAGAGTATGGTGGCCTGGCCATGTGGTACGCTTGCTTGTCGATAGATGAACACGTTAAGGGACGTCAGGGTGGCCCTACATCTTTAATCGTTGTTCTGGACGTCCACCAATGAGATGAAGGGAAGGTCTGTGACAAGAGCACGGTCAGATTTGGTACCACAAGGTACAAAATAGAGATGTTTTGGACGACATTTGGTGAACTGGTATAGGACACATGCTGTACCTGAATGAACTCCAGGATTACAGTACTGCCGTCTAGGAACAAAGAAGAAAACAGTATCGGTGTGGATTGTAAAATAAAGTAGATTATTAGATGAATACTCGATGAATATAAATCGAAATTTTTCACATAGCCCAACAATATTATTAATAGAATATATAAAATGTGTTCATCAGTTGAATATGTCAGATTTGTTCTTCATTTGAATATGTCAGATTTGTTCATCAATTGAATATGTCAGATTTGTTCATCAGTTGAATATGTCAGAATTTTGGCAGACAACTAAAACGTAACTGTATGTATGTACTACTTTATGTAGATACACATATAGGTGAAAGCGTATTCTTACGCCTGTGCATATGTGTTTATGTGTTTGCATGTGTATTCTGCATCGTGATTATGACGCGGCTTTTGTTGATCTAACCAAAATATTTCACACCGTTACAGGAACGGGCGGACGATAAAGGAATCCAAAAATCGACTGCCCCAAAAAATTGATAAACGTTCAGACAAGAGGACATAATGCAAATGCAGCCCAATTTCTAACGCTGTCCACGTGTGCCCCTGTGCGGTAGAGTTTGTCGCGAACTGACAGTCATTTGCAGTCACATCAAAATACACATTGTCTAGCCCTGGCGCCATCTTTGCATGCGATATGCAACAAGTATTACTATTGTGTGTATATATGTGCAGTGGTGCGTTTATGTGTGTGTGTGTGCATGGTGTTTGTGTGTGTTGTGCATGTGTATGTTGACGATTAATTTAATTTACCTGTGCTAGTCTGTTCTGCTTAAAAATAATACAGGGCGTGTCCCAACAAGAGCTCGACCTGCACAATACAATGTCTTTTAACAGAAAACTGACAAACGATTATACAAGACAGCTGTGTCTTTTTCTCTAAAGTGCGAATGACAAGTACTAGTTACAGACAAATGCTCTTTTTCTCTAAAGTGCGAATGACAAGTTCTACTTACAGACAAATGCTCTTTTTCTCTAAAGTGTGAATGACAAGTTCTAGTTACAGACAAATGCTCTTTTTCTCTAAAGTGCGAATGACAAGTACTAGTTACAGACAAATGCTCTTTTTCTCTAAAGTGCGAATGACAAGTACTAGTTACAGACAAATGCTCTTTTTCTCTAAAGTGCGAATGACAAGTACTAGTTACAGACAAATGCTCTTTTTCTCTAAAGTGCGAATGACAAGTACTAGTTTCAGACAAATGCTCTTTTTCTCTAAAGTGCGAATGACAAGTACTAGTTACAGTGCAAACAACAGGGAGAACTTTACCTCAGACCAATAGTTCTGGTCTTGTGTACCCTTGGGTTTTTCGTGTACTCAATAACTGTTTTCCGTTTGACAAGTGCCACGTTTGCAGAGAGAATTTTGTGCAAACAGTTCGGGCAGAAGGCTCGGGAAAAGGAAACGTGATTGCAATTTTAAAACATCAAGTCGTCTGTTTGTGTTTTATGTTCAGGTGACAGTATAAATAAATACCTTCTATAAGACTTATTCTCAAACTTGTGGAAGTAAAGACCTCATACAAATGTAGCGAACCTACTCATAAACTATTATTATATATTATTGACATCTGGAGAAGGAAGCCACACTATGGCTATTAATTCAAGCCAGTAAATGTAACTGACGTCCCTGTTAAGTTATGTTGTTGTCTGGCGAGGCGGGTACCTCATCCCATCTGTTGTCATTTAAGAGTCGGGTGCAATCAGTTGACATCTACTAACTGATCGCGACAGTTGATACATACGAGCCTGATTCTATCAGTTGATATCTACTTACTAACATTTTGAGTTGTACTGATTGTAGATGATAGTTTTTTTTGCTTCTCGATAGCACGCTGTGTGGATAATTTGTTCCATCCCGGCTCCTACTTTGGACAGGACATTAGATCTCTTGTTCCCCATTATTCCAAAATGAGAGTGTAGCCACAGAAGAGTAATTGTTGAGGTCCTTTAGATTTTACTGAACTCTGATCTGATTTCTCGCAGCATTTGTTCATCTCTGATGTTTTGCGTTGCTTCTAGTAGTAATCTACAATCTGTGAAGAATACAATCTGAGCTGGTGGGTGTTTGCCTGATCTGGTGAACATTCTGATGTCCAGCAGGAGCGCAATAGACTCTGCTCTAAAAGAAGAAGTGATCTTCACAGTAGGGTAAGCCTTATGGGCTACTTTCCTGTTGTTGCATCTTACAAAGATGACTACTCCACCATTCGTAACTGCGTCCTCTCCGGATATACCTGTATATTCGTGAGTTCAGTCCTCAGAGCTGTATTCTTCTTCAGTCATCACCTGAACAAGGGTTTTCAGGTGATTGGCCTGGTAATTTATTTTTTTATTCCTGGGATTTTCGTGGTTATTAACATGTTTTCGTGGCAATAGTTTGGCTCCATATAGTCATTCAGCAATATCATTTCTGTTACAATATTTTGGTAGAAGATTTTAATGGCGACGATATAGGTGTTTTGAATTATGTAAAAAGTTTTTTCTCTTCATTCGGTTTCTGGTCAAATTTTGAAGTTTGGCGTGCATAGGTCGATTTGGCATGCGTTTCAACATCTCGTTGTGTAACAGCACCTTCTTTTTTTGTTCTGTTGTCGAGGGAATGTAGTTTAGTGTGCTTTTCTATGTCTGAGGGCCGCATTTTGTACTTTTGTTAAGCATTCTGTGTTTGTTTTAGATGCAATCGAGCAGACTGTCATGCCATATTTCACTACCGGCCTGGTTGTGCCTGCGTAGACAATTTCTATGTGTTTTGTGTACATCCGGTCTAAGATGGCGCCACACTTTTCAAAACAATCCGAAGTTGTGAATTTCCTGATGCATTTTTCATGACAGACAGTGTTATGTGTTATGTGTATTGTGACAATATTAAACTCTTTTCTGAATGTGTCATTAGTCGTTCTGAAGCATTATGCGTAACTATGTTTCTTGAGAATTACAACATTTTGTCTTCATGAACGGCGGTAGCTAGGGAGTACCATGACCTCACGATTCTCCAATATGTCGCGGTTTCTTACTTAGCGGTCATAATATGTATACATGTTAACTACTACCTGCTGTCTTGCAGTTGGACTGGGGACAGCCAAAAGCTATGAAAGCAGCCCCAGAATATGGCTGTAAACATCAACTTGCTACAGTGTACGACAAGAACTGGGGAGTTTCAACTAGTGAAGAGAAACTCCTATTTGCTCCTTCCAAGATGTAGGAACTATGTGGGAAAACCCAGGATGCACAATAGACCTGGTCATGTGGCACATCCTGAAGAGAGGTTCCCTCCAGAAGTGCACTCGCAGCTGCTAGTCAAACGGGCAAAGGGTCAAGCAAATTGACAATGGCCGCCAGGACAAAGGCTAAAAATGTCTGCTATCGGACTTAGGGAGCACCAGGGACTTAAAAAGGGTAAGCGGCCAGAACCAGTCTGAAAGCAACGTCAAACTACCGATAGTACAATTGCAAAGAAACGCTTGACAGTCACTAATATTAAAACTCAAAGGTCTGATTGCGACTCCCGGGCCAGACGGATCTTCTTCTTCTTCTTGTTCTTCTTCTTCTTCTTCTTCTTCGTACGCTGTCAGACGTCAACCTTGATTATATCGAAAAAACAGCGGTCATCCTGAGGCTGTCGACACTGCCATAGAGCTTGTCTAGTGTTGCCACTGGTGATGGCCACATCTGCTTTCTCTGATCCTCGTATGTCAGGCAGTTTTGCAGCAAATTTTCAGCGATCATTTTCCCAGTACCGCACGAGCATTCGTCAGTGCCACCTATCTTCAATTTATTGAAAAGGTGGTACCTCAGTCTATTGTGGCCAGTGCGAAGTCTGAAGACCACGACCTGCTCTCTTCTGTTCAACTGGTAATAGGCATCGTGTTTTGTGTAGCCAGTATATTCTGTTTCCCCTTTGGTCAAGTATCTAGCTCTAATAAGCCTTTTTGACTCTTCGTATGTCACACTAGTATCTGGTTGTGGTAGTCTTGCACCTTCTTTTGCCAGTCTGTCTGCCTCCTCGTTGCCTTAGATGTTACAGTTGTATGGAACTCACTGTACCACTTCTCTTTTTGGTGTGGACTGCTGGCATAGTTGACAGAGTGCTGCTCTTAAATCATTAAGTTCAGTATTTTTCTGGCTTTTTAGTGCTGTGACTACGTCCAGGGCATCTGTAAACAGGACTATATGGCTTTCATTTCTTTTGCAGCCCTCAGTGCCTCTGCCTCCGCTCTGAAATTGCTTGAGTATTTTCCAGTTGCCACTGACAGTGTTATTTATCTATCATTTGGTAGGTTCAGGAATACCCCTGCCCCTTCGTTCTGTGTTGTGTTTGTTACAGAACCGTCGGTGTGTGTATGCATGGGTCCAGTCCATGCTTGGGTAGTTTTTCGTTATGTACCTCGGGGTTATGTCTCTTCTTTCTTTTTCAGTCTGGCAGTTTTTGTTTCCAATACCTGGTATATTTTCTGCCACCTCTGGAACGATATGCTGCTTCCAGGTGGGTTTGCGTACAGTAGGGATGGGCTTTGGTGTTGTTATGGTGTTCATGGGGTCTTCGTCTTTGCTTTGGCTATTTCTGCAAAGTTTCTCCGCTTTAGTTTCCCATTTCCAAAATTATTTAGTCTCTGATGTATTCGATGGTCTATCAGTCTTCTGAGTTTCTCTGCTTGCTGTTGGGCTCTGAAGTCTCTTCTGTCGGTCATGGATTTCAGAGTTTTTATACTTTTCAAGTTCTACGTTTGGCTTTGACTTCATACCTCCTGTTAAAACTCTCATGGCTTGGTTTTGCTAATTTTGTCAAAGTTCGTATTTGCTGCTGTTGTCCATGCCGCAATGCCATACTAGAGAACTGGTCTCACTCTTCCAGTGTACAGTTTCTTTAGTATTCTTTCGTCTGCTCTCCAGCTTGTGCCAGCAAGTTTCCTCATGATTGTCATTCTTTCTCTGGCTCTCATTTGGTTTCTCTCGATCTGACTTTTCCATGTCATGCTTCGATCAAATGTGACTTCCAGGTAGTTTATGTTGTCGTTTAGACGCAGATATTTGCCGTTTAGACTTATTTTGGTGTTTTGGGGTTTGTTTGAAAGCGAGAATATCGTACATGTTGTTTTTTCCTCATTTATTTTGACCAGCCATGAGTTCGCTCACTCCTCCAGCTATGTTAGGGCCTGCTGCATCCGATTACTTGCTATGGTGAGATTTTTTTCAGAGGTCCACATAGCCAGATCGTCTGCAAAGATGGAGCTGTGAACTCTTCTTTGTATATTCTCTGCGATGTTATTAATATACACCAATAAGAGTGTGGGTGACAGTACTCCTCCTTGGGGTACTCCCTGCTCAAGTGTCACCTTTTTGCTCATCTGCCCTTGTACTTGAACTCTGGCTGTTCTGTTTTTGAGGTATTCGCTGATCCATCTCTAAATTTTCCCACAAACTTCACTTCTTCGTAGCTTGACTAAGTCCCTCTTTCCAGACCTTGTCAAATGCCTTTTCTAAATCCACCCAAATCGCTAGTGTGTTTTTTCTCCTGGTAAGCATCCTCTATTTCTTGGGCTATGAGAGTGATCTGATGCTCAGTGGATCTGTGCTGTCTAAAGCCTGCTTGCTGTGGAATTAGTATGTATTTTTCTTCCAGATGCCACATCAGTCTGGTGTTTATCATACGCTCAATCAGTTTTCCTACGCAGCTCAGTAGACTGATAGGCCTGTATCCATTTTGAACAGTTCTATCTTTTTCTTTCTTTGGTACTGGTATAAGTACAGCGTCTTTCCATGCCTGAGGTACAATTCCCCTTTTCCAGCTTTGGTTCAGGACTGATAGTAACTTTCTCTTTGCTGTTTGGCCCAATCCCATCAGCATTTCGTTTGTTACGCCATCTTTTCCGGGCGATTTCTTTTTCTTTAAAGTTCTCATGGCCTCTTCCATTTCATTCATTGTTAGTTCTGCCATCATGTGCTCCTCTGGTGCCATATTGATGTTGTCGTGCCTCTTTTGTTCTTCATTAATGTCTGTGTGCCTATTTGTAGGGAAATCAATGTGGTTTCCTCTGGCATAATGTTCTATAAAGGCGTTTGCTGCCTTTTTTCCAGTGAGCATGTTGTCGCCCTGCTTGATGGTAATTTGTTTGTTTGATGGAGTTTCGTCATTCATGGCTCTGACTAACTTCCATAGTTTGTTCCCTTCTTTGTCTCAATTGAGGCTATTTGTTTTGTTTTTCCAACTTTCTCTTGTAAATTGGTTTAGAGTGTATTTGTATTTCGCCGTGGCGGCTTTGAGGGCGATATTTGCATCAATAGATTGTTCTCTCTCTGCTATGTTCCTAGCATTTGAGACTTCGTCTTCCGCTTTCTGCAATTCATCATTCCAATAAGGCTTGTAGTTTTTCCTTGCTCTTCTTGGGATGGTTTCAGTGGCTGTTTGCATTATTGCTTTGCTTAGGCTTTCCACCATGGTTTTCATATTGTTATTTAGTGTGTTGATGGTTTCACACAGCCCCTCTGTCAGGATTGCAAATCTGTCCCAGTCGGTTCGTTTATAATTCCAACGTGGGAGCGGTTTTATTTCCTGTGGGCCTACTTCCGTATCAACTTCTGGCCTAATTGGCATGTGGTAGCTACCTGCCAATTGATTTAGCACCTGGCGGTCTATTTTGTGGTGAATATCCACCGTGGAAAAGGCCAAGTCTGGAGTAGAGGTGGTATGCCATGTTCTAGAATAGAAGCTAGGGCTATCCTCCGGCCTATTGATAAGATAGAGATTTGTGTCTATCTCACAATCTTCCACTTCCTCACCTCTGTTGGTTGTGTCCGAATATTCCCATCTCTCCGAGTGGCTGTTGAAGTCTCCAACTACTAGACAGCTGGAGTCCTTGATTTCCATACTCGAGAGCGACAGGTCTTTGTTTGGTGGGCCGTACAGGTTGAAGATGCGGATCTTCGTTTCTTGGGTCATTATGTCGACTCCTACAATTTCTGCTTGTCCGGTGTGACTGACAGCTACCGCGCTACTCGGTATGCAGTTACGTGTCAGTATCAGAACCCCTCCTTTGTGACCTTCTCTATCCAGACGGAAGGTCTGGTATCCTCTGATTGAGAATTTGTGATTGTTGTTGAGGTGCTTTTCTTGGATACATGCCACGTCAATTTTACCTTCATGCAGGTGATGTGTTAGGGAAACCATTTTGTTAATGACTCTCTTCGCATTCCACTGTAGTATTCTGAGGGTCTTGGGTTTTTGGTCAATAGTTTTTGCCCCATCACCTTGTGCCTTGACTCCACAGCACATGGGTGGGTGACCACCAGTAGCATTGGGTGGGTCCCTTAGAGGCGTGAGGCCCGGCAATCTCGCTGTCTGGCGGGACTCCACAGGATGAGCGCCACACTTTTTTTCTGACGGATCAACTGTACATTTTGGGAAAGAGCGCAAATGCAGATCTGTTTTAAGTAATTATGATGCCGGCCAAAATCTTGACGGCATTGCTAAGGAAATCTCAGCCCTTTGACTAAAAGCGAAGATGAGAATAGGTACATGGAACGTTAGGAGTTTATATGATGGAAAATTCATGATGACCACTAACTAAATGGAAAGAACAAAAACAGACATATTGGCAACATCAGAGCACAGCTGGAAAGGTCAAGGACATATTACAACACATACTGGAGGCATGTTTATCTACTAAGGGAAATATACGAGCGGACAGTGAGGAGTTAGCTTCTGCCTAACAAGGAAACATCTACGGCAGTGCTTGTTATAACCAGGCTATAGATAGACTATTTGTGTTCAGACTGAAAGGGAAGGAATGAAATGAATGAGGCCATGATAACTTTAAAGAAAAATAAATCGCCCGGAAAAGATGGGGAAACAAATGAAATGCTGATGGGGCTGGGCCAAAAAGCAAAGAGGAAGTTATTGTCAGTCCTGAACCAAAGCTGGAAAAGGGGAATTGTACCGTAGGCATGGAAGGATGCTGTACTTATACCAGTACCAAAGAAAGAAAAAGATAGAACGTATCCAAATGGATACATGCCTATCAGTCTACTGAACTGTGTAGGTAAACTGATGGAGCGCATGATAAACACCTGACTGATGTGGCACCTGGAAGCAAAACACATATTAATTCCACTGCAGGATTTAGACAACACATATCCACTGAGGACCAGATCACTCTCATAGCTCAGGAAATAGAGGATGCTTACCAAGAGAAAAAGCATACAGTAGCGGTTTAGGTGGATTTAGAGAAGGCATTTGACAAGGTGTGGAAAGAGGGACTTCAAGTCACGCTACGAAGAAGTGAAGTATCTGGAAAAATGTACAGATGGATTAGCCACTACCTCGAAAACAGAACAGCCAGAGTCCAAGTACAAGGGCAGATGAGCAAAAAGGTGACACTGGAGCAAAGAGGACCCCAAGGAGGAGTACTGTCACCCACACTCTTCCTGGTGTATACGAACAACATCATCGAGAATATACCAAGAAGAGTCCACAGCTTCGTGTTTGCATACGATCTGGCTATGTGGACCTCTGGAGAAAATCTCCCAGTAGCAAATAATCGGATGCAGCAGGCCCTAACATAGCTGGAGGAGGGGGCGAAATCATGGCTGGTCAAAATAAATGAAGAAAAAATACAACATGTACGATATTTTCCCTTTAAAATAAACCGCAGAACACCAAAATAAGTCTTAATGGCAAATATCTGCGTCTAAACAACAACCCAAACTAATTGGGCGTCCCATTTGATCGGCATGACATGGAAAAGTCAGATCGAGAGAAACCGAATGAGAGCAAGAGAAAGAATGGCAATCATGAGGAAACTTGCTGGGGAGAAGACGAAAGAATACTGAAGAAACTGTACACTGGAAGAGTGAGACCAGTTCTCGAGTATGGCATTGCGGCATGGGCAACAGCAGCAAAGGCAAACTTTGATAAAATTAGCAAACTTCAAAACCAAGCCATGAGAGTTAAAACAGGAGGCATGAAGTCAACGCCAATTGTAAAACTTGAAAAGATTACAAATCTGAAATCCCTGACTGACAGAAGAGACCGCAGAGCCCAGCAGCAAGCAGAAAAACTCAGAAGACTGCCAGATCATCCAATGCATCAGAGACTAAATAGATTTGGAAAAGGAAAACTAAGGCGGAGACATTTTGCAGAAATAGCCAAAGAAAAGATGAGCAAAGACCCTATGAACACCATAACAACACCAAAGCCCATCCCTACTGTACGCAAACCCACATGGAAGCAGCATATCATTCCGCAGGTCGTAGAAAATATACCAGGTATTGGAAACAAGAACAGCCAGACTGACAAAGAAAGAAGATACATAACCCGTAGGTACATAGCGGAAAATTACCCAAGCATGAACTGGACCATTGCATACACCGACGGTTCTGTAACAAACACAACACAGAATGGAGGCGGAGGGGTATTCCTGAGCCTACCAAATGGTAGAAAAATAACACTGTCAGTGGCAAATGGAAAATTCTCAAGCAATTTCAGAGCGTAGGTAGAGGCACTGAGAGCTGCAGTAGAAGCAATGCTGACAGGCGAAAGCAATGAAAGCCAGATAGTCATGTTTACAGATGGCCTGCCCGTGGTTACAGAACTAAAAAGCCTGAAAAATACAAAGCTTAATGATTTAAGAGCAGTACTCTGTCAACTATGCCAGCAGTCCGCACCAAAAAACATCATGCGAAAAGTAAAACCAGATGACAGCTACGTGAATTTTTATCCATTCACAATAGGAGAGAAGGCGATTCCGGAGCTAAGATATGCAGATGACACAGGCATGCTGTCAAGCAGCGCCAACGGCCTAGAACGACTTCTCATGTCCGTTCAGTAGCACAGTGAAGCTCAGAACCTTTTCCTGAACATTAAGAAAACTAAGATAATGTCCACTGACAAAACAGGACTGCAACCTGAGATTGATATAAAAATGAAGAAATCGATAATGTCACACATTTTGAATACCTTGGCTCTTCGTTATCCAACGACGGAGACTGCTTAAAAGAAATTAGAAGACGTTTGGCCATGGCGATACAGAAGCTAAACAACATGTACAATTTATGGCATAATACTAATAAGCAACTAGAACTGAAGATCCTGAGAACATACATATTCCCGGTGGCAATGTAAGGGTGCGAGACATGGACTATCACACAAGCACTAAGTAAGAAAATTGCAAAGTTCGAAACAAAATTTTACAGAATAATCCAAAACATTCCTAGGATAAAGAAAGTGACAAATGAAACCATCTTGAAAGACCTGAATGTTGAAGAAAAATGGCTCAAAGTTATGTTTCGGAAATTGATTTTTTTTCCGCCGTGTCCAACGTCGTAACGGACTGGACTGAACGGTCATGGAGGGCATGGTACTTAGAAGAATACTCAGGGTCGACCAAGGCGAAGATGGATACAAGATATCAAGAATACTTTAAGCATGAACATGGGGCAGGTGGGAAAATTGACTACAGACCGAGATTCATATCGGCTGGCTGTAATGAGAACGATGTTCTACAAAGGACATGATACATGATGATGATGAGACATTTCTTATGATGCTGATGCTAGCTCCTTAGACTGGGCCTGCCAGCTTCCTCATAAGGGGGCGTTTGCTATTGGCGTTTTGCTCAATGGCTTTAGGCTTCCATGTGAGTCGCTTGTCTGTTTCGCGCCCAATTATATAATGTTATCGTCAAATGCAAGCTCGATTTCTTGCAATTATAGTTTAACCGTTTCCTTTTGCTTTGAACGAGAGAAGCAGGCTGCTACTATGTTTGAGTGCTTGATTTGTACGCCAAAATCAAATGTCTAGTTGTCATTTGTATTTACTGATGTCTGCATTCAGATGTTCTGCAGCACTCCAGGCTGCAAAGTCATCAACATAAAGAGCTCGTTAGAAATGCATGGGAAGTGTCTTTGCAATACTGTTGATGTATAGAACGAAGAGTGTTGGTGACAGGACTGCTCCTTGCAACACACCGTGCTGGGGATTGAGACGATGGCTAAGTTTTCCATCAACTTTCATTCTTGCTTTTGGTACTTAACTCTCGCATCGAGCTAAATATTCTAACTTCGAATATATTTTTCTTTAGCAGATGGGAGATGTCCTTCTTTCTATACCTTGTCGAGGGCTCTTAGTTAGGTCGAAAAAGAAGGCCAGTACATTTGTTTTGCTAGGAAAGCATCTTTCACTTCCCGGAAAAGACATACTAGCTCACATTCAATACTACGGTTTTTTCCTGTTGGCGGACTGTGAGTTGACAGTTTTTCTCCATATTTGTCAACATGTACGTGGTGATCATTCTCTCCATGACCTAGCTCAGTAAGTGAATTGGTCGCTAGCTTGATTTTCTGGTTTTCTGATGCTGTTTCTGTCTGATGGGAGTTATTTCTGCCAATCACCATCTGTTTGGACATTTCCACTACTATATAGTTGGTGAAATATTAGTAGAAGTTTTCGTCTGGCTGTGAGTCCTAGATGTTTGATCATGTTTTTTGTGATGTCATCATTTCCAGGTTGTTTTTTGGTTGTTTTTTTTTGTTTTTTTATCTTCAGTTTCCTTATAGAGGCATTTATATTCACTGATTTTGAAGGATTTTGGTGCTTAAACTTATTTTTAATTTGTGTTTGGTAGGTTTCTTTTCTGGTTATGGCCGACCCCTCTGATCATTCTGTTTCCGGCAACGGTTTCCGAGCTCAACTGCGTACATTCAATCAGTTATCTCTCATTTCCAACAGACCAGCAAGTACGTGACATCTATGAAAACTACAAATACGTTTTCCCAACTGAACTCTGTCACTCGAAGTGAACACATTTTCTTCTCGTGTCGCTTACAGGAAGTCCACCATTCACAGCAATGAGCAGTAATGCAATGGCCTTGATAAATGGTGGTATAACCTACCCCGATCAGCTTTGCTTATGTTTTTAGTTTTCTACATGTATAGCCCATTTAGCTCCGCCTAAACAAATATTGCGGTAGTCACTAGATTCAGTATTCTTACCCAATTGACTGGCCAGTAGTCAACTTTATTTAGCTACTCCCCTTTAGAATAATGTTGACTCCTATTGTTACTTTTCACTATGCCATTCTAAATGGGACAGCCTGACGTACAATTAATTGTCGCATAACACCTTCACCCCAACTCTAAACTCCAGATACTACACCAAAAATGGCCAGACTATGCCACCACCATTTTTTTCATCATTTTTTACGACAGGCCAATCTCGCTAACCGATGGATGGTAAGTGAACTCTAACTGAACCGTGCCCGCTGAATCTTCCTCGTTCATCTTCAGACCTCAACTTCAATTACTCTAACGAAGGCAGCAGTCTACTCAAGGCTCTGTACGCTTCCGTACAGCTTCTCGTGGAAGGACACTGGCTGTTGCCAAATGCTACTTCTTTTGTCGGTTTACAATGGACAGGACTGCTAAATATGTTCTACCTTCATGGGGGCTGTGCCGCAGGCACCAAGGTTTATAGTGCCAATTTTGTTCTTGTTGTACAGATGGCATCTAAGTATGTTGTGATCTGTGCGTAGCCGGAGAATTATCATCTGGTCTCGCCTGGAGAATTGATAGGCATCGTTTTCTATGTGGCCAGGGTGGTCTTCTTTCCGTTTTGCACTTTACGTTGCTCTGAATAATGCTTTTGTCTCATTGTATTTAATTTCTGTATCACTCTGCTGTAGCATTCCTCCCTCTCTGACGACGTTTGTCTGCCTCCTCGTTGTCTGGAATGTTGCAGTGGACTGGAATCCACTGGACTGTGCTTTTTTTTAAGCACTGGGACAGGCGTTCGAGTGAGTCTACCAGAACACCGAGTTAATTTTTGTGCTGGTTCATGGGCGCCATTAACAGCTGCTTGTGTCAGGGCACTGGCTTCAGCACTGAAGTTGATGCAGCGTCTCCCAGTGGCAAATGCTGCTGAGTATACTTTGCTTTTTAGTTTGACAAGGGTGCCTCCTCCCCCGTTTCCAATGGTATCTGAGCCATCCAGGTGGAAATTGTTGGTTGATGTAATTTGTAACTAGCCCGCTGAATGAGACATTATATCCCTTTCCCAACTAATTTTAGCTCTAGAGAATAAGCTGCTGTCTGCAACCCCTATGTTTTCCTAACCGATGATCATGTTACATTCTGCTCCCTAAGACATAACCATGTAAGACTATGTAGTGTTTTAAATTTAATTTATCACATAAGTGCAGGACTTTGTTTTATTTTTTCGTTAAGAATTTTGGTCAGGTTCCACAACTTCTTAGTCTTTGTCCATGTTCAGACTACTTGTCATTTCGTGCCAACTCCTTTCAGTTCCACCTTGTTCTTGTAATCGAATACATATTTTTAATGTTGTTATGCCTGTGGGGATTTTCCACTGTGCGGTTTAGCCCCATGGTATCCTTTGTTTCACTGATGTCATCATACAGTTGTTCCAAGGTGTCGCTATAGTAGGATTTGTAGTATCGCGTTTGCCATGTGGGATTGATCTCTTTGCAGCTTGAACGATAGCAACACCGATTTTTCGCCATTGTTGTTCGTGTTGTCTGTTCTTGTGAGATTTTTACAAAGTTCTTTAAAAAGGGCCCAGTTTAGTTTGCCTTTTTGAAGTTCCAAATAGGGGCAAAACAACATTGTTCCTTAATTTCTATTCAAGTGTTTGTGATGGTGATTTACACATGGTCATTTCTTTCCAGATGGCTGTTCATTATTCTTGTAGTGAGACATTGTAAGTTATGGGTCGCAATGGCCAGATCTGGTGTGCTCAATTTGCGCTATGCTCCGAAGTAATAGGTTTATTGTTGTCTGGCTTGCTCATGAGGATGAGTTCATCCAGTTATTAATCTCCTCTCTGATTAATTGTTTATTATCTTCAGCTTGGTAAAGAGCTGTTAAAGTTGTCTGCAATGAGGTGTCTTTGTCATTCAAGTTTTACCTTGCGTGTAAATAGAGTTGGTACCTGGGGGACAGTTTGTGAGTGCAGTGTTGCCCTCAAACAAAAGTAGCTTCATATTGGAAAGCATTCTAGCTCGTCCTCTCCAAATCAGCAGGGGTTGAGGTTTTCCCCAATGTCAGAATCCCCCTTTACTTCTCTTTGGTTTGTCTTGATGGAAGGATTCATATCCACGAGTAAGAATCTATGGGTAACTTTTTGGGATGGTTTCGTTGGCCAGAATACGCATTGGAGGTAGGCTCTCGGAAAAGTTCTCAATGATCTCTCCTACCTCGGCAGCACGATTTCACCCGACTGTCGTAGTAACTCCGACATACACGAGCGGATTGGTTTAGCGGCATCGGCGATGAACGATCTCCGACTTGTGTGGAAGAACAGTAGGCTCTCCATGGGCACAAAACTGCGCATCTACCGGTCGTGCGTGATCCCGGTCCTCGTGTATGGCTCCGAGACCTGGACTCTGAAAAAAAGCGACACCTCGAGATTTGAGGCCGTCCATATGCGAAATCAGCGAAGCATCCTTGGCGTTCGTTGGTACGATTTCGTCCGGAATGTGAATGTTTCCGCAAAAACACATCTCCCCCTGTCTCGGTTATTCTGGAACGTCGCCGCATTTCTCTTTTCGGTCATGTTGTCCGACTGGACAAGGAGGTCCCAGCTCACCAGATCCTTCAAAAGACAGCCAACAGTGCAAACGGTCTCCACCCTGCTGGCTGGAAGCGCCGGAGAGGTCGTCACCGAAACACGTGGCTCCAGCAGGTAGCAGCCTCCCCACCTGCCTTAGCGGAGGCCTGGCAGCACGCAGTCACAACTGGACATGGTGGTGTTCATCCGACGCAACGGGCCTCAGACGCCTCAGCGAACATAATTATTATTATATTATATGATGTCGATGGTATACTTTCTAAGAATTTCTTGAACCTCCATCTTTTTGTTCCTTATTCCTTCTGTGTCCTATCGAACTACTATAAGGAAGTGGATTGGTTAAGCAGTGTACTTCTCGGCCTTACCCGGCCATTTTATTAACAGAAGCACAAGTTTCTTGGCTGAGTCTTTTCGAAGCTAAGAACCCAGCCCCATTATCCATCCCCGTAGCTAGAGCTTTTAGCTGCTCTTGATCACTAGAAAGTATTCGTTATAAGACATAGGGTGTATTTCAGTGGGGACAACAGTGTCACCTGTAGTCCTCATCTCGTCCTGCTGGAAAACATTGCTGTTTGGTCCGCGACTTTTATTCGGTCATGTAGAGCCTGACTTATATCACAGCTCACACTAATATCCGGTGGTTGTTCCACCATCCGCCACCTGTGAACGTGTCTGACTGTGGTTGTGATCCCTGTCCTCTGAGAGCTAACATCAAAGAACCTGGTTCAATCAACTGACATAACATAATCAGGGTCAATCAGTTGACATCTACGTATCTGGTTAAATCAGCAGCCATCTAAAAGCAACGCGTTGCAGGAAGATGTAATCGTTCAGTGAACATAATTTTTCCAGTTTTACTGCACTCTCTTGACATGTTCTATTTAGATGTGTCGATAATAATGAATGCAGCTATAGCATAAGGAACAAGTTGTATTATATTTAAAACACGACTTTTGCCAGCTTATAGAACTAAAGGAGAGGCTAAATAGTTCAATACAAATGTATAGCATAACGAGTAAACGGAATAAAAGGTGGAAGTAGTTATTTAGCTAATATTGTAGTTGGGGATGAAGTGGTCATAGTATCATACAACGAGTCCGCTCTCTGTCTTTGGTTAAATGATGGGGAACGGGTTCCTGTGTTGGTGTTTCTGGCTTCCCTAACTCACAACAGAGTCAGGTAATCGTGTTTTGCGACTACGAAATCTGAAGAGAACCCGATTGTCCATGTAAAGGGATGTCATAGTCAAGATGACCAAGGATTGAGATGTATCTAACGAATTAAAAGGCAGAAAAAATGTTACAGATTTTACACTGACAATGGGAAAGACAATGTTAATAATCGCGTATTTAGAAAGTGACAGAAAAATAAACACTTAGAAATATTAAGAATGAATGACATTAAAGAGAGTTACAATCCGTCCAGAAGAAACATACTGACAAAGACTCCAACGTCACTTCTCGTAGTGCTCATAGAAGCAGCAGTACATTCTTGCATCTATGTATGTATATATGTATGTATATATGTATGTATATATGTATGTATGTATGTATGTATGTATGTATGTATGTATGTATGTATGTATGTGCGTGTGTGTGTATGCATGTATGTGTGTATGTGTGTATGTATGTATGTATGTAATTATGTATGTATGTATGTATGCATGTATGCATGTATGTATGTATGCATATATGCATGTAGGTCTGTATGTACGTATATATATATGTATGTATGAATGTATGTATGTATGTATATGTGCCTGTGTGTTTTATGTATATATGTATGTATGTGTGTGTATGTATGTATTTATGTTTGTATGTACGTATGTATGTATGTAAGTATGTGTGTGTGTATGTATGTATGTATGTACGTATTAATGTATGTTCAGATAGAAGAAGGAAATTAAATCAAACAAAACACATATACGAAACAAAAGAAAGTGAGTAAAAAGAAATCGGCAAGCCAACCAGGTTTAAATCAAATTGCAGACGAAAATGTAAAACTATTTAAGAACGGACGACAAATATAAGGGCAAAAAAGTAGTAGAGAGACAGCGAAAGTGAGGAAAGCACTGAGATGGATAGTGTCGACTCCGGCATACAGGAGAATAGCTCCAGGCTTGTAATGCCTTTCACATGTTAATTTTACCAGTGTCAAGCTCAGAGAACTCTTTCATTTCCTTTTCCGGCAGCTCTTCATATCGCATTACCGGCCCTCTCGAGAAACAATGAAACATCTCTTATTAAAACACTGGCTGTCCATAACGGATGACAACAAGGGCTGGCTTTTCCACATCGGAACTTCTGCTGTTTTTTGTTGTTGGTGTGAATGGAAGGGATATAGGATTCATGGATGCTTTATTCTGTCTTCATGTTTACATTCAAAGCGTCGAAAAGCCAATTGTTGCAAATTATCCTCGTATCCTGTTTTCCTCGTTACAATCGGTACAAAATGTATGCAACGGCTCCTAATCGGGTTCGTCTCTCGTGTATCCTTTCATTTAAAGTATATAAAAGGAACATTTTGTATGAAACTAACTGGTGACACACAGTGAAAATGAGAGCCATATAGTCCTGCTGACAGATGCTCTCGCCGTAGTCACAGCGCTAAAAAGCCAGAAAAACACTGAGCTTAATGACTTAAGAGCAGCACTCTGCAAACTGTGCCAGCAGTCCGCACCAAAAAGGGTAGTGGTACAGTGGGTTCCATCACATTGCAACATCCAAGGCAACGAGGAGGCAGACAGACTGGCAAAAGAAGGTGCAAGACTACCACAAACAGATACCAGTATGACGTACGAAGAGTCAAAACGGCTTATCAAAGCCAGATACATGACCAAATGGGAAACCAAACATACTGGTTACACCAAAAACGATGCCTATTACCAGTTGAACCGAAGAGAGCAGGTCGTTGTCTTCAGACTTCGCACTGGCCAGAATAGACTGAGGTACCACCTATTCAACAAATTGAAGATAGGGTGTACCGACGAATGCCCGTGCGGTACTGGTAAAATGACCGCTGAACATCTGCTGCAGAACTGCCCGACATACGAGGATCAGAGAGAGCAGATGTGGCCATTACCAGTGGAACTGCAAGACAAGCTCTATGGCAGTGGCGACAGCCTCAGGATGACCGCCGCTTTTTTCGAAAAAATAATGGTTACTGTCGGACTGCGTACGCAGAAGAAGAAGAAGTATGAAACTAACAACACCTATTTAACATTTGCATATACCTTTACATGTCATTGGGCCGAAATGTTGCTACTTAAATATATACAGTACAGGTAGAATATTTTCCGTTTAAATATCCATCCATTATTTTGTAATTCTTGGCTTGTCAATGTTTAAAAACACTCTTACTTTGTTCTGTTTTACCTTTTGTTTTGAACTTAAAAATAAAGCGTTGTTTTTGAGAGTGGAGTACTTCTGAATCCTACAGAAATATGTTTAGGTACAATTTTATATGACGTGTATATATACAGGCTAGAGACTCAAATATGGTATGCTTCAATAGCCATAATGTGAGGTGCTGCATAGTTGAAAAATCATTTACACTTGTTGAACAAAGTGGTTGCAATGAGTTCTAGATCGCAGACTTCCTGATACGTCACCACTGCCCAATCACTTTTGTTTCTTCCACAAATGTGATGTTAAAATAAACATTTTTTTAGACACTTCTCGATCACGCTCCTTACCTCTTAGGGGTCTTAGAACCCCAGTTTGTGAACCATTGCTATTACATATTTTATCAGGTAAGATGGGAGGCCGTTATTTCCCCAGTTATTAGAACTAAGAGTACCATGTCACGTGATGTAATTGTGGTCTATCGTGGTGGTAGTCAAACAAGTAAAAAAACAAATATTTCCAAAGGCTAGTTTTGAATAGCTAGTGAGGAAAATTGGTAGATGTATAACCTGTCATGCGTTTGGGGACCAAGTATTATACAATTATTTGTACGAGATCTCCTCAGCTTTTGTCAGGTGGGTTGACCAGTTCCCGCTCTTATCGCCATGTCAGTCGTGTACAGCGTAATGAATCGGGTACGCCTTGTGTATTAAACTGACCCTGCCAGCCAAGCCATGAGAAGCAGACGTTCAACCCTGCTTTGAAGTCAAGTACGTGGTTGTCATAATTGTAGATCTGCACATGACAACTCTTGGATGTTAATAAAATCCGAGTTGTGTTGCTCTGTTATTAGTTCTTATTTTACAACGATCAAGGGAAGAGAATTACAATATTTGAGTAAAGAAAAAGATTTTTTTAAGAACAAAACGTCAAGTTCCTCAATTGCTCCACTTTCTGACTAAAGTGCAGGACCACAACCTCATTTGTTTGAATATGCAGGAATCTGTGTATCATTCTCTGTGTTGTTAATGCTTTCACTTTCTAGACATTCGTCTCCGTCGTATATATCTTCCGTTATATCTCCGCATTACTAATGCCTACGTCTATTTGCAGGCATGAATGAATCGCCAAGAAAATGTATCATTGATTAATTGAAAGCTGCATAACGTTGTCGCTGAGGATAAACCTTCTCAACCAACAAACATTGAAAGTTGAGAAATACACTATCGCTACACAATCCAAACCGTACCAACCAACAAACAATGAAAGTTGAGGAGTACACTGTCGCTACACAACCCAAACCATACCAACCAACAAACATTAAAAGTTGAGGGATACACTGTCGCTACACAACCCAAACCGTAACAACCAACAAACATTAAAAGTTGAGTAGTACACTGTCGCTACACAACCCAAACCGCACCAACCAACAAACATTGAAAGTTAGGAGGTACACTGTCGCTACACAACCCAAACCGTACCAACCGACAAACATTAAATGTTGAGGGGTACAATGTCGCTACACAATCCAAACCGTATCAACCAATAAACATTAAAAGTTGAGGGGTACACTGTCGCTACACAACCCAAACCATACCAACCAACAAACATTAAAAGTTGAGGGATACACTGTCGCTACACAACCCAAAACGTAACAACCAACAAACATTAAAAGTTGAGTAGTACACTGTCGCTACACAACCCAAACCGCACCAACCAACAAACATTGAAAGTTAGGAGGTACACTGTCGCTACACAACCCAAACCGTACCAACCGACAAACATTAAAAGTTGAGGGGTACAATGTCGCTACACAATCCAAACCGTATCAACCAACAAACATTAAAAGTTGAGGAGTACAATGTCGCTACACAATCCAAACCGTATCAGCCAACAAACATTAAAAGTTGAGGGGTGCACTGTCGCTACACAATTCAAACCATATCAACCAAGAAACATTGAAAGTTAGGAGGTACACTTTCGCTACAGAACATACACGTTCTCAACCAACAAACTAGTATTGATAGTTTATGGACATACTGTCGCTATAATGCTCAAACTTTCTCTAGAAACAAATAAAAATTGATAGTTGAGGGACATACTGTCGTTACAGAACATAAATCTTCTCAACCAACAAACACACGCTGATAATTGAAGGACATACTGTCGCTACAGAACATAAATCTTCTCAACCAAGAAACACACGCTGATAATTGAAGGACATACTGTCGCTACAGAACATAAATCTTCTCAAACCAACAAACACATATTGTTAATTGGGGTGACATACTGTGCCTACAAAAGCGAATAAATTCAAACAACCATTGATACTCAATGTGCACGTGTCAGTTAAAGATATATTTGTGTTTGAAAGGTAGAAAATGAGTCTGTAAGTGAAAATAGCAGTGTTTTTAGTTAGATATTTTATATAAGCTATTAATGAACTCCTAGGTTTACCGGGTTCGATTTCTGGCATGTCCAGGTTAGAAGACTTTCTTTATCTCGGGCGATTGCTCTTCCACCTACGGAAAGTAATGCGCACGTACCAAGAAATTTATAACAGCCAAATAGGGGACGGTTGTAAGATGCTACGTTCTGTAAAGGACACGCCACTTACGTTTTAGGTTCTTTACAGCTATCTCGGTGGTAGAGTGGAATCGAGAGCCCAACTCGCTTCCAAGATACCGGGACTGATGCCCGTTACGTTTATGCTCCATTCGACTCGGCAGCATATTTGTACTTGGCTTGCAACCGGGGAAGCAATAGCAGCAGGAAAAGAAATCGGCTTCCGGTTCTCAAGAAAAGCTGAGGTAAAGTATGGTGAAGACTTGACACTTTATCTCCACTAGCAATGTTTCCTGCGTGAATACCTCGACCTTTGTGTTCATTAATTGCTAATCATAAGCTTTCATATCAAACGTTTGAATCGCTTGGCGGTAGAGAGGTAGCAACAAACGGGAAATCTACTTGTTCAAGCCTCGTTATCGACACTCTCCTGTCGAACCGGCTATAAATTAATATCTAGATTACTACTAGGGAAGGAACGAAACTGTCCACCACCACTTCATATCAATCAGAACTGAAACCTAGTACAACTATGTATCTATCACTTCATCCCCGACAACAGTGTCAGCTATGGGACTGTCTTTCGCTTATCTTTATTACTGAACACAGATTACTACTGTATAAATGGTTTGCAGAAATGTCCGCTTTGACTACAAGACATCTGAGTCGGCAGGAATTACTACTAATAAATCCCGGACAATGTGACGGAGTGTAGCAAAACAGAGCTAACCAAATCATACAAGAAACAAAGGCCCACAGTGCACCACATTTTGTTTTGTTTTTGAGGTAGTTTTTTATCTTCTCATCTTCTCCCAGTCTCATGACATTACTTGATGCTATTTGTAGACATCAAACACGCGTCTCCTACATTTCTCACCCAATGAACTGACCAGTGCTGGACTAGTACATTTCTCTGTTTGGGATTCTCAAATCGTGACGTTTTAGGAGAAGCAGTTTATTTGCGTGTGTTTGTGATTTAATATTGTAGAATTCGAGCTAAAGTGATAAACCAGGCACAAGCAGACCGACCGATTAATGCTGGTCTAGTTTATTATACTAACTCACGGTTTTAATAGTGTAATCTACTTAATGACGATTTTGGAAACCTAGTTACAGGAATACGAACATTTAATCAAACATACTTACCATATGACTACAGTATGGATAGTAGACCACTAACGTGTGACTACAGTAGGAACAGAAGACCACTAACGTGTGACCTCAGTAGGAATACCAGACCACTAACGTGTGACTACAGTAGGGATACAAGACCACTAACGTGTGGCATCAGTAGGGATACAAGACCACTAACGTGTGACTTCAGTAGGAATACCAGTCCACTAACGTGTGACTACAGTGGAGATACAAGACCACTAACGTGCGACTGTTGTAGACATACACACGACTTCTAACGTGTGATTGCTTAACATATTTTCGTACTACATCACTGTTGTGTGACATTTTAAAATAATCAAGATTGCTCACATTCGTTTACTGTCAGATGATATATTAAATAACCAGCATGTAATGAACAATGGCGTAAGGATACTGACTATTTGCAATGCTGTGACAAATGATGTGACATTTAGAGCTTAACGTCACAACCACATGATCAAACACTGCTGGTTTCTCGTCGGTGATGCCTCTATGTTCTAATATATATTTCTAATTTTGTTGCTATCGTTCTCTTTCCCTCTCTCTCGTTCTCTGTCTCTCTCTCTCGCTCTCGCTCTCGCTCTCTGTCTTTCTCTCTCTTTCTCTTTTTCTTTCTCTATCTTTCTCTCTCTCCCTCTTTCTCTATTTCTCTCTCTTTCTCTCTCTCTCCCTCTCTCTCTCTCTCTCTCTCTCTTTCCCTCTCCCTCTCTCTCTCTCTCTCTCTCTCTCTCTCTCTTTGTGAAACTTTTTCTGTATGTGTTTCTATTAAGATTATAAGTGATTGTCTGCTCGTTCTTTTGTGTATGTTTTATTGAAGACATGTGATTACTGAGAGGAGGAATGGTTGCGTGAGTGTGTGATATTGAGGGCATATGTGGCTGTGATCTTGTTACTGATGGCAGCTATGGTTGTATGTGTTTGTGTGGGTGTATGTACTCGTGTTCTTGAGGTCATGTGTAGATGTTGGTGTATGTCTGTGTGAATGTGTGTGCGTGTGTATGTATTCTTGAAGACGTGGGTGTGTCAGTGTGTTCTGGAATTCATGTGTGAATGTTTATGTGTGTGCATTCTTGAGGCCCTGTGGGATTGTGTGTATGGCTTAGAATTCATGTGAGATTGGGTCTGCCTCAATTCAATCACTCGCTGACTACCGAATTTACACCTCATATCTTGTCATGACCTCCTCTTTCTCCCCCACTAACCTACATCTCGCTCAATCTCTCATTCATTATTTTCACGCAATCACTCACTAGTCCACTCACTAGTCCACTCACCCCATCACTACCTCTCTCACCAACCCGCTAATTCCCACATTTATCGTTATCATCTTACTAAATCTTACATGTTTATTCTAAAAATAATGCATTCACTCTACTTACCAGACCTACCTGCCAGTGTTCAGTTTACGACAAAACGCAACTCTCGCTTACCTACTCACTCACTACCCCACTCATTTACGCACTCATTCACTTATTCACATTTTCACGCAATCACTCATTCACGTTTTAACTAACTCAAGCACCTATACAATCACCTCTATCATGCCTTACTAACATGCAACTAACTTTCACTCATCAGCTTGTTGACTTCCACACTCACAAATATACCCAATCACCTCTTATTCACTATCTCGCACAGTAATTTTTACCTTCCATCGCTCACTCACTAATTCACTCACCTTCCATCTTACTCACACATAAACACATTCACTCACCCACACACTTACTCCCTACACATTCACTCACCGACACACACACCTACACATCATACATTTACTAACTCACCCACACATTAACTCACGTATTATCTCAGTCACTCACCAACACACTTAGTTACGCTCCCACCCAAACTAACTCACATGCTCCCTCATACACACACACACACTCACTACACCCACTCACTCACGACCCCACCATCACCATTACTTACTTTTCCTGCTTGTTCTACTCCATTACAATAACCGCACAATACTTTTTCTTCGTCTTTCATTTCCAAACTCCCGCTACCTAGCCCTGAAAAATGGCTTTGCAAGTACAATGTTTATTATAAAACTAGACAAAAGTACTCACACATGTCGCTGCCAGGGTAGAAACGCCCCTAGTGAACTTCCTGTCCGCCCGCCGGAAGTCTATAATAATGAAGAAGCCATGTTCAATTTAATTCACAGTTTTTACAGTTCTCCAAGATACAGACGTCTAGTGCTGCTTAACGTAATCACTTCAAGGCCAATTATCACATGACATACGGCAAAAATTAACGTTTTGCAAGAACAGCGAAACAAAAGAATTAATGCATTGACCAAATGAGTTTTCTTCAGTTTTGCTAGATTAACCTGTCTATGTTCACTCATCATCAGTATGGTCATCGCATATTGGCACAGCCCCTTAAGATACTAAGTCAGACAGAATGGTAAATATGTTGTTTCTATCCCTGATTCGGTTACTCTCCAATTTTCTATCCTTATTTTTTTTTTTTTTTTTTGGCGTTCGCCTTATTTCTCTAATCCCCAAGGCGGTGTGCGTTGCATTGTGGTTTTTATTTTGCGCCTGTTGGGCCAGTGCATCCGACTTCAGCATGCACTTTATGTGAGGGTCTGCTTCCTCCTGCATTTTCTAAGGGTCTCCTTCCCCGGGGTATCGGCCGGTGCTGTGATGAGGATCGAACCCAGCACCTTTTGGTTGTGAGCCGTGCCACTTACCCACTAGGCCACGCCGTCCCCCTATCCTTCTTATAAAATCTTTAAGATCTGCCATTGGTCTCATTGTTTAAATTCTTTGCAGCTAGAAGTTGACTGATAATGAGCTTGAATATACATAGACAGATTATTAGACAAGTCTTAATGGCAAATATCTGATGAGAGCAAGACAAAGAATGGCAATCATGAGGAAACTTGCTGGGGAGCAGACGAAAGAATACTGAAGAAACTGTACACTGGAAGAGTGAGACCAGTTCTCGAGTATGGCATTGCGGCATGGGCAACAGCAACAAAGGCGAACTTTGATAAAAATCAGCACACTTCAAAACCAAGCCATGAGAGTTATAACAGGAGGCATGAAGTCAACGCCAATTGTAGAACTTGAAAAGATTACAAATCTGCAATCCATGACCGATAGAAGAGAGATCAGAGCCCAGCAGCAAGCAGAGAAACTAAGAAGACTGACAGACCATCAAATGCATCAGAGACTATTTAGATTTGAAAAAGGGAGACTAAAGTGGAGAAACTTTGCAGAAATAGCCAAAGCAAAGATGAGCGAAGACCCTATGAACACCATAACAACACCAAAGCCCATCCCTACTGTACGCAAACCCACCTGGAAGCAGCATATCGTTCCAGACAAAAAACAGCCAGACTGAAAAAGAATGAAGAGACATAACTCTGAGGTACATAGCGAAAAACTACCCAAGCATGGACTGGACCCTTGCTACATCGACGGTTCTGCAACAAACACAACACAGAATGGAGGGGGAGGGGTATTCCTGAGCCTAACAAACGGTAGAAAAATAACACTGTCAATGGCAACTGGAAAATTCTCAAACAGTTTCAGAGCGGAGGCAGAGGCATTGACGGCTGCATTAGAAGCAATGCTGACAGGCGAAAGCAATGAAATCCAGATAGTCCTGTTTACAGATGTCCTGTCCGTGGTTACAGCAGTAAAAAGCCAGAAAAATTCAGAACTTAATGATTTAAGAGCAAGACTCTGTCAACTAGGCTAGCAGTCCGCACCAAAAAGAGTAGTGGTACAGTGGGTTCCATCCCACTGTAACATTCAAGACAACGAGGAGGTAGACAGACTGGCAAAAGAAGGTGCAAGGTTACCACAACCAGATTCTAGTGTGACCTACGAAGAGTCCAAAAGGTTTATTAGGGCCAGATACATGGCCAAATGGGAAACAGAGCATTCTGGCTACACAAAAAAATGATCCCTATTACCATTTGAACAGAAGAGAGCAGGTCGTGGTCTTCAGACTCCGCACTGGCCACAACAGACTGAGGTACCATCTATTCAATAAACTGAAGATAGGTGGTACTGACGAATGCACCTGTGGTACATGGAAAATGACCGTTGAACATCTGTTGTGGAATTGCCCGACATACGAGGACCAGAAAAGCACATGTGGTCATCACCAGTGCCAACACTAGACAAGTTCTATGGCAGTGTCGACAGCCTCAGGATGACAGCTGCTTTCTTCGAACAAATACAAGTTGACGTCTGACAGCGTACGAAGAATATGAATAAGAAGAAGAAGAAGATGAAGAAGAAGAAGAAGAAGAAGAAGAAGAAGAAGAAGAAGAAGACAAGTATTTTTAGGCAAATGCAACTACTCTTTGCAAAGTTGACCAGTTCACTAACTGGATAAATAAAAGTGATATTAATACCAAGCTATCTTTAACAGATACATTATTTATTAAATTGGGCGAATTGCAGTATATACTAATAGCACAATACTATCTTTATGTGTATCTAAATTGCACCTTTGTGACCCCTTTTCTAGAACTTTTAGTTTCCTTGTTGAAATTTAAAATTCGAATTTTAACAATACCATCAATATAACAATGAAAGATGTATCGATGTACGCTATTTGATCTAATAAAATTATCCATTTTCAATGGTCATAACCAGTTTTAAACATTAAAATATTTATGTTAAAAATGTTACGAAACAATACATTTCCGTCTGCTTCATTTATTATGTGATTGGATGGCTGCATCCTTTCTTTGGCGTCACAGATTATTGCGTACAAGGCACTTTCCACAACAACTCACAAGAGAGAAACGGAACCACATCGGATAAATTAATACCATACACGTAGCAATAGACATTTGTATCAACAAAACATGGACGATTACGTTCTGAGAGATTAGGTTTTCATGTCAAAAATTTAAAAAATATTTATTGTAACTCCTACAAAGGTCTGCAGAATGAAAATAGCAAAGTAACAATGCAAATGCATCCAGTAATTGTTAGTACAATACCAACGAAATGAGGCTGGCCTACGATGAAGAAAAAATCGAAATCCATAAATAACCTTTATTCGTAATGATATTACAAATTAAAAGTTTCAAATATTAATATATATTGAAACATTACATTTTTTTCCCGAGAAAGACAAGCTGGCAACAGCAAGGTATAAGTAGAGTAAACGTTAAACAAGTAGTCTGCCCGTTCTGCAGCCGTAGTACCATATAGACGGTGAGCGTTTACAAAATACTGTCATTGACAAATAATGATCATAAGAAACTAAATATTCAATACTGAATCAGTAAAACTGAATCGAAGCTGGGACGTTACTGGATGTCAAATCTTGATACTAACATAAACAAACATGGTTCAGTTACAGCAGCACAGAAACAGAACAAAAAACAAAAAACAAGAAAACTACGTTATGAACAGAAGAACATCTTCAGGGAAAAACTACAGCAAACGCGAAAAGTCTAACACATAAAAACAAAGGTAACTAAGGTAGATTTGACACAAAATACTATACCAATTTGAAAGTGGCTATACGTTAGCCAAATACAAGATACTGACTCATCTTATATATATATATATATATATATATATATATATATATATATATATATATATATATATATATATATATATATATATTTATATATATATATATATATATGTATATATATATATATATATATATATATATATATATATATATATATATATATCCTCTCTAACTTTCATCTCCTAGACCATCTCATTGGCCAATTGGATCATGAATGACAAGGTTCGACCATTCGTTTGATAGAGTATCTCATCGAAGATTATTTAAAAAGTTAAAATCAGATGGAATAAGTGGTGCCGAATGGTTTGAAAGTTGGTTAACGGGAAGAAGGCAGAGCGTAGACATAAATAAGGAGTATTCTGAGTGGTGTGAAGTAAAAAGTGGAGTGCCACACGGCTCGGTTATGGGATCGATATTGTTCTTGATATATACATATATATAAAAGATGTGGACATTGATATAGGATCGATGATTGAAAAATTTGCAGATGACACAAAACTATGTGAAAATGTCTCATCTGTAGCAGATGTGGATATATTGAGGTCGGATTTATATACAATTCGAGACTGGTCTGTGAAATGGCAAATGCAGTTAAATATAGATACATATGCAGTCATCCACATGGGTAGATCCAATATGGAACATAATTTCAGAATTGGCGAGAACAATATTAGAATGATAGATAAGAAAAGGGACCTAGGAGTTATAATGGAACATTCAAGAAAAATGAATGAGCAAGTCCATGTAGCAGTGAATAAGGCAAATGCAATGAAATAACAAGAAATATTAAACATAAGAGTAAAGAGGTGATTGTCAAACTGTATTAAATATTAGTTATGCCTAGATTGGAGTGCTGTGTACAAGTGTGGAGTCCTTATCATAGCAGAGATATAAACATGCTGGAAAGGCTACAAAGAAGAGCAACACAACTGATAGGGGTATTCCAGAATTACAGTTACGAGTACAGACTTAGAAAAACCAGCCTACTGTGTCTAGAAAAGATAAGAATTTGAGGTGACAATACATGTTTGTACAATAATCATAGGAAAGGTAAAATTAGACTATAAGATTTGTTTTTTTTTTCAAAATGCAACCAGCAACGAGAACAAGAGCACAGATACAAGTTAACTAAAGAAAGGTACAGATTGGATATTAGGAAATATTTTCTTTTATAACAGAGTGGTAAATGCTTGGAATACATTACCCAAGGAGGTGATGGAGGCAGAGATAGTAAATACATTTAAGAATAGATCGGATGTGCATAGATTTAAGAGCAGGGTAATGCAGATGTGACTGGTTGTCAATAGCCTCTGATGAATCTTCTAAACCAGTATAAAAACGTTAAGTTAAGTTAAGTTACAGAGGATATTTATAGATTTTTGACAAGGTTCGTCCAGTCGTTACAGAGGATATTTGTATCATGACTGACAATGGTTGACCAGTCGTTACAGAGGATATTTAGATCATGACTGACAAGGCTCGTCAAAACGTAACTTCCAACATATTTCTCCAGGACGATGCTTTCTGAATAGTTTCCTCAAAATCTGTATTTGTTCTTTTCAGGCTTAACTATTGCATTAAGTCGTATATCTATCTGACTACTATTTGCCCCACAAACATATTTATATATACAGGTATACTTCGCTAAGTGACCACGATTCGTTCAGAAAATATGATAATTATGTGATTTGGACGTTGTGCGAACGTGATTCTATATACTTAAAAAATTGATGCTTCTCTATCGTCTCTTGCTTGCTTCTATCACTAGAACTGGATTTGCTTGGAACCATGATATTCTTGACACTAATGTATTTTCGAAACAACCTTAGTCAAAGATACCGATGCAATGCTTAATAGGCGAGCAATACATAAGGTTTGATGCAGCTCATTATGGTAAATAGGATACAGTTAAACGTCACACTTGGCATTTGTTAGTATGAAAAGTTCGCATTAAAATAACGATACCAAGTAAAGAAAGTACAGTGCATTCATGGAATAGTAGCAAAGACGTTTCATCATTGATTTCTTGTATTGTGAACTGTACTATAGGTCACATATGTGTTATACCATTATACGCTTGCAATCGTAATTACTTTCTGCTGCATACAGGAGACATGAAATACACCTGTTGAGTGCAGGAAGAGATTTGCTACGGTCGGTAGCGTCCGCTATGTCCCGTTATCTAATTTCTGAACTTCATTATTATTGGGTCGAGCTTTGCCGAAGCGGCTACATTCTCGTGTATATATATATAAATATTCTTCTGCGTTCGTTTTCTATCTCGCGCTACCAAGCCATGAAAAGGGCTTTGCAAGTAGCAGGATATAGTCCGGAGAACGGAATTCGTTGCGTCGATAGTTTGTAGCTTAACTGCAATATTTGCACCTTTCGGCCCGACTTATCCGTCTTCGGCAGCAGTACAAACACATATTATTCGAAAAAATCTCAAAGTTTGTTTATTTGTATGTATATTTGTCTGAGGACGCCATAACTCGCTAATAGAAGGACATTTCGAGCATATATTTGTCACAGAGGATTATATGGTTGATTTGTAGACCACTGCAGTTTTTCTCTAGTTTCTGTGCCTTTCGTTTCACAAATTTTGGGCACATGGTCACATACATACATTAATACATACATACATGCATGCATGCATACATATATACATACATACATACATACACACATACATACAAACATACATACATACATACATACATACATACATACATACATACATACATACATACATACATACATACATACATACATACATACATACATACATACATGCACGCCTCGTATACATATGTTTGTGTCCACGTATATGTAATATAATTCTTTTTGTTGCACGAAGAATATTGTTAATTGGCAAATACTGACATGAACTGGTACCATGACCTGGGCACCATAATCGGATTTTAGCAGCAGCAGATATGAGTAGGTTGTAGGGAGGGGAGAGATTGGCGCATTGAGATTAAGAATGAGATTGATAAGTTGAGGGTGTCGACATGTACGGTTTTAGGGGGGTGTGGGGAGATATTTGCGGAATAGTGAAAACAGTTTGGCGGATTGAAAAGGGTAATTGGCAGAGAGATAGGTGGTATATGGGTCTAATCGAGGGTGTGTTACAGGACAGGATGGAGTGCAATGTGAATATGACGGATGAGTAGTGTTTTAACAATAAACTAATTTCATAATTGTCTCGTGTAACGCCGGTCAAAGTACTAGTATGTATATAGCAGCTTCGAGTGTTTCAACAATGAAGTACAATCTAATTGCCGGGAACTCGAAATAGTCGACCGTTTTAAATATCTGGATTCGATTGTCAGTGATGAAGGATCAAAATGTGAGGTGTTGGCCAGAAAAGCAGAGACAATAGCGGCGCTTGCCCGGCTTTACAAAATCTGGCAAAACAAACGGCAAGCCATATGCACAAAGGTCAGATTGATGCGTAAATTGGGCCTGTCAATATTTCTCTTCGTTTGTGAGACATTGGCAATTACAGTCAACCTGCAGCAGAGGATACAGGCCTAGGTGGTGAGGTGTTTCCGAGGACTTCTAAACGTTACGAACAAAGATCGAGTTAAAAATGGCAAACGACGAAGAGGTCTCCCGTAAAATTTATACGAGGAAAACATAAAATAATGAACTAATCTCCGATCATTGGAAGCGCAGGCACATGCTGGTGACAAGGTATTGTAGAGGTGTCTTCGTGGGTGCCCAACGACCGCACACAGTTAATTTCACAGTTCACCACCAACAGTTGGAGAACCTCTGAGAAGAACTATTTTCTTTGTTTTTCTCACAACTAAATTCAGATTCCCGCTGTGGAATTTGAGTATGAGTACACCGCATTAGCTGCATGTGAATCTCCTTTTTTAAAAGTTTTTCTCTGCTTGGAAATGAAAGTTACTCAAAATGTTATTTTTGCTGTTCTAGTTAATGTTGCCGCAGCTAATGTTATTGATCCTGCTATAGACTGATCCTTCCGTGTGAGGAAGTCATGTATGAGATTGTGTTTCAAGCTGTGTATAGCATTACAAAAAGACCGATTAGTTGTTGGCCAACTCCGTTCTACAAAACATTGCGCAATTTCTCCGTTGTGAAAGTGAATGTTGTGAACACCATCTGCTTTGTTTCTCCGACAAGCTCACGATTAGCGCTGTGTCTCTCCAACAAGTTCACGATTAGCGCTTTGTTTCTCTGACAAGTTCATGATTAGCACTTTGTCTCTCCGACATGTTCACGACTAGCGCTTTGTCTCTCTAAATAAAAGATGAAACAGATCATAGCAGGAATTTTTGGAGTCTCACAAACATCTTCCCTACACTTGTCTATTTTCATTATTCATTTGACTTTGGCTGTGGAAGACCGTTAGGTCTACAATAGTCGCCAATCGAAAATTACTCAGATATGTGTGTACTTTGAAGAAATCATTACTAAATACTAGGAATAAGCCAAGTCGTCGATTCGTTTTTAATTCCGTGTCGAATAGTGCACTTAGTTGACAATTCGTATTCCATCGAATGGTATCCTACATTCGAAAATGAATATATATCAAAAGGCAACGTGATAACGTGTTGACAAAAAAAGTTGGAACACTGCAGTTTCATTTCATGTTGCTGCGGCACTACTTACACCTTTTCAACAAATGTATGTTTGTGTCGCTAGCCATTCTAACTATCTTGATGTTTCTGCAGAAGAATGATTAATTTTTTTTTTTAAAGTTCTAGAAATTATATCATCTTTATAACACAGCATTTCTGGTTTGTTCGATCAAGTATTGTTTGTTGTTTCTGCAGGATTAGAAGCACAGTTATCACTGAAGTACATCACATGATGAGACAAGAAATGAGAGAATGTTCTGAGACTCGGGCTTTAGAAAGAAAACACACATTTCATGAAAAAATTACTTTCGAAATCATTTCTTAAAGGTGATTGGTTAGTTTGTAGCATGAAATAACTTGAAGAAATCTGTCAAATTGTTATGAATACTTTGAAACGTCTTACATTTATCTTGAGCTGTATCAGCTAAACACTAAACTATCATTTTGATGTTTATTTCTCCACCGGAAGGATTTACGTCACTAAGGAACAGATGTCACTTGTCTCGGCAATCGTCACGAACTGTACAGACTAACTTTTTATTTTTACCTCCGACTGAAAATAACCCTGCGCCTTCTCGTGGATTGGAAGGCACGTCCTCGAAATTAGAAGACTACACCCTCACTGCTCGTCCAGCCACGCTCCTAAAAAAGACTACACCGCTCGTCCAGCCACGCTCCTAGAGAACATTACACCCAAACTGCTCGTCCAGCCGCGCTCCTCAAGATGACTACACCCAAACTGCTCGTCCAGCTGCGCTCTTCAAGATGACTACACCCAAACTGCTCGTCCAGCTGCGCTCTTCAAGATGACTACACTCAAACTGCTCGTCCAGCTGCGCTCTTCAAGATGACTACACTCAAACTGCTCGTCCAACCGCGCTCCTCAAGATGACTACACCCAAACTGCTCGTCCAGCTGCGCTCTTCAAGATGACTACACTCAAACTGCTCGTCCAACCGCGCTCCTCAAGATGACTACACCCAAACTGCTCGTCCAGCTGCGCTCTTCAAGATGACTACACTCAAACTGCTCGTCCAACCGCGCTCCTCAAGATGACTTCACCCAAACTGCTCGTCCAGTCACGCTCCTTGATATGACTACACTCAAACTGCTCGTCCAGTCACGCTCCTTGATATGACTACACTCAAACTGCTCGTCCAGTCACGCTCCTTGATATGACTACACTCAAACTGCTCGTCCAGTCACGCTCCTTGATATGACTACACTCAAATTGCTCGTCCAGTCACGCTCCTTGATATGACTACACTCAAACTGCTCGTCCAGTCACGCTCCTTGATATGACTACACTCAAACTGCTCGTCCAGTCACGCTCCTTGATATGACTACACTCAAACTGCTCGTCCAGTCACGCTCCTTGATATGACTACACTCAAACTGCTCGTCCAGTCACGCTCCTTGATATGACTACACTCGAACTGCTCGTCCAGTCACGCTCCTTGATATGACTACACTCAAACTGCTCGTCCAGTCACGCTCCTTGATATGACTACACTCAAACTGCTCGTCCAGTCACGCTCCTTGATATGACTACACTCAAACTGCTCGTCCAGTCACGCTCCTCGAGATGACTACACTCAAACTGCTCGTCCAGCGGCGCTCCTCCAGGAGATTACATCCCCACTGCTCGTCCAGCCGCACTCTTCCAGGAGATTACATCCCCACTGCTCGACCAGCCGCACTCCTCCAGGAGATTCTGTTTCTGTTTCTAAGAATCGACGTCACTGCACTCCGGGCATGCCCATTGGTGCTCAGTCTCTCTCATCAAATGGCTTAAGGTAAGGATGCTGATGGTCCCTGTAGCTCGCTGGTTGTACACTCTCCTGCGCCGCCCTCTCATGCGCCCCACTCCGCTCGAACCTCGTTTAATGTAAAAACATTGCAGTCTATGGATTGCTGCTTCATCTATTGGGGTGTCTGAATCCAGCAGGCGGTCATTGATTGATTTCAAAATGTCACTTCTGTCCATCACCAATGTGCCCATGATGGGAGCCCGTGAAGCCAAGATGTCAGCTCTTTCATTGCCCTGAACCCCGGCATGAGCAGGACAGTAGATCCAGGTCAACGTCTGGAGGTTTGATGCCTCAACAGCAGCTATCCACTCGTACCTAAGCCATCCCTTCTGTACTTTCTGAAGTACGGCTTGCGCGTATGTCACGATGACTGCCTTTGTTATAGAAGTCTCAGATATCCATGTCAGTGCTGAGGTCACTGCTTCCGTCTCCATTCTCATACTGGAGGTTGTTGACATGTATGCCCTACTGCGCTCAGCAACGACCTCTCCTCTCATTCTAGCCGAGAAACCCCAGCCTGATGTCCCACTGCGCACGACTGATCCGTCGGTGTATATGACAGCGTCACTCTTCTGGGTGTTCTCAGTTATCAGCTGATTGACCTCATGCTCTGCACTCTCGTTGTTCCGTTCTCTGCATTCCTTGCCTAAAGTTATGATGACTTTCTGATATTATATCATTCTATCACCAGTGTGGACGCATTCTTTCCCCTTGGCGTTCGTCTCAGCTGGAGTGACGTGTCCGACTGTTGTCTCAGCCTGTGCCATCCATGACGACCCTCTTTTGATTCTTGATCCCTTGATATCTGAGTTACTACTGTGCAGAGGGTGTCGAGTGTCTGTGGTGACACGCATATAGGCTCTGACTTGTGCCAGTTTATGTTTGGATGTCAATGATAACAATCCCAACATGTACCGCATCATCACAATCGGGCTATCTCTAGTGCAGCCCAAAACCAGACGCATACCTTCATTCTGGATGTGGTCCAACCTTACACACTGTGTTCTTGATAGTGTGAGGATGCCTAGTCCGTAATCGATGACAGACAACACGACCTGACGAAATAGGATGAACAGGAGGCTTTGTTCCAAGTCGGCAGCAGCCATGGTCTTGAGTGCTCCTAACCCTCTCTTGCATCTTTGTACGATGTGGTCAACATGGCAGTTATAGGAAAGACTGCGATCGAATGTCACTCCGAGGTATTTCACCCTTTTACACCTGTCGATGGTGCAACCATCAAAAGTGATGCCCGGGAGTTCAGCCTTTACTATGGAATTATTCAAAGAGCACCACATCATGCAGGCCTTCTTCGGATTGATCTTGGAGCTTGAGTCGCTGCACCACTGTGATATTCACTGTGATTACATCCCCACTGCTCGCCCAGCCGCACTCCTCCAGGAGATTACATCCCCACTGCTCGCCCAGCCGCACTCCTCTAGGAGATTACTTCCCCACTGCTCGCCCAGCCGCACTCCTCCAGGAGATTACATCCCCACTGCTCGCCCAGCGGCACTCCTCCAGGAGATTACATCCCCACTGCTCGCCCAGCCGCACGCCTCCAGGAGATTACATCCCCACTGCTCGTCCAGCGACACTCCTCCAGGAGATTACATCCCCACTGCTCGTCCAGCGACACTCCTCCAGGAGATTACATCCCCACTGCTCATCCAGCCGCACTCCTCCAGGAGATTACTTCCCCACTGCTCGAGGAAATCAAGAATATCAAACAACGGGCGCTTGTGGACCAAATTGATCCTTTTCGTCACGTGACATCACACACGGTGATGATGATAATGAAAGTTAAAAAAAGGAAACCGTTGAGAGAAAAATACTTATCAGTGAAAGTGTCCGGATCAACCTTCTTTCGATCCTCTCTCCAGCTCAATCCGACGTGTCTTCGATTAGCATATGACTACTTTGTTCTCTTGTACTGCAGAAGGTATCGTGATGTCAGGACTAATCTTCATGACATTTCACTGAGTAATCGGATCAATTTTTAATAGCATCAAATCATTTTGGCGACATCTCAAAATAAATTGTAAATGTAAAATTCAGTTGGGAGATTGAGCGAAACATGAATTTGGTTGGTAAGCAGTAGTGACAGTGGTAACAAGTTAGTGTAAGTGAGCCAGAAATTGGCCTGTATTCATAACAGTAGCACATTTACAAAGTTTAGCTGAAACTGTGTATCAGCTGTCTGGACTTCACCGATACCAAATGTGTGATTTACTTAAAAGTTTGTTATCGCTTTTCTTATTTAATGCGATAATATTTCTTATCGAACATACATTTTTTTCGCCTCTTTTCCTTCCACTTCTGTCAACATTCAAGATGAAGACTTGATGTTTTGTAGAATATTATTCAGAACCATACGGACAGCTGAAAATAAATTTGCCATGAAAGTTATGTTTTCTTCTGAAAGACACCAGAAGTTCTGGCATGTCGTGGGGGTGATGAAAGTTAGAACGTATGATGGTAACTACCAGTAAACGGTGTTGAGAATGAAAAGAAATGAAATGCTGGAGTTTCAATATAGCAAAATAAAATAATGGATCCCGATTAGAATGGATATAAAGACATATGAATAGGAGTTCGGGGCGAGATGTGGTTTTCTACTTTGGTCTACGTGGCATTTGACGATTAAGGAGTAAAAGCATAATATTAAGATGGTATGATAGAGAAAAAAAAGAAGTGTTAGATGATAATTACGCCAATATGAGTGATGGAGAATAAAGAATAGATTTAAAGAGACTTCAGAGGGTTGTGCATGGTGTTTAAGAAATAAGACGAGGCTGAAACTGTATTGAAAATAACAATAATAAATAAATTAACGTTGTCAAGTATGGATCAGATACAACGTTGGAACAAAAACGTGAACGAAAACTACGTCACAATCAAAAACCATCATCAGGGACAAACTGCAAAACAAATAAAAACAACTTGCATATTATAAGAACGACTATGAAATGAATAGCTTCATTATCCACTATAGCAAGAGAAGAGAGTGTCCAGATACAGACTTCCTGTATTAGACAAACGTTAGTGGTAGACCTATGCTTAATAAACAGAGGAAACAGAACAAGAGAAAAGGGAAGAGGAACAAGATGTAAATGAGAAAGAGAAAGACCCTATTATTAACGTAATAGAAAGAACAGCTTCAGTTGATGGCGGTTTTGAATTGAATCAGTGACAGTTTGGGATGCCTTTCAAATATCCTTCAACAACTACATCGATATGTTTCTCTTCAATGATCAATATTGTGATGCAAGTGTTACAGCTTAGCCTGTTCTAACTTAACCATTTCCTGAATTTTTTAAACATTTATATCTCTGTATTTTCTCGCTGTATATAATCGGTTTTTGTACATGCTGTCAGAACAGCAGGTTTTGAGCCCACTTTGACATCAGAGAAATTGCTGGGCCAAGGGACAGAATAATAGTTGTCCATCACAAGTGATGAAGACCACTCGCTTTGTTCAGCCGTGTGGACAGTCGTATCTCTTGCTGTGTCCGCTGAAATGTGTGACTTGCGCGGTGATTTGGATTAAAGTGAGGAAGAAACTGCGCCTTTTATCAACTGCACTCACAGAGCCTAAGCTACCTTTTGCCAGTGGCAAGACATTCATCGAGACGACTGGAGATAGCATAGGATGCAGATTTTGCCTCAGGGTTACCACCGAAGCCTTTCCGTAAACATGTAACCCGCAGGGTAGAAAGGTGGGATGGCATCTAACGCAGTTTGTCGTGCTTTTTCGATAACCACAAGAGGTCGTATGGACAACACTCAGCGTGTGAGTGGGTCTGGCATCTCTCCCCAGCTGTATTCAGCTCATCATAGTAGCATCTAAAATTCCCACACGACAAATTCGTGAAGGTGAACCTGCAGAACTAACCCAAGGGACAGAGAACGACACAAAGAACAAATATTGGCCGATTTACCTACACAGCACGGAGGACAGCCAACAGCACAATTGCTAGATAGCACTTAGGACAGGAAGGTGTCGTAATTCATGATCGCATACGCCGATCAGCATGGGCAGTGTGGACGATGTTCTGATTCCAAGCACGACCTTACCTACCTTTGTAGTATTGTTTTTATACTTAAAATTTAAATAAAGCGAGACTGCAGCAACAAAGTGGATTAAAATAAAGTGTTTAAACAAAACTTGTATAGGAGCGGACAGCAATGGTATGAAATGAACGCTGGATACCACGTGCGGGCCCGTCAATGGGAGAAACGCCAGTATTTTTTATTATACATTTTATTTTGTTCCATTTTCTGAAGCAGCACATACATTTATCATTCTTAATATGGGTGTTTAGGCCGACAACGTGCGCATTTATGGAGATGACAGAAGTCAGTGAATTATAGCTGGCTTCTTTCATCGGTGCCAACTAACCATGATTTGCAAGTCTTTATTTCGTCTTTAAAGGACATCCTTGATTTGAGAATAAGGATCAAAGATAGAAGGTAGACCATATTGTAAAAATATGTCGTGATAAAAACTATTCTGCCGGACCGAAAGGACGCCTCGCTTTAAACAATGACACAACGTTACCAATCGTCTATTTTTCAGAATTAATGAAGAATCAGAAGAGGAAGAATGATATGAACTTTCGCTGGTCACATATTTACAGTTGGTATATAACAGCTTTAGTTAGTGTTTTCAGTTGTACGTTCTTGTTTCAAAATGAATCTTCACAAATATGTTCCTTATTTCCTCAAGATGCATCCATATTTTAAAAAATCAGCTGCTACCGTGCCCCTTGCTCAATATCTCTAATAAATGCACATAACAAACGAGCATTGCTGAATGTTTGTATTGATTTTTATGTACTCCTATAAATCAGTGTTTTTGTCTTTGATGCTTAATTATTTATGTTCTTCTGTATTAGCATGTTATGCGTTTCTTGCGCCTTTCTCACGACACAAAGACAGTAGAAACGATAAACAAAACGACATTATGTAGAGATCTATGTATTTATGTATGTATATATTTCATATTTGTGTATGTATATATATGTTTGTTAAAATACGTACTTTTAACATACAATGCGTTGATCCACGTATGAGGTTTTTTTTCTGTTTATTGTTCAGCAGAAACGACAGCATTATACATGGGTCAAAATGGTAGAGGCGCGAGGCACTACAACAGGAAGCGCTGTCCGGCATAGTTATATAATGATGTCATTAGAAAAATGAGGCAATTCTGAATCTGAAACAAGCTTGAATGTAGTAAAGGAAATACACAGGTGAGTTGAGAGAGGAGGGAAAGGGATTATTTGTGCTCAATTTGTGTTCAGTTCGATGATGATGCAAAGCTCTTCAAAACGGGGCGCTGACGGGATAATTATAAAAGTGCTTAATCCAGTTCTGATCCGAAAACAAGCATAAAGCAGTGAAGAAGGGAGGGTGAGTGAACGAATAGACGGCAGGTTGTTGGTGGAGGAGAGATAGGCTTTATGAATGGTATGCGGGAAGGTTAGGGGGTCGATTGGAATCGATCGGCGGGTTGAAGCGAGGAGGAAGTGGAGTTGGTGATGTGGCGTTTGAACATGGAAGAGATGGGCGGGTTGAAGAGAGAAGGAAGTGGAGTTGGTGATGTGTCGTTTGAACATGGAAGAGATGGGCAGGTTGAAGAGAGAAGGCTGTGGAGTTGGTGATGTGTCGTTTGACATGGAAGAGACGGGCAGGTTGAAGAGAGAAGGAAGTGGAGTTAGGGATTGGTCGTTTGAATATGGAAGATATGGGCAGGCTACCCGTATCAAGTTACCTCTTCTTCGTTCGTTCTTGAAGTTATCGATAGATACACTGTGTCGTATTTTACGCTTAAAACCGACTCATAATTTATATATATATATATATATATATATATATATATATATATATATATATATATATATACATATATAATCAACATCATTATCAAGTGTTGTATCCGCAACGGAGGTTGACGGTAATGGATCTCCATCTGTTGCTGTATCACATCAGGCTGGTACTTGCAGTCAAACTGTGTCTCGACCACATCCAGCTTTCTTGTCCTCTACTCTGCCCTCCAAAATAAACTTTAGTAGACTGTCATGGCGTTTGACATGACCAAAATATTTTATTTTTCTGCTTTTTATTTCCTTTAAAAGTATCTGTTCTGCCTGGAGTTGTTCTAGAGCCTCACTGTTGGTTTTCATATTTTTCCACGAAACTCGTCCAAGTCTTCTGAATACCCATATTTCAAAGGCTTCAATATGCTTCTCCGTTTTCTTTTTTAGGGTCCATATTTCTACTCCATACAATAAAACTGAATTCACCAAGCATTTAATGATTCTTATTTTTAAGATCTGACATATTTACCTTGACAAAAGTTTATCTTCCATGCTGTTAAATGTATTTTTGGCCATTATAATTATTTTAATTATTTCGCTTTCGCATTTGCCATCAGCTAAAATGAGCCAAGGTTGACATTTGTTCCTTAATTTCTCCATTTATATGGATTATAGTTTCTAGACTTTCTTTGGTTTTTTTTTTTTTTTTATTGAAAATGATACCTTTAGTATTTTTTAATGATAATTTCCAACCCAAATTGCTGACTTTTGCTGGTTATCATAGCCATTAAGTTCTGCAGATGTACTGAATCCTCTCCTGTTAACACTGTATCATCAGCACATTTAATATAATTGATACTACGTCCTCCTATATTCAATCCAGGCATATCATCTATGTCTTTGAAAATCTGCTATGTGTAAACATTAAACAAGCAAAAGGAAAGCACACACCCATGTCTAACCCGTTCTTTAATAGTTATACTAGGTAACGCCTCCACTCGAGTTCTCAAACATACTGATTGATCCCAATACAAGTTTGTGATAAGTTTGATATCCCTGCAGTTCATAATGATATCCTCCAGACATCTTTTTAACTGTTCATGCTTCACACTATCAAACGCTATTGTGTAAGCAATAAAGAAAGCATATACATTCTTCTGCATCCTTTTCGTAATCATTCTCATACAGAAAATCCTTTCTCTTCTTCCGCTGTTCTTCTTGAAAACAAACTGCTCCGCACTGACCTCTTGGTTAATCTTTTCTTTAATTCTTTCTTTATGATTTGAAATGTATTTTCTTGACATGGCTCATCAAATTTATAGTTCAACAATCTTTGCAATCTACAGCTCTGGACTTCTTGAGAACATTAGAAACTCTGAAATAGTTAGGTCCTGCGGTACATGTCGTACTGCATATATGTCGTTGCAAAGATCTGTTACTCGAACAACACCAAATTTTGTCAGTGGATCTATCGTTTCTATGGTAATGCCATCTGGTCCAGCTGTTTTCCTTTTGTTCAATATTCTAATAGCCTTTTCAACTTCTGATTTAAGAATTGACGAACTTGCTGCATTTTTCATCATGAAAGAGAATATCAACATATTCAGCCCATGTTTTTGTTATTTCTGTTGTCTCAAACAATATTTTTCCTGCTTTGTCCTTAATACTACTCCCCACCTTTTCGGGTCTTTTGTCCCCCTGTTATGTTTTTCATTTCCTCATGAAGTTCTCTATTGTTGTGTTTTGCGCTCAAAGCTTCCAAACGTATACATTTGTTCTTCAACTATTTCTCTTTTGAATCTGTCTGTACATTAATCTAATTATTTGAATTGTTTGCGTGTTTCAGGCTGTCTATGATTTTTAGAATGTATTTAGTCATCCAAACCTGTTTTTGTTTTTTTCTTATTTTGTAGGATGCAGTTTTCTTTTTTTAATGCTGTTTTTTTTTAGGCAATCTCACTCTTCATCGATTCTGTCTTGAGGATTTGCACTATTATTCTGTTATGTACCTTTAATTAGGAAAATTGCATATATGTTCTTCACTTCTACTCTATATTGTACTTGTAAGTAACGTTGTTTTAAAGCTGAGCAGTCTAGCGGATTCTTTTTGGCATTACCATTGTTTGTAAACTTTAACCTTATTGTTAATTTTCCCACTAAAGCATTATGATCTGAATCTGCTCCTCGATATGTTTTTTGATTTTTTTTTTTGGAATATGTTCCTAAATCTTTCACTGATTATAACTAAGTCGATCTGATTTCCTTTTTTATCACTTGGATTTTTCTAAGTGTAGTTGTGTTGTAGAAGAAAGTATTGCATACAATAAGTTATTATAGACGTTTACAAAAGCATTAAGAGTGAAGATCCGTACTTTTGAGACACAGTGCCACAGAAGAGTTATGAAAATCCCGTGCATAAAGAAAGAAAGAAACAAATCCACCCGGCAAGACTTGAATGCAGAGAAAAGAATTGGCTTGTAGATGACGTAATGATCCGAAAACAGGTTTTTTTGGACACGCTAAACAACACAACGGACAGGAGAGAGTGGTTATGGAGGGCATGTCACTGGAAATCGAGTCTGTGGCCGACTGAGAAGACGATGAACTCAGGACATCAAGGAGACGCTGGATATGACTTTGAAGCAGGCCAGAAAACATAGTTTCCTACAAATAGGCTGTCATAAGAGCGACGTTATGAAAAGGACATGCTACATGATGATGATGATGATGATATATTAATATATATGTATATGCATTTATGAAAGTGTGCATGTTTATTTATGCATGCGTAGTTTTAAAATAGTTTTTTTTTTCTTGTGTCTAGATTATTATTTCTTATACGAGTAAACTAACACACATTTCTAAGTCGCCCTGCCTCCTGTCGAATGCTTCAATGATTGTTCACTCCACGCTAAATGGCATAACTCAAACAAGAAAGGTGATATATCCACTGTAACGATAATTTTTTTAAACAAATGTATCTGATGTGCAAATATTCAAAAACAAGAACAAACATGGTTGTCATAAACTCTTCACAAATGACGATAACACTTGTTTTTCAACATCTCGTTGCTGTGGCGTAGTGATGTCTACATTCCATTGTCCTTCCGTATGCCTAGAATATATTCCACCATTCTCATAAAGGCTGATTCTGGAGAGGAAAAATAAGCAAAAATATAATAATATTACAATTGAAAGGATGTAACCATAAATTATTATTATTGCGCGAAGGCTTATTGAAATGTGGAAAAAAACGGTTCCCCAAATAGAAAAATAGAAAAAAGATTTATAACAAGTTCTAATTAGACCGTACATATGACGAATCAATAAATGTTGATGTACGGACGAATGCCCTTGTTGCGAAACAGGCAATATAGTTTATGCCATTTTTGTCGCATTTAAAGTATTCCTAATTCTAGTCTGCACGAGTCCGTCCTGCATTTCAGTGCTACAGCAGCGCCATATTGTCTCGTCAATGGCAATGCATATTTAATGAAGCCCCCGTATTTCGAGCTTGTTGCCGTTAATTATAAGATCTGACTTGTGTTTCTGAAACGTTTAACATGATACGAAACAAGGGAGTACAATAGACCGTCTGTAATTTTTTAAAACGGCACACCTTTATTGACAATATAATCGTAAAATCTGCAGAACCTGCGAACACAATTTATTGTATAATAAGTAGGTTGTTAGCGAATTTGTAGAATGTGACGCACTGGAAACTCACGAGCGTGCTAGACGCAGTGTTTCTCAGCCTGCTGTGCACATGACCAGCGCAGGGAGCAGACTACTAAAAACGCTCCTTGAAGAGGGGTCATGTATTTCTATTTGATAGAACCATTGAATCCATAACTATATGGTGGCTTACCTCACAGGGCAAAGGAAGGACGAATAACGTCTGGCCAGGCACAACATACTGATCAGACATCTTAGTCAGGGTCAGGCACAACATACTGATCAGACATCTTAGTCAGGGTCAGGCACAACATACTGATCAGACATCTTAGTCAGGGTCAGGCACAACATACTGATCAGACATCTTAGTCAGGGTCAGGCACAACATACTGATCAGACATCTTAGTCAGGGTCAGGCACAACATACTGATCAGACATCTTAGTCAGGGTCAGGAACAACATACTGATCAGACATCTTAGTCAGGGTCAGGCACAACATACTGATCAGACATCTTAGTCAGGGTCAGGCAAAATATACTGGCCAAGACCCTCACCTCGGTTTCCACGCATTCCTTCCTGGAAACGGGCTGTTGTCACGACTGCCTGGCTACCAAGGTGAAGGATCGATGTGATCTCCGTAGTAATGGGTGACACGCAGATAAAGCAAAGCTTAGCACAACCGCCTGGAGCTCCGCGCCCACCTTCATTAGCACGCTTAAGATGCGAAGTAAGCTACGACAACCCGCCACTTAACGTCCTTTTTAGGGCGGACAAAAGAGTAATCCTACTCATTATGGGCACTCAACAACAACCTGACAGATCCACAATCTCTATATATATTCGAGTATCAGTTTCACAAAGAGGTGCTCATTCAGCGGGCCTTTTTCAGAGAGATTCACGAACACCACATAAATGAGAAGCAATGCTCATCATAAAAGTCAATACATTTTTGTCTTACGTTTTCTACCAGCAAGTTTATTGCAGTTTGAGGTTTTGACTTGGCGACTTTAATGCTAATGTTGCTAAGCTATACCACGCTTAACAATATAGCATTTTATATAACGATATTTCATCTTCAGAATTTCGATAAAATGTATAATATTGTCACCGTAGGGTACCGGATTTAGGGACTAGTATTTCTGTAAATTACGTCCTCGTGTTAAAGGGTCATCGTTGGGCACATCACAGATAAGAGCAAGTGGCTTCTTTTGTTTGTTATCAAGAACTCTAAACAAGAAATGAAAAGGCTGCATACTATATACACACACACATACATACAATCAAATTCATATTATACAGGGTATAATTAGATAGATTTCGGTGGACTAAATTAGGTAATGTAATATTTTACATTTCTTTTAAACTAAAAATGAGTGTAGCAGGGTCAGGTGTCAGAGAGCAGTATGTAACAGGAAGTAAAGGGGCTAGAGCCAGCACCTTATTCGTTGGAGCTATAATTAGTTAGGACATGGACATACTTTTTCATGTCAGTTCAGTTAGAGTTCGACCTCGTCGTTTCCGGGTTAGTGAGACCGGCGTGTCGTGAAGAATGATGAACTAAAAAAAAATATGGTTGGGGCATAGTCTGGTCTTTTTTGGGTGTAGTATCTGGAGTCAAGAATGCGGGTAGAGGAGTTAGGCAACAATTATTCGGATGTCAAGCTATCAAAATTAAGAATGACGGAATGACAAGTAGACATGACAGTCAATAGGATTCCAATGGGGAGTAGCTGAGTAAAATTGACTACTGATCAGTCAACGGGGAAGGAACAGTGTATCTCGTGACCATCTTTGTTCAGGCGGAGCTAAACGTGCAATAAAAGTAGATGATCTGACAAGAGAGAGATCTTGGCAGAGAGATTATCTCCCAATATATCACTGGCATTGCATGACTGTCATTTGGTACACTTGGTGGACTTATGTAACGCGATACGAGAAGAAAATATGGTTACTTCGAGTAACAGAGCTGAGTTCGTAAAACGTATATGTAGTTTTCACAGATATCACACACTAGCTAGACTGTTGGAAATGAGAGATAAATGATCATACGTACGGCTCAATTCGAGCCAAGCATATATGTAGTCTTCAATGAAATCAGTTCTACATGATCTATTGAATGGCTAGAGATAACTGATCTTACGCACGGCTCACTTCTGGACAAGCATATCAGACGTTTTCGCAGACATCTGTTCTGATGGTCTGCTGAGAAGGAAAGAAAAATGGCTAATGTTTGATCGTGTAAAAAAAGGTGTAAGGGGAACAGCAGCTAAAAGAGCGGTCTTGCAGATTGGCTCTTGTTTGTTCATGTCAGATTATGCAGATTGGCTCGTTGTTTGTTCATGTCAGATTATGCAGATTGGCTCGTTGTTTGTTCATGTCAGATTATGCAGATTGGCTCGTTGTTTATTCATGTCAGATTATGCAGATTGGCTCGTTGTTTGTTCATGTCAGATTATGCAGATTGGCTCGTTGTTTGTTCGTGTCAGATTATGCAGATTGGCTCGTTGTTTGTTCATGTCAGATTATGCAGATTGGCTCGTTGTTTGTTCATGTCAGATTATGCAGATTGGCTCGTTGTTTATTCATGTCAGATTATGCAGATTGGCTCGTTGTTTGTTCATGTCAGATTATGCAGATTGGCTCGTTGTTTGTTCGTGTCAGATTATGCAGATTGGCTCGTTGTTTGTTCATGTCAGATTATGCAGATTGGCTCGTTGTTTGTTCATGTCAGATTATGCAGATTGGCTCGTTGTTTGTTCATGTCAGATTATGCAGATTGGCTCGTTGTTTGTTCATGTCAGATTATGCAGATTGGCTCGTTGTTTGTTCATGTCAGATTATGCAGATTGGCTCGTTGTTTGTTCATGTCAGATTATGCAGATTGGCTCGTTGTTTGTTCATGTCAGATTATGTCGGAAACGCTATCTGAATCAGAATAATCAGAAGTGTCGGTTATATCCTCTTGATTAAAAGAGAAGTATAACCTGAATCCTCAGCGAGCAACCCCAGAATAATATTAAAAAGCTATTATTGCACAACGCAGGACCGACAGACGCCACAGATCAACTTCATCGCCAGCTGCCATAGGGCACATGTGAGTATAAAGTAGATAGTTAGTTAACCAGGGCAGAACAAGATTGTATAGATTGTCATATATATTAGAGTAGACTCAAGAATGGGTTTACAGTTCCATGGATTCTATTCGGTCTCATGCTAACGTTCCCTCCCTGAGACAGAAAGATTAAGTTATTAATTAGTTAGTTTAATTTTAACCATGTTGTAAACCATAGATTTGCAATAAATGAAGATCTTGTTTTATTATTCACATAAGCTTTAGAGTTTTCTATGTTGAAGTCGTAACGTTAAGTATTAAATGTGGTAATATTTAACACAGTCAGAAAGGAATCCTAGCTCTTTCGCGTGTATACGTCAATTGGTTTTCGCGACCAGTACAGTAAATAACTAGACGGCTTTATTACAATAGTGAATTATTAAATAAAATTGTTCACATCAATATGACAATAGTCACTCTATATAATACTGAGATGCGGTTGTTCTTACATTTATTTACAAAATGTTTCTGCATAAGATCTATTTGGTTTTTCAGAAACGTTGTTTTTGGTCTGCATGTTTTATTACCGGTAATTACATTTCCGCGCAATATGCATTTTAATGTTATTGTAGTTTAAAGGTATGAAAATGTATCATATTATCGTAGTTCGCCGTTTGTCTCAAGTAAATGCATGTATATATCACTGAAGATGGCCTGATTGCGAAAATGCTTTTGTTAAATCATCTAAGCCCTTTGTGCAGATAATTTCTGAGCCACGTTGTTTTACGAATGAAGTTGTCAGTTCCATTTATACATGTATTCTCACCTTCCTGCCATTTGTAGATGGTGTGTGGCAGTGTTTCTATTCTTCAATGTGACACTAATAGATGGCATATGGCAATGTTCCTATTCTTTCATGTAACATTCATAGACAAGATGGTTCAGTGTTTCTATTCTTTCATGTAACATGCAAAGACAAGATGCTTCAGTGTTTCTATTCTTTCATGTCACATTCATAGATGGTGAGTGGCAGTATTTATATTTTTTCACATGAAACTCATAAATGGCGTGCGGCAGTGTTTCTATTCTTTCATGTCAGTGTTTCTATCCTTTTATGTGACATTCATAGACAGCATGAGACAGTGTTTCAATTCTCTGGATGATGGATTGACATCTATTATCTTTGACCTCATGAATGTAACACTGTTACGAAAATATAGATTGACCGGTCGTGTGGTGGGCGTGCCAGAAAACAGATGGACACGTATAGTGACGTTTCTACAACTTTAGACGCCCTCACGGGTAACCGAGGTTGAGGTGGAGAGATGGTCTGAATGAGGCCCTGTGCCCAACATAATACACCAGGGCAAAAGAGTGAAATGCGTTTACTCAACATTTGACTACCTGACATCAGACACACGTACCTGATTTATAACCATAATTTCTAGATTATAGAGAATTATTGAAACGCGTGATAGATTGGTAAAACATTTATGATGATCAAATATACCTGGCATCAGATAAGCGTGCCTGATTGAATGTCAGAATTTAGCGATTAGAGAGAAGGATTAAAACACATGCTGGATTGGTAAAAGATTTCCGATGATCAGCTCTACCTGGCATCATAACAATATTTGAGGTGCCAGGAAGCATTAGCCAAAGGTTGACCAGTAATGTGAAAGGTTGACCAGTAATGTGTGAATCTGGGTATGCCAGTTTTATTTAAGAAAAGGCTAAAAGGATGTGACCAAGCCTGAGATATTTCTGGTAGAGGGGGCGGGATGCGGTCACAGTCTCTCTAACACACACACACACCACTTCCCACCCCCCCCCCCCCCCCCAAAAAAAAATAACCAGACATTTTGATAAATTAGTCATTCTCAAAACCGCAAGACGACCCACACATAAAAAGCAATTAAAGTTAACACAATTCATTTTATTTACAACATTCCTACCTATTTTTAGCATGTTTTCAGTTAAGCTTTACCAGTTTTTATCAATTGTTATGTGTTAGTTTTACTTGATGATTTACAAAAACTTGTGTTTCATTTGCTGGTGATAAAATGCTTCTCCGTACATTCAGTTATACTTTTTTTTAAATCACGTTTAAGTTTTGATTTTGCCATTTCGTGTGTTGTTTTCGATACTAAAAATCTACAGTGTCGATATAGAAACAGCGGAAGACAAAGTGCTTATTAGGATATTGACAAGAATAGTGAACTAGGTTTCTTACTTTGTTTATGTGCCTTAACTCTGCCAGACCGAGCGTAGCTGTGCTGGGGCAGAGGAACATGTTCAATACACTTGTCTTGATCGTAGTCAAATTTTTTTCCACGTTGGCACATACACTCAAAGCTCCCAACTGTGTTCTCACACTTCCGACCTTTGACACACTTTGTATGAATGTCCCGGCACTCGTCTTTGTCTGTTAAAGGTAATGTTAACTGTGAGAAATTATTTTACGGGAAAATAAATGACATTTGATAAAGAACTGACAGACCTTGATTTTACAGATGGACCATATCTTCTGATGTATAAACAAGACATGCTGGTAAATATAAGCAGACCAATTGTGGATGAAGCAAATTTAAGACTGCAGATCGATGTGATTAAAGTAAACGAAATTATTAGAATTAATAGGCAGAAAGAACTCCCAAAAATTATTTCAAAATAATTGACAGGCTAATTATAGTATAAATAAAACAAGATAAATGTTAATTTAGCTAACTCAGCCATAATCAGACACAATATATGCTCCGTACTTATCTGAGCTCGACCATAAAAGATTAAGGCTTTGAATGATGTACACACACACACACACCCTCTCTCTCTCCCTTTCTCTCTCTCTATCTATATATATATATATATATATATATATATATATATACATATATTAGAGAGAAAGATAACCATCTCCTACTCAATTCACAGTCAGCCTTTAGGAAAAACCGTAACACAGAAGACCAACTAGTGTACCTAACCCAAGAAATAGAAAATGCATTCCATTCCAAGGTAAGGAAAAAGTACTTGCGGTTTTTGTGGATATGGCAAAAGCTTTTGACAAGGTATGGAGAGAAGAACTGCTACTCAAACTATTAAACAACAAAATAGAAAGGAGAATGTACAGCTGGATACAAGACTTCCTCCGATACAGAACAGCAAGGGTCAAATTAGATGAATCACTGAGCCATAGAATAACTCTCCAACAAGGCGTACCTCAGGGAGGAGTCATTTCTCCTACCCTCTTTAGCCTATTCATAAACGACATAGCGAGAAAACTCCAAAAGAAAGTATCCACTGCCCTACACGCTGACGACTTCGCAATGTGGAGTGCTGCAGAAAAACTACCAACAGCTGAAAACAGAATGCAGACAGCACTGGATACTGTTGGAAAATGGGTTAACGATTGGGAATTGCAGATTAGCATCTCAAAGACAGTTACAACATGCTTCTCACTGTCCAACACCAAGGAAGTAACAAAACTTATTCTAAATGGCAAAGAGCTTGTACAAGAAAATACCCCTGTGTATATCGGAGTTAAAATGGACAAGAGACTCACGTGGAGGGAACACATACAGGAGATAGAACAAAAAGCAACCAGAAAACTATCCCTCGTGAAGAAGCTGGCCGGAACAAGCTGGGGTGCAAATTGCAACATCCTCAAAAAAGTATACACTGGCACAGTCAGGCCAGTACTTGAATACGGCATGACAGCCTGGACCACAGCATCAAAAACAAACACGGAACGCCTAACCAAAATTCAAAATTCAGGCTAAGGGATAATAACAGGAGGAATGAGAACTACACCAATCCAGAAAATGGAAACATATACAAATATAAGACCCCTAAATACTAGACGAGAAGAAAGAGTGCTGACACATAGTGAAAAGATGCTACACATGCCTGATCATCCCATACATATGAAACTAAAACACCCAGTTAAAAATAGGCTAAAGAGAACCAGCTTCATTCATATATCCAACCACATAAACCAAAAATATGGAGAACTAATTCCCAACCAACCTAAAGAAATAGAAATGCTTATTAACTATGAAGAGCCAAGCTGCAACATAAACAACATCGAAATAAGTTCAGAGATCCCAGGAATAAGAAGAAAAGACCAACACAGTGTCCATGAGCTGAACATTCTAGCACAAACAATAATTGAGGAGAAATATAATACCAAGGAATGGACACAGGTGTACACAGATGGTTCAGCAGAGAGGGCAGGCCGAAACGGGGGAAGAGGCATATTCATAAGACACAAAAGTGGAACTATAACAGAAGAGGCCCTCTAAACTGGGAAGTTGTCCACAAACCTCCTAGCAGAATCGATAGCCCTCCTGTGAGCACTGATAATACTTCAAACAAAAAGGCAACCTCCAACAAAAATAGTCGTATTCACGGACTGCAGAGTACTACTAGAGACAATACAAAAAACAATCAACGAACCACTGTTATCAGAGATCAGAGCAGAACTGGGAATACTCCAGAGATCCTCAACAATAGCGCTCCAGTGGCTACCCTCCCATTGCAGAATCACGGGAAACGAGAGATCTGGTGCTCTGACAAAAGATGGCAGCAAAAAGGCACAATTTAATTATCGAGTACCATACAGAGAAATCAAGAACATCATCAGAAATCAGTATATACACCAATGGAGAGAAGACAGAAACATAAGCAGTACGCCAGACCCAATTCACCAACTCAAAAAAAATCAACAAACTTCCTTATTTCGCCTGAAAACTGAACACTGCAGACTACTAGAACATCTTTACCGACTGAAGATCTCACACACCGATGGGTGCCCATGGGAAACAGGATGCCAGAACCCTGAACATATTCTACAAGAATGCCCGATCTATAGGGAAATGAGATGCCAGACCTGGCCAGAGGGTGCAGAGCTGAGACAAAAGCTGTGGGGCAGCCGCACCGACCTGGTGAAGACTACAGACTTCATTATGGCGACTGGCCTGCATACATAGCATGACCAAAAGATCCTGAACGCAAAGAAGAAGAAGAAGAGAGAAAGATCACGACATGTGAGATGAGATGCCTCCAGAAAACAATCAAGGTTACTAGGAAAGACAGAATGCGCAATGAAGATGGGAGAAGAATAGTTGAAGCAAGACCAGGCTCTGAATCGATGAAGCGAGAATCAAGTGGTTTGGCCAACTTCTGAGAATGCATCCTGACCAACTACCCCTGTGCGCATATAACGCACGACTTTCGGGTTTTCGTAACAGTGGAAGATCGAGAACTAGATGGATAGGAAATGTTGCGGATATTATAAACCGTCGTGGGATGACAACTACTTCAGCGACACGTCTAGCCCTGGACAGAAAACTACTTCTCCCCACGGCACAAGTGTATAATAAGCCAAGACATTTTATATTTATATATACTTGATAAATGGTTACAAAATTTAGAGCCGAGCATGCACAGAGAAAAAAACATAAGATTATGAAGAAGAAAAGCGCCAACGGCAATCATATTGTTTTGAGAAGTAATATACTCAAGAGATGGATTCATTAAGATATCTTGGTAGTAATATAAACAAAGTTGGAGGTACGAATATAGATAACACATTACAAATTCAATAGGCGAAATGAGGCTTTCATTGCGTTACAGAATGTTTAGAAATAAAAAGAGAATTTAGTCAAATACAACAATTCAAATTTTCACTCCAGTGTAAAGTCTGACCCATTGTGTGGATCGTGTAACAGCGAAGACAACAGTGAAAAAGTTTCAAACTTCCATCAATGGCTGCATATGCCCAATAGTGGGATTACAATTATACGATAAAGCTACTAATGTGGAATTTCGGGAAAGATCAGAAAAAATAAGATAGTAGCACTTGACGTAACCAGAAGGCATTAGCGTCAGATAGGGCACATATTACGGAAACAGCTGACAGTATTTCAAGGCGTGCTCTGTTTTGGAATCCACAAGGCAAGAAAAGTAGATGCAGACCTTAAGACACACGAAGAGCAGATCTTGGGCCAAACATAAAGGCAACAGGAAAAACGTGAATAGATCTGAAACGGCTGACTCAGGACAGTCAGACTTGGCGTATTTGTTGAGGATCTATGCATCACAGTGAGCTGATGGGTTTTGATTCATTAATAATCTGGGGTAGTTGTCTCGCCGCAGCGACTCAATTTCATCCAGTGTTCGTAAAGCGATCTCAGTCCCGCCAGGCGGAGCGATAGCGCGGGCTTGCGGAAAACGCTCGCCTGCCTTTCCCCGTAGTGCGAATTGGGTGCGGTTTGTGGTAGTGGCTCCTCCACCGAGGTGCGCTAGTCTGGTCCGTATCAGGAAACGTGGTCCGTCCCTGGTGATTTATCTAAGGCTTATAGCAGAGCTCGACAGTACGTCTCGCTGGTGGTCCGACTCTCGCAAAGAGCTTGTGACCGGCAAATGGAAAGCAGGAATCGTTGCCTCGAGGCCCTGCGTTCTCTCCCTACGGAGAAGGGCAGGCCAAATTGTGTCTCTAGTCCCAGTGAAATTCGTCGCCGAGGTCGTTGGGATCCGTTCTGCACAGAGCGCTGCCATCCCTCCTCGAGCGAGCCCGGTCGGTCGGTCGTCTGGTGCGTGTGAGAGGCCCCTGTCAGGCGGTCCTAGGTCGACGGAGTGAGGGACGGGTGGAACAAACCGTCCGTCCCGTCAGTCGGTCCCTGCGGCCGTCGTCCCAGCAAGGCTTTTTTTACACGTAACCCTTCCTCTGCCGACCGGTGTGTGCTGTACGTACGTCTCCGACAGATATCTGGTTGATCCTGGCAGTAGTCATATGCTTGTCTCAAAGATTAAGCCATGCATGTCTAAGTTCACACTGTCTCACGGTGAAACCGCGAATGGCTCATTAAATCAGTCGAGGTTCCTTAGATGACACGATCCTACTTGGATAACTGTGGCAATTCTAGAGCTAATACATGCTTACCAAGCTCCGACCCTCGCGGAAAGAGCGCTTTTATTAGTTCAAAACCAATCGTCGTTTCCCCTCGCGGGGTTGCGGCGTCCCCACTGGTGACTCTGGATAACTTTGTGCTGATCGCATGGCCTCATGTGCCGGCGACGCATCTTTCAAATGTCTGCCCTATCAAATGTCGATGGTACGTGACATGCCTACCATGTTTGTAACGGGTAACGGGGAATCAGGGTTCGATTCCGGAGAGGGAGCATGAGAAACGGCTACCACATCCAAGGAAGGCAGCAGGCGCGCAACTTACCCACTCCCGGCACGGGGAGGTAGTGACGAAAAATAACAATACGGGACTCTTTCGAGGCCCCGTAATTGGAATGAGTACACTTTAAACCCTTTAACAAGGATCTATTGGAGGGCAAGTCTGGTGCCAGCAGCCGCGGTAATTCCAGCTCCAATAGCGTATATTAAAGTTGTTGCAGTTAAAAAGCTCGTAGTTGGATCTCAGGCGCAGGCGGGCGGTCCGGCTCGAGCCGGTTCACTGCCCGTTGTCTCCTGCCCTACCGTCTGCCGGCTCTCTCCCACGGGTGCTCTTCGCTGAGCGTCCTGGGTGGCCGGCGCGTTTACTTTGAAAAATTAGAGTGTTCAAAGCAGGCCTCGGCTGCCTGAATAATGGTGCATGGAATAATGGAATAGGACCTCGGTTCTATTTTGTTGGTTTTCGGAACTGGAGGTAATGATTAACAGGGACAAACGGGGGCATTCGTATTGCGGCGTTAGAGGTGAAATTCTTGGATCGCCGCAAGACGAGCTACTGCGAAAGCATTTGTCAAGAATGTTTTCATTAATCAAGAACGAAAGTCAGAGGCGCGAAGACGATCAGATACCGTCGTAGTTCTGACCATAAACGATGCCGACTAGCGATCCGCAGGAGTTGCTTCGATGACTCTGCGGGCAGCTTCCGGGAAACCAAAGTGTTTGGGTTCCGGGGGAAGTATGGTTGCAAAGCTGAAACTTAAAGGAATTGACGGAAGGGCACCACCAGGAGTGGAGCCTGCGGCTTAATTTGACTCAACACGGCCAACACTGAAATGATTGACATGCCGAGACCACTCTTCTGGAGTCTAATATGGAACTGGTGCTGGACTTAGACCCCCAGAAATCTGGGGTTATGTCCCCTGTGGCTCGGTTTTGTCTGCATCCAGTGTTTGATAAAGGAATTGACGGAAGAGCACTATCAGGAGTGGAGCCTGAGACCTAAGTTAACTTACCACGCCAATACTGCAGACTGACTATCAAAAAGTACACCTTAGTGGGGTCTAATAGAGAACATGTGCTGGAATTAGACCCTCGAAAATCTTTGGGGCTACCCTTTAAGAAACTTGATTGTCTCGCTAAGGGAATTGACGGAAGGGCACCACCAGGTGTGGAACCTGCGGCTTAATTTGACTGAACACGCCAATACTGTAGAACAACTGACAAATTGAGAGCACTGCCGTTTGGGTCTAATAATGAACGTACGCTGGTATTAGACTCACGGACGACAAGTCAGCTCTCAAACACTCAAATGAAAGAACGCTACGGAAATCGTGTTTAACTCCGCAGAAACCGCAGATTTCAAATACCTGGTCATTGACAAACAAAAGCCCTCAATAAATTCGTCTGACCAAATAGTGAACGGGTGCTGGAAATAGATCTGAAGACAGGTCAGTTTTACCCTACAAATGACAGGGCGTTGCTACGGAAAACCAGCTCAAATCGAGAGGAGCCGCAGACACTTTGGTTCACGTACCAGGCTGATAAGCCAAGGGCGCGAGGCTACCATGTGGGGGATTACGGCCGAACCCTTGAAAGCCGCAATCCCGCCCAAAATCTCAGCACCACTGCAATGGGAGGCTCCTACATGCTCGGGACCTGGGGCTTGCGCCCCAACCCTATCAGGTAGAGCCACAGTAAGAGGTCCTTGCCGCCCGCAAATCAAAGCGGGCGGAAAACTGCTTGATACTCACCCTATACGGCGATGGGGTGCGAAAAACACCAACCAAAGACTTAGAACCTGGTCGGGGTGTCGAAAACAGTAGAGCAGCCACCACACTGTGAACTGTCAAGACTCAACCACTGACCATGAGAGTTGTCCGCACACCAGGCGATCAACATCTCTGTGACATTACCAGGCTTGTCCTCTGGCTAAATGCACTCCGGTTACGATATCTACCTCTGTACGTTATCAGTCATAACTATCATGCTGGACGCAGAAGAGATGCAGACCAGCGGACATTGCACACCTGCCCCACTGTGTCAACACCCCAGGTGGCGGGGAATGCTAGGCGTACCATCCCTGCATAGAAGCCAAGAAAATAAAGGGAAAAAGAGATACCCCACTCACATGCAAATGCTACGTTTCTGGCAGGACGTGACGATCCTGGGATACAGACACACTGGACTGCCTCTCTTCCGGGTAAACCAGTCCATCTCATATATCACATACCATCATTGCACCCTATAGACACGAGTAGTGAAGACTCGATAGTCTGGTAAGACAACTTCCATAGGAGAGAAAACTCTGATCGTAAACAACTGCTGCCTTGCAGATAGGCTGGGGACAGCCAGAGGCTAAGGAGGGCATCCCTACAGAAACGCCTGTTGAAATCGGATGCACGGGGCCGCAAGCCTAACAAAACAGTGCAACGTAAATCACAGTATGATGGCAGCACAACCTATTCGAAAAACGTATGGCGCTCATCCTGAGGAGACCCGCCAGGCAGCGATAGCGCCGGGCCCCACGCCTCGAAGGGGCCCACCCTTGACTACTGGTGGTCACCCACCCATGTGTCGTGGAGTCAAGGCACATGGCTATGGGGAAACGACTATTAGCCAAAACCTCAAGACCCTCAAAATATTACAGTGGAATGCGGAGGGAGTCATTAACAAAAAACTTTCCCTAACACATCACCTGCATGAAGGTAAGATTGACGTGGCATGTATCCAGGAAACGCACCTCAACAATAACCATAAATTCTCAATCAGAGGATACCAGACTTTCCGTCTAGATAGAGAAGGCCACAAAGGAGGGGTCCTGATACTGACCAGAAACAGCATACCGAGTAGCGCGGTACCTGTCAATCACACCGGACAAGCAGAAATTGTAGGAGTTGACATAATGGCTCAAGAGACGAAGCTCCGCATTTTCAATCTGTACGGACCACCAAACAGAGACCTATCGCTCTCGAGTATGGAGGTCAGAGACTCCAACTGCATAGTGGTTGGAGATTTCAACAGCCGCTCGGAGAGATGGGGATACTCTGACACAGACAGCAGAGGTGACGAAGTGGAAGATTGGGAGATAGATGCAAATCTCTCCCTAATCAATAGGCCGGAGGATAGCCCTAGCTTCTATTCAAGAACATGGCATACCACCTCGACTCCAGATTTGGCCTTCTCCACACAGGACATACACTATAAAATAGACCGCCAGGTGCTAAACCAACTGGCAGGTAGCGACCACAGGCCGATCAGGCTAACCATTGACATGGAAGTAGGCCCACAGGAAACAAAACCGCTCCCACGTTGGAATTACAAACGAGCCGACTGGGACAGATTTGCAATCCTGACAGATGGGCTGTGTGAAACCATCAACACACGAAACACCAAAATGAAGCCCATGGTAGAGAGCCTAAGCAAGGCAATAATGCAAGCCGCCACTGAAACCATCCCAAGAGGAGCTAGGAAAAACTATAAGCCCTACTGGAATGATGAGTTACAGAAAGTGGAAGATGCAGTAACAAATGCTAGGAACATGGCAGAACGAGAAAAATCCGTGGAGGCAAACATCGCCCTCAAAGCCGCCGCGGCGAAGTACAAACACACTCTCAAGCAAACAGCAAGAGAAAGTTGGAAAAATAAAACGGAAAGTTTAAACCTGGACAAAGAAGGGAACAAGCTATGGAAGCTAGTCAGAGCCATGAACGACGAAACCCCGTCAAATAAACAAATTACTATCAAGCAAGGCGAGAACTTGATCACAGGTAAGAAAGCCGCAAACGCCTTTGTCGATCACTATGCCAGAGCAAACCACATCGAGGTCCCTGCAGATAAGCATACAGACATTAGCGAAGAGCTAAAGGGGCACGAAAACATAAATACGGCTCCTGAAGAGCACATGATGGCCAAACTAACAATGCGCGAAATGGAAGAGGCTATGAGAACACTAAAGAGAAGGAAATCTCCCGGAAAAGACGGGATAACAAACGAAATGCTGATGGGGCTGGGCCAAACAGCGAAGAAAAAACTACTATCAGTCCTGAACCAAAGCTGGAAAAGGGGTATTGTACCCCAGGCATGGAAAGATGCAATACTGGTACCAGTACCAAAAACAGGAAAGGACAAAACAGATCCGAATGGATACAGGCCCATAAGCCTACTGAGCTGTGTCGGCAAGCTGATGGAACGGATGATAAACACCAGACTGATGTGGCATCTGGAAGAAAAACGAATACTAATTCCATAGCAAGCCGGCTTTAGACAGCACAGATCCACTGAGGACCAGGTCATCCTCATAGCCCAGGAGATAGAAGATGCCTACCAGGCACAGAAACACACAGTAGCTGTTTGGGTGGATCTGGAAAAGGCATTTGACAAAGTCTGGAAGGATGGACTTAGAGTCAAGCTAAGAAGAAGTGATGTTTGTGGGAAGATGTACAAGTGGATCAACCACTACCTCAAACAAAGAACGGCCAGAGTCCAAGTACAAGGGCAGATGAGCAAAAAGGTGACACTCGAGCAGGGAGTACCCCAAGGGGGAGTACTGTCACCCACACTCTTCCTGGTATATATAAACGACATTACAGAGAATATACCAAGAAGAGTCCATAGCTCAATGTTTGCAGACGATCTGGCTATGTGGACCTCTGAAAAGAATCTCACCATAGCAAGAAATCGGATGCAAACGGCCCTAACATCGCTGGAAGAGTGGGCGAACTCATGGCTGGTCAAAATAAACGAGGAGAAAACCACGTGCACAATATTCTCGCTCTCATTAAAACCCCAAAGTACCAAATTAAGCCTAAAAGGCAAAATTCTGCAGCCAAACGACAACCCAACCTATCTGGGAGTCACATTTGATCGGCGCATGACATGGAAAAGTCAGATTGAGAGAAACCGAATGAAAGCCAGAGAAAGAATGGCGATCATGAGGAAACTTGCTGGCACAAGCTGGGGAGCAGACGAAGGCATACTAAAGAAACTGTACACTGGAAGAGTGAGACCAGTTCTCGAGTATGGCATCGCGGCATGGACAACAGCAGCGAAGGCGAACTTCGATAAAGTTAACAAACTTCAAAACCAAGCCATGAGAATTATAACAGGTGGCATGAAGTCAACGCCAATTGTAGAACTTGAAAAGATTACAAAACTGCAATCCATGACCGACAGAAGAAACTGCAGAGCCCAGCTGCAGTCAGAGAAACTCCGAAGACTGACGGACCATCCAATGTACCAGAGGCTAAACAATTTGGGAACTGGGAAACTAAAGCGGAGAAACTTTGCAGAAATAGCCAAAGTTAAGATGCACGAAGATCCCATAAACGCACTAACAACACCAAAACCCATCACTACTGTACGAAAACCTACTTGGAGGCAGGATATATTTCCAGAGGTGGTAGAAAATATACCAGGTATTGCAAACAAAAACTGCCAGACCGAAAAAGAAAGGAGAGACACTACCCTAAGCTTCATAACGAAAAGCTACCCAAGCATGGACTGGACCCATGCATACACCGACGGTTCTGTAACAAACACTACACAGAACGGAGGGGCAGGAGCATTCCTGAACCTACCAAATGGCAGAAAAATAACACTGTCATTCGCTACTGGTAAGTACACAAGCAATTTCAGAGCGGAGACAGAGGCACTGAGGGCGGCAGTGGAAGAAATGGCAACACACAGTGAAAATGAGAGCCACATAGTCTTGCTGACAGATGCTCTCGCCGTAGTCACAGCGCTAAAAAGCCAGAAAAACACTGAGCTTAATGACTTAAGAGCAGCACTCTGCAAACTGTGCCAGCTGTCCGCACCAAAAAGGGTAGTGGTACAGTGGGTTCCGTCACACTGCAACATCCAAGGCAACGAGGAGGCAGACAGACTGGCAAAAGAAGGTGCAAGGCTACCACAAACAGATACCAGTATGACGTACGAAGAGTCAAAACGGCTTATCAAAGCCAGGTACATTACCAAATGGGAAACCGAACATACTGGTTACACCAAAAACGATGCCTATTACCAGTTGAACCGAAGAGAGCAGGTCGTTGTCTTCAGACTTCGCACTGGCCACAATAGACTGAGGTACCACCTATTCAACAAATTGAAGATAGGGTGTACCGACGAATGCCCGTGCGGTACTGGTAAAATGACCACTGAACATCTGCTGCAGAACTGCCCGACATACGGGGATCAGAGAGAGCAGATGTGGCCATTGCCAGTGGAACTGCAAGACAAGCTCTATGGTAGTGGCGAGAGTCTCAGGATGACCGCCGCTTTTTTCGAAAAAATAATGGTTACTGTCTGACTGTGTACGCAGAAGAAGAAGAAGAAGATTCATTAATATAAACACTCGTAATACATCTGATGCAGAAACAGTACACATCTTTGTTTCACCTGATGTAGAAATAGTACACTTCTTTGTTACACCTGATGTAGAAACAGTACACATCTGTGTTACACATGATGCAGAAACAGTACAGATCTGTTTTACACATGCTGCAGAAACAGTACATTTCTTTGTTACACCTGATGTAGAAACAGTACACGTCTTTGTTTACACCTGAAACTGATGCAGAAACAGCACACCTCTGCTACATAGGATGCAGAAGCATAAGACTTCCCTGACATTTAGGATGCAAAAACAGAATATTTCTCTCTTAATAAGAATGCAGATACAGTACACTTCTCTGTTATATTGGACGAAGAAACTGTACATTTATATAGGTTGCAGAAACAGTACACATCTCTGTTGTAAAGGATGTACAAACAGTACACTTCTCTGTAATATAGGATGTAGAAACAGTACACTTCTTTGTTATATAGGATACAGAAACAGTACACTTCTCTGTTATATAGAATGCAGAAACAGTACACTTCGCAGACACTCCCCGGGACAAACCCGTTTCGCTCCAACTGACGTGTAGGACTATCACTGCAGCTGAGATTTTCAATAGGTACGGTGTCTCATGTTGATATTGCTAACCCCATGCGCAACCTTTTTTTGTCACATTTGACTTGTCATGCTTGGAAGGTTAACATTGATTCAATAATTGCAGCCCAGGTGAACAAGCTGTCATACTTGGCTTCCAATGTATCCAGCAAGACTTCTGTATTTGGGTTACACAGCTGCTGCTGCTGCTGTTGTTGTTGTTGAATGCCCACAATGAGTAATTTTACTCTTGTGCGCACTCTGAAAAGGACTTAAAGTGTTGGATTGCTGTATCTTTACTCACATCTCTAACGTGCTGATGAAGGTGGACCAGGGTCCTCCTGGCAATTGTGATATGCTTGGCTCCATCAGCGTGTGGCACATTAATACGAGAATCATGTATATCCCCCAACTGGTTACCAAAACGACCATAGAACAGCCTGTTTCCAAGGAGAACTGAGTGGAAGTGAAGGTAGAGTCTTGGTCAGTATATTACGCCTGACCCTTACTAACAATGCATCACTTGTTTCATCACACCTTGGTTAATATGTTTTCTGGACGTTGTTTACCCACGGCTTCCATTCATTTGTTAGTCTGTTTTAGATGGCTAAGTTATTTATTAACATTTTGTTGTTGGTAACACTATAACAAAGCAGATAAATCATGTGTTCTCAACAAGAACACCAAATGTATACGTTCATACTATACCGACACACAGTTCACCGGCCGAGAACCATTCGAAGCCTTCTCGATCGCCGGCACAGTTGCAAGTTATATTGAATTTGTTTCTCTGAAGGGAATCAAAATTCAAATTGTTGCTGAAATCCCAATTGCAGGTGCGATCCTAAATGACAGGGAATAAACAAAATAACAACTATTTAAAACAAAATACATTTTTAATCCGTTTTATGGCGGAAGAATACAGTTACTAGTAGTTAAAATATATTACCTATCCAAATACTGCTTCTCAGCTGATGCCTAGATAAAGTCAGGAATTTCAGCATTTTGCTTTCTCATCGGGGTTCGAAGAAAATTCAGTTACTTCTCAACTTTATTATCTAATCCCCAAGAGCAAACCGCCCAGGGAAGCTGGTTAACAAATAAACAATAACATACAACAATAGAATGGTTTACATTTTGTGATGAAAAGCAAAGTGTTCACATCGAGGATCAATACTAAAACTATACATATCTCACTTTTACAGGTGTACATCAAGTTTAATAATCAACACTACAACTATACACATCTAACATACACAGGGATACATCAAGTTTAATAATCAATACTAAAATTATATGTATCTTGCTTACAAAGGGGTACATCAAGTTTTATAATAAATACTAGAATTATACATATCTCACATACACGGGTACATCGGGTTCACAAAACTCTCAAGTTTTTTTCGATTCTTACGTTGTTTATTATCTGCTTCTGAGGCGAAGCTTTCCCCCGACTATTCTTCTCGATTTTCCTTTCTGTGTTCTAGTCCTTTTATTGATAAGACGCCCTCTTATCATAATCATTTCACCAATCCAGTGAGATTCCTTTACTTTCATCTCCAAAATGATGTCATTTATTACTATATTTTATGGGGTTTATTGCTCCTAAATCTGAATTAAGAGGAGATTTTATCTAAATATTACTGTTTTACAGACACAAACAAATGTTTCCAGAAAACAAAATAGTTCATAAGAAGAGAAAAACAGCTGTTGGTAGATGATACTCGTCTCTAGAAAGTAACAGCAGTTTTGAAAGTAACACTTTCTATGAGGCAAAACAGTCGCTTTCAAAGAAATGTGCAACGCTAAATGAAAATTGATGCAGTGTGCAAAACACACAATTTATTAAAATGGACTATCATTTTAGAAAATGGCAGAAACTATTCTTAGACGACAAAGCTGTTCTCAGAAGAAACTAAATGTCTGGGAGAGAAGAGAGCTGTCCAGAGAAGAAATCAAATGTCTGGTAGAGAAGAGATGTCCAGAGAAGAAACTAAATGTCTGGTAGAAAAGAGATCTGTCCATAGAAGATATTAAATGTCTTGTAGAGAAGAGAGCTGTGCAGAGAAGAACTTAAATGTCTGGTAGAGAAAATAACTGTTCTGATAAGAAACTAAACGTCTGGAAGAGGATAAACTGGCGTGTGAAGAAACTAAACGTATGCAGGAAAGGGGAGCTGTCTTGTGAAGAAACTAAACGTATGCAGAGAAAGATAGCTGTATTGTGAAGAAACTAAACGTATGCAGAGAAAGATAGCTGTCTTGTGAAGAAACTAGTCGTATGCAGGAAAAGGGAGCTGTCTTGTGAAGAAACTAGTCGTAATCAGGAAAAGGGAGCTGTCACGTGAAGAAACTAAACGTATGCACGAAAATAGAGCGGCTTGGGAAGATACTAAACGTTTGCAGAGAAAGACAGCTGTCTTGTGAAGAAACTAGTCGTATGCAGGAAAAGGGAGCTGTCTTGTGAAGAAACTAGTCGTAATCAGAAAAAGGGAGCTGTCACGTGAAGAAACTAAACGTATGCGCGAAAATAGAGCAGATTGGGAAGATACTAAACGTTTGCAGAGAAAGACAGCTGGCTTGTGAAGAGACGAAATGTCGTCTGGTAGAGAACAGACCTGTCTTGTGAAGAGAACAACCGCCGAATATATCCTAATAAAATGGAAGGACTGCAATGCACAGAAAACATCAAGCATACAGTAGTGAAAAAGAAAATGGCGCGAGAAAGAAGTGGGCTGCTCTGTCAGGACAGGATCTGTAAATTCAAGACCGAAATTACTTTGAACAGAAACAAATTATCCTCAAAATAAAACGAGAGAGCTGTTCTTGGGAAAAGTGGTGTCGATAATGAGTGAACTCGACATTTAAATTTGAAGAAACAGACATAAAAACGCTACGTTTTTAGGAACAAGCTTTTATCTATACCAAGACACGATTTTTCTTTCTGTTGTTTTGTTTTTATGGTTTTTTTGTCTGTGTGTGTTTGTTGTTTTTTTGTGTTTTTTTTTGTGGGGAAGAAGGGGGAGGGGGTGTAAACGGCAACAATAGTGTAATTTTGTTTTTCTTTGGTGAATAGTTGTTTTTGTGTGTGTTTTTTTGTATTTAATAGTGGGTTTTTTCACTACAACTGGGTAAGTAAATATAAGACATTTTGGGACGCATAAAGTAACGACGACACAGTTACGCTCTCAAACAGCGCTGAGGGCCAAATACAACTGGTCAGGTCTGTTCAGAAGCACAATGAAGATCAGAATCTTTTCCTGAACACCAAAAAAACTAAGATAATGTCATTTGGCACACACAGACCCCAACCCAAGATCTCAATAGGTAATGACAAAATTGAGCACAGTGATTACTTCGAATACCTTGGCTCTATGATAACAAACGATGGTGACTGTGTACAAGCAATAAGGAAATGACTGTCCATAGCGATGCAGAAACTCATAAGTAGGCAAAATGTGTGATACAATACTAACAAAGAATTACAAATTAAGATCCTAAGAACATGCGTATTCCCGGTGACAGTGTTCGGGTGCGAGATATGGACAATCATAAAAATATTAAACCATGTTATGTCTCGGAAACTGAGGTTTTTCGCCCCATCAAACTCCATGAGGGGCTGGAAAAAGCAATTTAGGAGGGCAATGTTCCAGGACGACCAGGCAGAGGTTTACCAATGCGTAGATGGACACAAGACATTAAGGACACCATAAAAATGAACACGGAAAAGACGGGTATATTGACTGCTGATTGAGATTCCAATCGAACGTATGTGATGACAGCGACGTTCTATCAAGGACATGCTACATTATGATGATTAAAGTAATGTTTGGCGTATAGAGACACTTTTAAAACATTTTAGTGTAATTTTGGCTTAGCAAAATCATTATAAATTAAGTAGTAAATATTGAAATGAATATAACATTTTAAATGAGCCACATAAATAATATAATCTGGAATCATACGTAATCGTTGCATTTCCTCCAATGCTTTCTTATTGCATATTGCATATCCTGGCCAAATCATTCAAGGATCCCTCAAAATTTGATAGATTAACAGGCCGCACTAGTAGAGGCTGTGTACACAATTTCAGCTCTCTAGGTTATGGGGAAGTTGGTTAGAATGGGAGAAATAGAAGTCCACACAAACAGACAACGGCATGCTAAGTTAAGTAACAGTCTGTAAAAAATGAACAACTTAAAACACACAGAAAGACACATTTATTTTTTAAAAATCATATTTCCTTTACAATAATCTTTGAACAAATCAATAATGACGTTTCGCTAATAAAACACTATGTTGCAGGCTATTGAATACTTTTATATACGGACAATGATAACATAAACGTAACTAAAAAAAAATTGTCTACCTTGAGATTTTTACACGGATTGCCTGGATCGTTCCATTTGGCTTGTTCAGAAGGGACAGATCCATATGTTGAGTGACCATAGCAAGGATCTGAGAAGAGAAACGAACTAATGCTTCAACTCTTCATATACCTTTACAACACGGCAGAACAGAAGAGGATATACAACTCAAAATGGAGATAAGATAAGAGAAACGAACTAATGCTTCAACTCTTCATATACCTTTACAACACGGCAGAACAGAAGAGGATATACCTCTCTAAATGGAGATAAGATAAGAGAAACGAACTAATGCTTCAACTCTTCATATACCTTTACAACACGGCAGAACAGAAGAGGATATACAACTCTAAATGGAGATAAGATAAGAGAATTTCAACTTCCTTTTGAATATCAAATAGAAACGAAAATTGCGGTCGCAATTATTTTACCTGCATGATACTAAGCCCAAGTTATACGTTTACATAAATCCTATTTCAATATACCTACATTTTTACTGTGAAAATGCCGATCATCTGAATTTATCGATGACGGATGTGGTTCAGATAATCGACAATTCGGATCACATAATTAAAAATAAGACAAAACACTTACACGAAACACCCTTATGAATCATTGTAGACAATCAAATCAAATTAATCAGTGAGCCACCAACATAAGAACAAGACGATTAATTTAAACATACAAGAGCAAACGATTGTGTTGCACCCCAGAACAGGACACATCCGACTCCCCAACGCCATGTACAGAAAATTGAAGATTAGCAATTTAGCCATATGGGCATGCGGACAGGCAGTCCAGACTGTAGGGCACATCCTACATAACTGCAATGAACATAATATACTGAGACAAACCCATAGTCCAGAGAAATACTACTGTAAGAGAATCTTTATGGAACTATTTGTACCTCTTCACCGTTGTTTTTCTTTAAGATATTTTAAAGCTTAAGAGAACAGGGTGTAGGTTCAACATCTTCTTTATCATCTTTCTTACGTCCCCATACCAGTCTTAATCTTAGTCCCAGTCTTAGTCTTATTCTTAGTCAGTCGTAGTCGTAGTCTTAGTCCTAGTCTTAATCTTAGTCCTAGTCTTAATCTTAGTCCTAGTCCTAGTCTTAATGTTAGTCTTATTCTTATTCTTAGTCTTAGTCGTAGTTTTAGTCTTAGTCTTAGTTCTAGTCTTAGTCTTAGTCTTAGTCTTAGTCTTAGTCCTAGTCTTAGTCTTATTCTTAGTTCTAGTCTTAGTCTTAGTCGAAGTCTTAGCTTTAGTCTTAGTCTTAGTCTTATTCCTAGTCCTTGTCTTAGTCTTATTCTTAGTCTTAGTCCTAGTCTTAGTCTTAGTCGTAGCCTTAGCCTTAGCCTTAGTCTTAGTCCTAGTCTTATTCTTAGTCTTAGTCCTAGTCTTAGTCTTAGTCCTAGACCTACTCTTAGTCTTAGTCCTAGTCATACTCTTAGTCTTAGTCATAGTCTTAATCTTAGTCCTAGTCTTAATCTTAGTCGACCTGTACAGATACAGGTCGTTGTGTAGATCCCAACTCTGGCGTGAGCTGGATGTAGCCGGGAGGAGGATTTTCTGCTTAGCGAGCTAGACTAGAGCAGTTTATTACTTCGCTGCATTGGAACAAGTGCCGCCTATCAACTCCACCTATTATCTTCTTTAAGACGGTCCCAGACCGTCCGGACCGTCCCAGACCGTCCCAGACTCATTTAGAAGGTGAAAGCATTAACGTCATTTTCTATACATTCTGTTACATCTTGTATTTAATTTTTATTAAATAACAAAATATTCCTGAATAATTTCACGAATTATAGGTCTACTTATTTTTTCACAAATATTAAAGGCGTTCCTAGACATATTCTCTCAGATTTGACAGATCGTTTCAGTTATAAATGAGCCTTACAGCCCAGGAGCCATGTATGCACGCGCTCCCTAAATATGAGTTTCATGAAAGCTCAATACAGACTTTTCCTCACCATCACACACTTAAAGTCACTTCCGGCTTGTTTCCTCTCAAACATTTTACACATTCAAAAGCCACACGTTAGCATAATAGTCGTACTTATTTTGTCTGGCAGGGACGGAAAGGTTGAGGGGATAAGAAAAGAACAACATGACTTTGAACTTTCCATCTTTACGCTCCAAATGTCCACCTCGAGTATGGCTTGGTGTAACGTCTACAATATTGGTATTCTCCTAGTTTGTGTGGGGGACTAGCCGAACAGGTCAGAAACCCGTTTTCTTTTATAAATACAACAAGTCGTTTTTATAACCATCTACTTTTATCTTTATAGTTTACTTTAGCTTAGTTTAGCTTAGCTTAGTTTAGTTTAGTTTAGTCGAAGAATGAACGTTGTTGCACACAGTTAAACCCATAGTTGCTCTGTTTTGTTCATATTTTTTTGAGAATCTCAGCACAATGCACGAACTCCGTAGCACAGACGAGAACCTAGTAATAGATTGCGTAGATTGTATATCATTTTGAATTTTGTCCAGGTAGCGGCCGTTATGCCTACTCTTTTCGATTTTTAACGTGCACAACACTGCATACGGACGTTCGATCTCTACTACCCAGAGATCCGGGGAAATACCAGAAAGTTCACGTGAAAAAATTGCGATGTCCACAGTGATTTGAACCCGCGACCTTCAGCACCCGAGGCCTGACGTCTTACCTCGTGATCACTAAGTCCCCGGTTATCTTTAAAATAATTCCCAATATGACTAAAGTATGATATGTACATATCTCCAGAAAATTCGATTTTCCTCTAATGAAAGTAATTCAACTTCTTCACAACCGTATATGGATTTGGGAAATGTACGCAAAAAAGGTCATTAAGTGTCCTTCCGTCAGCTGGTACGTTTTCATCTTTCGTCTTCTCGCTCCAGGTAAAGCATAGAGTTACAACTATAACTGCCCCCCCCCCCCCTCCCCCACCCCCTATCCTGGAAGTCTGTATTTTAGCACTTACAGCGGCTGGTTAAATAACTATGGTTTCACATGATCAGAGAACAAGTCCCTAGAACATTTTTTTATTGTGACATGCTCTAGTGACATCATTTCCTATAATATACATGTTAGGAATTCATTTAGGACTGCAAACTAAGTTTGACATTATAAATCAACTCAATATGTGACTTCAAACTTGCAAAACATTGTCTCTCAAAATCGGTCAGAGAAGATGATCAGATCAGTACTTTTGTTTTTAAGGTAAAATGTTTATACAGATGAATATGTCTGCGTTTAACGTAAATTAACATGTTTGTTTTGACGTAACATTTTCATACACATCAGTATGTGTGTATTTAACGTAAAATATGAATACATTTTAGTATGTTTGTATTTAAGGTAAACTGTTCATACATATCAGTATGTTTGTATTTAACGAAAAATGTTTGTACAGATTAGTATATTTGTGTTTAATGTAAATTGTTTATATTTACTTAGTAACACTTTTCTACACTGAGGTGTAGTGGTTTGCCAGTGAAACAGCCAGAATGTTCTTTAAGCCGTCTTCCGATAAGCCTTGTTCTTGTCGTCCTCTGTGTCTTACATACTGTCATGCGTTGTCTTCCCATCGCACTTTCGGACGTTCTGTGGGTCTGGATCGATGGCTCTTGACCCTCCCCCCCCCCCTTCCCCTTCCTCACCCTCAAGATTGCCGTGGTATCCTGTAATTTTTCATTCTACAGACATAGTCAAACCACCGCAGGTGATAATGCTCCACTTAGACCTGCAGGGGTTGCTCTTCGAGATCTTGACGAATTGCCTGGTTACGGATCTTGTCCCATCTTGTCGCTTAGACAACCTTTCTTAAGTGCCTCATTTCTGAGGATTGTGCCTGGCTTTATTATGTTGTGACTCACATACGTATGTAAGGACATGTACAACTGTGGACCGGTATACAAACGTCATTGTTGTGCATATTTCTCTTTTACTGAGTAACCCTCAGTTTATTATATTTAAAAAATCTATAGTTGATGCCTTTCGTGCAGCTAATTCTTCTTTGATGCTTCCCTTATGGTCTATTACCAATCTAAGATATTTGAATTGGCAGACCTGTACTACTAGTTGTTTTCCTAGAGTTATCAAGTGTTTCTGTTTCTCTCTTGTGACCACCGTGGCTTTTGTTGTGGAGCTGCTGATGGACATTTCTCTCCTCTTCAATTATTTTTTTTAGACTTGCAAATTGGTCTGGAAATGTGCATCCGACTTCATAATCAGGACCACTTCATTTGCACATGCCAGCTCCAATATACATGCTGGTTTCATCTTTCAGTATCTCACAGCATACCTGTTTCCCCTCCAGTACCCCACTCTATACCTGTTTCCCCTCCAGTACCCCACTCCATACCTGTTTCTCCTCCAGTACCACACACCATACCTGCTTTCCCTGTAATACCCTACTCAGTACCTGCTTCTTTCTTTCCAGTATCCCACTCCGTATCTCCCCCCCCCCTAATCCTACTCCGTACCTGCTTGCCCTCCAGTACCCCACTGCGAACTGTGTAGCTGTTTGCCCTAAAGTACCTCACACCGTACGTGTTTGCTCTCCAGTACCCCACTGAGAACTGTGTAGCTGTTTGCCCTCCAGTACCTCACACCGTACGTGTTTGCTCTCCAGTACCCCACTGCGTAGCTGCTTGCCCTTCAGTACTCCACACCGTATGTGATTGCCATCCAGTACCCCACCCCGTATCTGCTTGTCCTCCAGAACCCCACTTCGTACCTGCTTGCCCTCTAGTACCCCACTGCGTAGTTTTGTGTCCTTTCCTTGCATACTTTAATGACATCATTCAAGGGAATTGTGAATAGATATTACGATAGGATGTCACCCTGTCTGACTCCGCTAATTACCCTGAACATCTCCCACTTTTGATTTAATTTCCCTTCATTCATATTTTCTGCAGGTCTTATAGAAATTCTGAATGGCACAGATAAAGGGTCCTGTGACTTTTTTTTACCTCGCCAAGCAGCCCCAAAACCTGTCCCTAGGAACTTTATCGAATGTTTTCTCCAGATAAAAAAAACATCATCATACTCAAGAGAATCTACACTTAAGTGTCTGAGTATGAAGATTAGGTCTTTAGTACTTCTGTTTGCCTGAAAAATGCACTGGATTTTACCATACATGTCTCCGATATGTCTGTTAATGTCCGTTCTTGGATTCGAGAGAAGAATTTCCAAGCGAAAGTAAGTAGGGAAATGCCCATATGTTTTCACATTGCCAGTTGTCCCCCTTTTTCACAAAGTGAAATTAAGGCAATCTCACAATCTCTTGAGTTATTCTAGTGGTGCCTAGCTTCGTGAAAAGTAGCTTCCCAGAAGCTCTCATATACATTACCATTTCTGGTGTTATACCAATGCCCTGGTGCTTTACCCACCGTAACTGTCTCCAATGCTGCCATTAATTCCTCTATGTTTATGTCTTCTTGCCCATCCCTGACTTCCTACACTGATATTTGCAATGTCGCTTCTGGGGTTGGATTTTCCTCAATCCCAAAAACATTAGATAATTATTCTTTCCATCTGTCCATTGCTTCTTATTTCAGTAAAGTACATTGCTCATCTTTTGCAAATTTCAGACATTTCTCTTTCTTTTACGTGTTCTTTGGACTCCTAGGATTTTTGTTTTATAATGATTGCTGTATTATGTCCTTCCGCTCTGAAAGTTACATATTCTTTTAATTAATATTTTTTGCCGTGCTATATTCCTAGCATCCTGGTATTGCTTCCAAACCTTTTTCGTTTCTCCTATTATTTTTTTTCACTTCCTTTGTCCACCGTGGCTTCTCTTGTATACTTACTATTGTAGTTTTAAACCTCTGGTATCTCCTCTGGACACCTAATTTTATAGTTTATAGGCATTTTCCCCCATTGTGTTGTTTAATTTTTTTGCATGATGTTGGGTTTTGCATTTTTCTGTTACTCTCTTATTTTTTTTCAGACAGTGGTCGCTCCCTCCCTATCTCTGATCCTCTGAACTTTCTTTCGTCCCACACTAAAACACACTTTTTTTAACTATCACATAAATCAAGTACTCGGTGACTTTTTCTTTGTTAGCGCCATGAGACCCAATTTTGATCTACTAATCTCTTCATTCAGTTCATCGTCATTCCTATCTATACTTCTTCTATTCCATGTTCCGAATACTAGTTGTCCTCAGTTCTTGCCAATTCGCCATCTATAAGATCAGGCCGGTTTTTTCTCTATTTCTTTTTGCAATCATTGTTTACGACAAACTTGTGATTAGCCCATTGTGCCTTTGCAGGGTTGAGGGACTGCCTCTTTGCAACCTCCGCACCTGCAGGCCTGTTGAGTCCACGGCTCTTATTTAATTATCACAGACAGCCTCTAAATATGGGGGGCATTCAACAATCCACAAACCTGATGATGCGCCTGGTAGGAGGGAAGGCTCCTCACCCACGACGTGTTTAAACACATTACTTGTGCCTATTGTTCAATGCTTACTTTTTACTTTTCACAAAAGTATTTAGATTGTTATATTTTAGAATCTACGTACTGAACTTTATAAATAGTGTCTCAAGTAGAATGTGTATTTCTCGAACAACTAAGAGACTGAATTAAATATAACTTAGGGGACGGCGTGGCCTAGTGGTTAAGTGGCACAGTTCACCATCCGAAGGTGCTGGGTTCGATCCTCATCACACCACTGGCCGTTACCCCGGGGAAGCACACCATTAGAAAATGCAGGAGGAAGCAGACCCTTACATAAAATGATTGCTGAAGTCGAATGCACTGGGCCGACAGGTGCAAAATAAAAACCACAGTGCAACGCACACCGCCTTGGGGATTAGAGAAAAGGCGAACGCAACAAACAAAAACAAAAAAATCAAACTTATAGTGATTCTGTGTTTGCTAATATCATCCACTAAAATGTTTCTATTAATCTATATCCTGAGACATGTCCTCTAGATAACCGCCCTTACATTAGTTCCAGATTTGACATGGAAAATGCAGCGCGCACTTTATGTTATATCACCATATTTCTATTTGGCCACAATAGGAACATATAATTAGAAACCACTTATGTATTTTTGCAAATGTTGTTTCTAGTTTAACATAATGAGAGTGCAAGCCCTATGGACAACCCTACTTAGTTTCACTTGACAGTATGCATATTAGAGTGATTGGTGTTAGTCTCTCCTTTCCACTAGTACACATTGTCCACATAAGAAAGATGACTCCAGTATACTACTTTCTTGTCAACTACGAGCATAGACTGTCTTTTTGTGGGATATTTTTGTTAATATTGTGGAAACTATTCTTCGTTTTTGTAATTCATCGCTGTAAATGATATTCGCTTATTCCTAGTACATCTTCCTGCTTCTGTTTCACTCATACAAGGAATGCTTCCAGCAGTGGATAACACTGACGTCATATCCGTATCTTGCTATACTTGTTATTTGTTGCTATTTGTTTGTATTACGCTAGCTTCAATGATCGCAAAATGTTTGGATTGTTCGGTGTAAAGCCATGAGTTTTTGTCTGCTTCTTTTGCTTAACACAAGTGAAACTCGGGATCATCAATATAACATGTATATTTTAATAGCAGTTTGTTTGTGTTTTTTTTCCCCTGTTCTGTTAAGGCATACTATCTTACAACCTTTATTATATTTTATACATTTAAAAAAATATCTTTATATTGTTTCCTCAGTATATTCATGTTCAAATGGAACACAATTTGTTTGTTTTATTTTTTGTTTTGTTTTTGCGTTCGCCTTATTTCTCTAATCCCCAAGGCGGTGTGCGTTGCACTGTGATTTTTATTTTGCGCCTGTTGGCCCAGTCCATCCGACTTCAGCATGCATTTTTATGTAAGGGTCTGCTTCCTCTTGCATTTTCTAAGGGTTTTCTTCCCCGGGGTAACGGCCGGTGCTGTGATAGGGATCGAACCCAGCACCTTCGGTTGTGAGCCGTGCACTTAACCACTAGGCCACGCCGTCACCTGAAAACAATTCAATTATACTCTCAGTAGAATCTTCCTCTAACGAACGTGCTTATCGAAACAACCCCCGATTCATTTCTGTAATTTTGCTCGTCCTTCCTTTGACAAATATTATTACACGTAACAATGTAATATAAAAACCTTCACAAAAATTTCGCTTTGTACACAAATACATTTTTTGTTTAAATGATTATTGTAGCTTTTGTTGGCTCCGAGTTTAATATATGTATTCGTTTTACTCTTCTTCGTTGTTTATCATAATAAATCCACTTCACTGACTCCAACGAAAGCATCAGTCGACTCAAGTCACTGCTAAATAGCTTCTTATACAGTAATTCAGGTTGCAGTCACGTACCCTTACTTCCGTGTTTAGTAAAAGCGAATGACAATACCGCTGGCTGGTTTAAGGAATGATAGTCAAAATAGAATTACGCTCGTGTATAAGGTACGTCAAACGTTAATAAATAAATAACTATCAACACTTGCAATATCATGATAAGTATTCTCTGTAACAATGACTTGAATACACGTACCAGGACAAAAAAGAATCCTGGCACAAAGAAATGGATCATCGAGACTGTCTTTTCTGAAATCCTCCACAGTATAGTCAACCCATTCGTTGTCCTTCAGTTTGTTCAGGTCTAAAATACAGTTCTGTAATCCCATGAAACCGCCGAGGACCTTCGCCCGCTGGAGAGTGTACCAGCATAGATAGTATGAGGCCGATGTCTGGAAATGTAAAAATAAATAGATCAGGACATGGGAAACTTCCAGGCTAGAACATTGTAAACATAGTGTGCTGGTAGCAATAACTATAGCAAGTATTTCAGACTGAACAAACATGTACACAGAACAACAGACAAGAATATGTAGCCAGTGACATTCAGGAATCTGAGCAAAGCCTTCAGTTCTCCTCATCAGGAGGACCAGGGTTCGATTCTGGAGTGTCAATTTGCAGACTTTTCTACTGTTCGATGTGTACGGTTTTTGCATGCAGAGTGACTTGTACTTGCAATCCGTGTCGCCACTAGTCTGCTCCGTACAAAAACAGCTTATGTGTGTCATCATGTTTTATTAGTTTTGAATAAAGACTCAAATTCAAGCATTGCTTCCTAAATTCAACAAAACCGATATAGACCAGCGCTGCAAGTCGCCAAATCTATAGATGGCACGAATTGATCCAGGCGCAAAAGACCGAACTTCGGGAGGAATCTGCCACCGAAAATAATCTTCCATACACAAGGAAGTGACCAAACAGACTCTGAACTGGTGTATCACGGTGCAACAGCAACATGAAGAGATGGGAATACACAGATGACTGACACGTGTGACTGCAGCATAATACAGGATCTGATGACCTGCCCCAACCTTCAGGAAACATGCAAAAGGTGCAACATATTGGAGGCAAATGACAGAGCAATCCATGTCGCTGAATACTGGATCCATGCTGTATATCGTGGTGCTTGAACACGCTAAGTAAGTAAGTATTGACCACCATAAACTGTAAGAGCAAGAGAATATATGAAAGAGATGGTGATAATGAGGATGCAGATGACAGCATGATGGTGACGATGATAACGATGTCATAGGTATAACGATCATCCGTTACTGCAAAGTCCACCTCCTTAAGCCAAGCCAAAATTTTTTTTCATCCTAGACACGGTGACTATTGGTTAAATCAATTGCAAAATTGGTTAACGGAAAGACGGTAGAGGGTGGGCATAAATTAGGAGTACTCTGAGTGGTGTAAAGTGAAATGTGGAGTGCCACAGGGCTCGGTTTTGGGACCAATTTTGTTCCTGATATATATAAACGATTTGAACATTGATATGGGATCCCTTATTGCAAAATTTGCCGATGAAACAAAACTATGCAGTAGTGTCTCATCTAAAGCAGAAGTGGATATATGTGAGGTCGGATTTAGATAAAATTCAAGAATGGTCCTAGGGTTCATAATATTGACTATTACTCTACTAATTAACTTGTTTCGTTGAGATCATGCAGGCATGGTTCAGTCTATCTGACATTGTGGCTGAAGATGACTATGTCATTAGCTAACCATAGGTGGTTGAACATTTCTCTAGCTATGTTGATACATTTAGTTTTCTAAAGACATCCTCAATGGCCGCTGTGAAGAGATTTCTGGAGAGTGGGGCGGAGATTGGACGTGAAAGTGTGCTCACTGGTTCCTCTTTCTGTTCTGGACCTTGCCTGATCTATGCGAATTTGTTGGTCTATTTTATCTTGAATTCTCGTTTTACTAAATATTTGTTTGGGATGGAGAGTAGTGTCATTCCTTTTCCAATTGTTACAGTAAAACTTATCTCCTTTCTTTGGAATTCTTACTACCAGTATGTCTCCTTGCGTCCAGTCCATGTATAATCCTTCTCTTTCCCATATATCTACAAACAGTGATTCTAATGTGTTAGCAGGCATGTTTGGATCTACCTTGAAGATTTCTGCTGGCAGTTTGTTCTTCCTTGATTATTTACTTCTTTTCAGTAGACAAAACGTTTACAATATCCTGCTAAGTTGGTGATGCTAGATTTATTGTAGTGTCTTCAGTAGCTGTTTGCATGTCTATGGGATGTAAAGAGTCTGGTCTGTTCAAAACATTCGAATAATGTGTGGTGCATCACTCGCCTTGTTTATGCTTAGTAGTTAGGAGTTTATCTTTGCTATCTTTTATAGGCACTCTAATGCAGTGTCTTCTATTCTCGCTTGTTTTCTTGGAGACTTAAAATAATGTAGCACGTCATGTGTTCTGACAGTCATTTCTTATTTTGTCTTTTTGCCGCTTTGATTTGGTGCAGTGGATTAGATTTTTTTCTTCGCTTTCCGTTCTTTTGTGTGTTCTATTGTTTGGTTGCTTATCCGTTCTTAATGTTGTCGTTGGTTGGTTCCTAATACACTATTGCTTACTATTTTATATGAATCCTTAATCCTGTTTTTTAATGTAATGTTTTTTTGTGTGGCTTTGATGTCTGTTCTTGTTTTCGATTGAGACCTGGGCAGGAATGTTCTCGTCTTCCAGGAGGTCAACCTTGAACCGTGTTATTTTGGGTTTGTTTTGTATTTATACTATTCTCTATCGTTATTGTCATTGCCCCCACTTGGGGGATTCAATCTCCTATAATACAAAGTACGTTATGAGCCAGTATTTTGCCTCTAACATAGTTCACACATTACAAAGTTCGCACTTCAATCTTTGTTTTGATGTTCAGGGTATTTTATCGCTAACGGTAAGTGAAGTACCAATGTATACCTATGTAGGATGGATCGTGTGGAGGCCTGGGCTTAAACCCGGTACCTTTGCCGCTAAATGCCATGGGTCTAACCATTCTGCTCATCAGTATATAATATGCCCCAACAATACGGTGGTTTTTTTTTAAAGTGTGTCCATGTCTATATTATTCGTTACTTGATCGCTCTTTCTGTGGTTTTCAGCTTGATCCGCACGTCCAAGAAGTCCAATAGATAGTGCAATTGTAAGCGTCAATTTAAAAAAAAGAGTTGATTTAAAAATTGGTGAAAGGCTGTATTGATCCACTCACTCGTATACTAGGTTTGCATATACATTCGTATTTCGATGTTTGACTTGCAGTGTCATTTATCAATCGCCACTTAAAACATGCACTTTCTTGGTACTCTGATACCAGGCCCATAGTTTCTTTACCATACCAGGCCCATAGTTTCTTTACCAGTTGGATTATTCTGCTTTGAGCAAGTTGTTTCTTGTTGTTAAAAACTGATACGCTTTATGTTTCTTTAAAAACAAAGAAATAGGTTGTTGTTGTTTGTTGTTTCGAATGCCCACAATGAGTAGGTTTACTCTTTAGTGCGCCCTGAAAAGAACGTTATGTGGCAGGCTGCACTAACTTTCCTCACATCCCGAGCGTGCTGATGGAGATTGATCGAAGTACTTCAGGTGGTTTTGCAATGCATGGCTTCATCTGCGTTCACTCACTACTACGGGGATTACACCGATCGCTCACCTCGTTAGCCATGCTGCCATGAAAACAGCCTGTTTCCATGAAGGATTGCTGAGAAATCGAGATGGAAGTCTTGGCCAGTATGTTTTACTTGACTCTTACTAATGCGTTTGATCAGTATGTTTTACGTGACTCTTACTAATATGTCTGATCAGTATGTTTTACTTGACTCTTACTAATGCGTTTGATCAGTATGTTTTACGTGACTCTTACTAATATGTCTGATCAGTATGTTTTACTTGACTCTTACTAATGCGTTTGATCAGTATGTTTTACGTGACTCTTACTAATATGTCTGATCAGTATGTTTTACTTGACTCTTACTAATGCGTTTGATCAGTATGTTTTACGTGACTCTTACTAATATGTCTGATCAGTATGTTTTACTTGACTCTTACTAACGCGCTTGATCAGTATGTTTTACGTGACTCTTACTAATATGTCTGATCAGTATGTTTTGCTTGACTCTTACTAACATGTCTGATCCGTATGTTTTACGTGACCAGACGTTAGTCATCCTCCCCAACGTATGCGTTAAAAGTATATTGCAGTTAATCATCGTTCAACTTAAGCGACGTTTTTATTTGCTTTGCATTATTGATAACGAATTATCAGCGAAAGTCGAAGATTTTGTGAAATACCATATTCGCAGTGTTTGTGTTGTCAATATCAGAAAGAAACTGTAATATTAAACATGAACTTTAAGAGCGATATATATCCACAATGATGTAGGTCAATACTTACTCTGAATTGAAACAATTCTAGATGGCTGTTAAATGGATAGTAAGTAATATGGCTGTTATCATCGTTAATAGGAGTCTCAATATTTAGCAATGAGTACGAGAACTGGCTGTAGGATGACATTTGAAATAGACATTCTTCAACAGTTTTCTGGCAATGTTTGACAACCAGAGGATGAAGAGTTCTCAGACGAGGCATCGGAAAGTGCTTGTAATACACCTAAATGGTCACAGGGAACATCAAATGGTTGATATAATAAGTCTGTGCTTTATTATTCAAACATCATGTTTGCATCAGTGATTGTCATCATCGTGTTAATGATAGTCATGTATGTACCAATGATTGTCATGTTTGTATCAATGATTGTCATGTTTGTATCAATGATTGTCATGTTTGTATCAATGATTTTCATGTTTGTACCAATGATTGTCATGGTTGTATTAATGATTGTCATGTTTGTATCAATGATTGTCATGTTTGTATGAATGATTGTCATGTTTGAATCAATGATTGTCATGTTTGTACCAATGATTGTCATGTTTTAAATAAATGATTGTCATGTTTGTATCAATGATTTTCATGTTTGTACCAATGATTGTCATGGTTGTATCAATGATTGTCATGTTTGTATCAATGATTTTTATGTTTGTACCAATGATTGTCATGGTTGTATCAATGATTGTCATGTTTGTATCAATGATTGTCATGTTTGTATGAATGATTGTCATGTTTGAATCAATGATTGTCATGTTTGTACCAATGATTGTCATGTTTGAATCAATGATTGTCATGTTTGTACCAATGATTGTCATGTTTGAATCAATGATTGTCATGTTTGTACCAATGATTGTCATGTTTGAATCAATGATTTTCATGTTTGTACCAATGATTGTCATGGTTGTATCATTGATTGTCATGTTTGTATCAATGATTGTCATGTTTGTATGAATGATTGTCATGTTTGAATCAATGATTGTCATGTTTGTACCAATGATTGTCATGTTTGAATCAATGATTGTCATGTTTGTACCAATGATTGTCATGTTTGAATCAATGATTGTCATGTTTGTACCAATGATTGTCATGTTTGAATCAATGATTTTCATGTTTGTACCAATGATTGTCATGGTTGTATCAATGATTGTCATGTTTGTATCAATGATTGTCATGTTTGTATGAATGATTGTCATGTTTGAATCAATGATTGTCATGTTTGTACCAATGATTGTCATGTTTGAATCAATGATTGTCATGTTTGTATCAATGATTTTCATGTTTGTACCAATGATTGTCATGTTTGTATCAATGATTTTCATGTTTGTACCAATGATTGTCATGGTTGTATCAATGATTGTCATATTTGTATCAATGATTGTCATGTTTGTATGAATGATTGTCATGTTTGAATCAATGATTGTCATGTTTGTACCAATGATTGTCATGTTTGTATGAATGATTGTCATGTTTGAATCAATGATTATCATGTTTGTACCAATGATTGTCATGTTTGAATCAATGATTGTCATGTTTGTACCAATGATTGTCATGTTTGAATCAATGATTGTCATGTTTGTATGAATGATTGTCATGTTTGAATCAATGATTGTCATGTTTGTACCAATGATTGTCATGTTTGAATCAATGATTGTCATGTTTGTACCAATGATTGTCATGTTTGAATCAATGATTGTCAAGTTCGTACCAATGTCTTTCTCCTTGCGGCGTTGTCTTTTCACTTCTCTGTGTTGCAAGAGTTTGGCTTCACGTGAGCTGGCCACTCAGGGTACATCTCCACCTGGATCGGTCTGCAGCTTCGTCTTTCCAGGATGTCAGATTCATGTCCAGAGTCTTCAAATCACGCTTGCACAGATCTTTGAACCTCAACTGTGGTCGGCCGACTGTTCTTGTGCCTTTGTCAACTGTCCATAGAGATCATCTTTGAGAATGCGGCCAACTTCCATGCGACGAACATAACAAAGCCATCATAGTCTTCGCTGCCTAAGTAGAGTGTACATGCTTGGAAGACCAGGGCGAGAGTACACCTCCTCATTTTTCCCACTGTCCCCTCCATTTAATTTCAAGAATAGATCGCAGGCACCGAAAGTGGAAGGTGTTAAGCATGTGCTCTTGTTTGGTATAAGTTGTCCAAGACACTGCCAAATAGAATGGTGCTTACAACACATGCATTATATATCATGGCCTTGGTTTTTATTGCCAGCTGCTGGTTTTTCAAAAAACGCGTTAGGAGGCGTGTAAATGAAGAAGCAGCTTTGCCAATGCGACTGTCTATTTCTGGGTCCAGAGAGAGCTTATTTTTTTTATTTTTTTTTTATTTTATGTGTTTGCCTCACTAGTTTCTACTAGCGGAGGCGCGCCTATTCCACCCCAGACCGTAGTCAATTTGGGCGATATTTTTTTTTTTTAAATTTAAAACCCCATCATACATTTTATACACAATTGTGAAGATAGCAGTGTAGTGAGGTGTACAACGAGAATGAATGAGATGGAATGATTGGGAAATATGACAAACAATATAATTGATACATAAGGATTAAGAGTACAATATAAATTAATTGAAAAGTGTCTTCCTTCTGTTGTGAGGCCCACTTGTGTTGACTTCCTTCCGTCTGGTCTTGGTGTATCAGGTTTTGCCAGATCTCATATATTTTTCCATCGAAGCCATGTACTCCAACTTGTAAGCGATTCACTGATTTGTCATTGATAGGGGTCTCAGGTATGTGAATTGATGCACAGCTGGTAGTTCCTAATTATCGATTCTAAGACTTGGCGCGGCATCTTCTTCCTGTCCCAGAACATTGTTTTGTTGAGACTTATTGTGAGACCAAAATCTTTGCAAACCTGGGAGAAGCGATTTATCAATATTTAGAGCACCTACAGACTGTGGATAACAATTGCAACATCATCAGCGAAAAGAAAGTCCCTGGTGGTGATCTCCCTTATCTTTGTTTCGGTCTGCAAGCCTTGCAAGGCTAAGCAGGCTACCATCCGACCTAGTGTGAAAGCAGATTCCATCATTTGCTTTACCAAATGCATGTTTCAGTTCCTTTTAAATTACACCTCGGGATATAAGAGCAACTGTAAACGGCTACCAAAGACACGTCTTCAAGAGTTAACTCCCCATGTTAGCTCAATCAACAACAATTCTACAGATACAAAATATTTGATCCCAATGAAAGATTAGGCCAAGAGTTTCTCCTATTTTGGAATTATGATGACGGAAGATGGAAGAAATTGAAATCAGGAAGAGAATAACGACAGCCAAATCTGTTTTCACCAACATAAGCAGTATATTGACACCCAAACAAGTGTAACAGATCCATGTGGGAACATAGAAATTGGGGTTAGAAACTTTTTCTTGGAGAGCAGACATTAGCGAAAGAAATATGATATTTCCACTCAGCTGGGGAAAGTTCAAACTAAGATCACACACGGCATGTATTCATTGTCAGGGTCGGGTTTTGATTAGCAACACGAGAGAGTGAAATATATTTACTATGAATTGAAGACTATTGTCAAATATGGGGAGGGTGGGGGGGTGGGGGGTTTGGGTAGTCTGACCAGTGTTTATTTGTATATATATTTCTTGTATTAAATAGTGTCACAGAAATGGGGGTAAAGGGAGGAAGCGACACAATATTTAACAACAAAACTGGCACTGGCAGATTGACAGAATGGCAAGTAGCCAGGGCAGTCAATAGAACTCCAAGGGGGAGTAACTTGATCAGATTGACATCATGACAGGTATCCAGCGCAGTCAATAGAACTCCAAGGGGGAGTAACTTGATCAGATTGACATCATGACAGGTAGCCAGCGCAGTCAATAGAACTCCAAGGGGGAGTAGCTTGATCAGATTGACATCATGACAGGTATCCAGTGCAGTCAATAGAACTCCAAGGGGGAGTAACTTGATCAGATTGACATCATGACAGGTAGCCAGCGCAGTCAATAGAACTCCAAGGGGGAGTAGCTTGATCAGATTGACATCATGACAGGTATCCAGCGCAGTCAATAGAACTCCAAGGGGGAGTAGCTTGATCAGATTGACATCATGACAGGTATCCAGCGCAGTCAATAGAACTCCAAGGGGGAGTAACTTGATCAGATTGACATCATGACAGGTAGCCAGCGCAGTCAATAGAACTCTAAGGGGGAGTAACTTGATCAGATTGACATTGGCTGCTGACTGGTCAACGAGGATGAGACAGTGGTATCCAGTGACCCAGTCATTGTGTTTGATGCACAGCTACAAATCTAAAAAAACAGAGAGGCAAAACAGAGAGAGGGCAGAGCTTGTCTAGAATGCTATCCAACTATACTTCAGGTGCCATTAAATTTGTGCCTATTGAAGTGAATGGTGGCCTTTCTATAATCAGTAAAGACGAGAAAGAAATCTGATCTCTTCGAATGAAAAGGTCTGTCTGTATGATGAAGGATCTTGTATACCCTGGGATAGCGTCTGTGTAGAAAAGGGTCAAGCAAACCTGGCATACAATCCCCAAATCTCGTGTCGAAAAGGGGTATGGTGAACCAAATGTCTGTGTCGGATAAAGTCTGGTGAACCCTGGGAAACAATGCCAAGATTTCGTGGCGAAAATGGGTTTGGTGAACCCAATGTCTGTGTTAAAAATGGTCTCATGAGCCTTGGTATACAATCTCAAAGTCTGGTGTTGAAAATGGGTCCAGTGAACCTAATGTCTGTGTCGGGAACGGTCTGATGAACCCTGGAATTCAATCCAAAAATCTCTTGTCGAAAAAGGGTCTAGTGAACCTAATGTCTGTGTCGAAAAGGGGTCTGGTGAATCCGACGTCTGTGTTGAAAAGGGTCGGGTGAACTCTGGGATTCAATCCTAACGTCTGTGTCGGAAAGGCAGGTGCACCATAAGACTCCTCATGGAATATTCCAATAAGCTTGGTGTGAAGCATTTGCTGCACAGCTTAGGGCCGTTGACCGCTATAGATCAAATTCATCGTCAACTGCCGAAGTACACCACGTGACTACAAAGTAGATATTTAGTTATTTGGTGTAGAGCAAGATTTGTATAATTTTTCTTTACTTTGTTTTTTTAGATAATATAAGAATACTGGGTTAGAAAGATTCAGCTAGTTATTTAAGTTAGTTTAGTGATAATAATGGTGTAAACCATAGAATTGTAATAAATGAATTATCTTGTGTTTTATTATTCACATGTTCAAATGATGTTATTGTATATAAGGAAGATTAATAATCTACTATACGACATGGAGAGATAAGTAGGGAGGTCTGCCACATGATAGTGATAATTAGTCCATGTGACCAGAATCCTTTAGACCTATACACAAGTAACTGACATGTTATATATGAAAGTGAACACGTGTTATATACTCGCCATAAATATATGGTTGCAGATATGTGGACAATGAACAAAACAATTGGAGATGAGAATGAATGCTTTTGAAATGTGAATACTTAAAAGAACGGGACGCTTCTGGTAGAAATAAATAGCAATAAATAAAGAACTATTGATGTTGACATACGTCCTATGATGTGAAAACTCCCATTCGCAAGACTTGCCCCAATGAAAGTTTAACTGTTACCTGCTCCACTGAAGGCAGAGCGCAGACGTGATACTATTTAAAAGGCTAGATGTCAACGTGGAAAAACATAGAGGATGGAAACCCCAGAGCTGCACTTTATCCAGGCTTAGTAATCAACAAGAAGGAAGCCAACCGCAAGCTTTCTACTAATATCCAAATTGATACTAGAAGATCAACCAGGGAAATCATGGGACGGCACCTTCTACAGATCGACAAGAAGGATTTGTATAAGGAAATGATAGCGTTTTGGCTACCTGGTGTTAGACACGTCTGCCTAAATGAATACTAGGATTTATGTATTACAGTCATGAGGTCTTGGGAATATTAGAGGCATAAAGAGACTTGATCAACAAAATCAGGCAGACAGTTAAGATGGTTGGTCACATCAAAAGACATAACACCTTGCTGAAAACATTACTGAAAGAAAATGTTGAGGACTAACATGCCAATAGGGAAGCGATGCTATAAGTGGAGGGGAAAAGGGAAAACGCTGGCATGTTGAACCATCATGATAAGAGACAGATGAAGATAAAGATGGCAGAGATGAAATTGAATAGAACAGACGTGTAGCCGTGTAGGAAATGTTGATCGATATAACCAGTTCAAATGCGTTGAAATACATTTGTTCCACTGTGTAGGAATACGCTCACAATTGAGTCATTGTGAACTAAATCCTGCATTTCGTAAATTGTGTTCAAATAGCCGACATCGTCCTTCACAACCGAAGAAAAAGAAAATGGATGGGTCCTACTTGTGTACGCGTGAAAACAAAGTTTGAGAAGACAAATATATGCATGAGTTGGTTTAATAATATCCATACGTGCTACAAAGCATCTGGGTGACAGTGTAGTTAAAGTCCTTGCCTGTGGTAGTCTTCATCTTTTGCGTTCAGGCCTTTTGGTCATGATAGATTTTTCGTCCAGTCGATAGGATGAAGTCCACAGTTCTCTTCACGTTCGGGTGGCGGCCCCGCAGCTCTGCTCCTTCTGGTCAGGTCTGACATTGAAGGTCCTTGTATTCTGGGCAATGTAAGACAGTGGGTTTGTTAGCCAGTAAATTGTTCTGTCTTTTCTCGGCCATTAGGTTGGCGTAGGCACTAGCTGTTTGGGTGAGTTCGTTCAAAGCTAGTATCTGGTTTCGTTGCTCCCTGGTTGTAGTTGACAGGTACGTCGCCATAACGGGAGTTTCGATTGTCATATGACCATGCCTATTGTTGTTGTTGTTGTTGTTGTCGTTGTTGCTGTTTAATTCCCACAACAAGTAAGTTTACACTTTTGTGCGCCCTGAAAAGTACGTTAAGTGGCTGGTTGTAGCAGCTTTCTTCACATCCAGAGCGTGCTGATGAAGGTGAACAGCGGGCCTCTAGGCGATTGTGCTGTGCTTGACTTCATTTGCGTAACGCTCACTACTACAAGGATCACATCAATCCACATCTCGTCAGCAAGACTGCCTTTAAAACAGTATGTTTTCAGGGGATGTGCCAAATTTGTCCCGCTGTCTGTGCCGTAGCTAACACACCCCATGTTCGGCATGCCGAGTTGTGTTATGTATTCCTATAGCCTTTCCATCTCCCCGTGGTAATTGCAAGACAACAGGTTGGTTTGTTTTCCAAGGTTTCCTTCCTTGTAGCTAGAGCTAGAATGTACTGGTCCTAGTACCTATGAGGCACTGCAGTGAGGGTACAGCTGGGATACATCACCGTTTGATCAGTCACTGTCAATTCTTCCAGTAATGAAGATTACTGGCTTAGATTACAGCAGAAAAAGTAAATCTGGGGCCGTTCTACCATCTGACACGTTTGGACGCGCCTGGATGGGGTCGGTGAATACTGCCCCCCCCCCCCCATCCCCCCAAACCTGAAGTGGTAAAGGGACCGGGCCTCATTTCCGATCACGAATTACTTAGTCTCCCCAGTTGTAAATAGGTACCTTCTTCTTCTTCTTCTTCTTCTACGTTCGTTCTAAATCTCCCACTGCCAAGGCTTTAACAGGGCATCACAAGAAGCAGAATGTAGTCAGGAAAACAGGGTGCGTTGTGTCGCTAGTTTACAGCTTGACTGAGATATTTGCACCTGTCGGTCCGACACATTCGTCTTCGGCGGATGAAAATAAGTCCCTGACTTTCAGTTAGAATGCAACTGGTAAGCCCAGCGCAGAAAACGCCGTGATCTAGCAAAAGAATTCTCAAACACTTGATCCACCACAACAATATCTGCTATGACGCTAGCTTGATATTTTTAAGCCTCTGATTGACCAAGTGATTAGAGCGCTTACTTATCACGGCAACGTACCTTTTTTAATTAAGCCAAAGCTTACCAATTGTGGCAGAAATACTAGGAATATTGACAGAAGAGTTAGATCACAAAAAATGTGACTTGAATAACAGGATTTAACTTTTCTCACAAATAAATTCGACGATATCATTAAGTCTCAGACATATCAGTAATGTAGTTCAAATGGTATATATATTTAAAACACACCTTTTGAAAAATGGTCAGTTTATGGTGCTATAATTGGGTACGCCATGACGAGGCAAATTATTTAGGTATCCAAATCGATGCCCATGAATTTTGCTGTCAACATCTCAGCTAAACTCAGAATTGAGTGTAGGAGCTACTGAAGCAAGATGTATTAGAGTAGACTTTATCAAACAATAAATCAAAATAAGTTGAGCTACATGTGGAACATATGTCTTCAACAAATACACGCATAGACATCAAATATTTATGATATTTGTGACTTAAAGTTTATATAGACTGGGATAGCCAACCTCATATCCAACTCTCCATTGTTGCCTCTTACAAAATTCCTGTCAGGTTACCATGTGACTATTCGTACTCCTGTTTCGGGTCCCGGTAACACTCACACGAAAAGAGAAACACAAACGTATATTTAAACAACTGAAACTTTCCAAGGGTGAAAGGTAATATGGAGTCCAAAAATGGAGTTCACATTTGTGAATCCTGGAGAGAAAATAGAACTACTGCAATGTTAAGAGATAGCATGTCTCAGGAGGCAGACAAGGACACAGACAATCAACATCTACAAAGCAGTTATATTATATAACAGACAGGTTTTTAAAAAAAAATATAAGATGACCTCCAGCAGTTTCACATTTGGATTGTGCAAGTATACGGATGCGAAATAACTCATACGGTACCATGGTTTCATGTGTACATGTGCTGAAGTTTGGCAGCTTTTTTGATAATCCATCCTGTCCTGGTAATGTTTGTGTTAATACAGTGGCTCTAGTTCCAATACAGTCTTACCAGCAACCTACTGCATGAGAGTATCAGCCTAGTTTTGTGATGTTGTAGGTGTTGATGGGTTATCCTCGTGTTCTGTATTACCTGTGTTGTAGGTGTTGATGGGATCATCATTGTGTTCTGTATTACCTGTGTTGTAGGTGTTGATGGGATCAGCATTGTGTTCTGTATTACCTGTATTGTAGGTGTTGATGGGATCATCATTGTGTTCTGTATTACCTGTGTTGTAGGTGTTGATGGGGTTATCACTGTGTTCTCTATCACTTGTAACTGTACATTTAGATTTGCAACATGCAATCAGTACATCAGCTGAAGAATCGTTTTTTGTCAGATTCATATAGACATTATTGCAGACGCCATAGACTTCATAGTTTTTACATATAATGTATTGGGTGGCGTGTTCTGTCTGCTGTTTTGAGATTGGGATCGACATCATCAATTCAGGCACTTATTCTAATGTAGCTCAAGACCAATGTGTCCTGTTTCATTGAATTTTTCTGAATGGATTAGATTCCTTCCACATTGCATTTTTTAGTTACCGTGTTAACTTTACTTCTCAGCCTACTCTTCGTCCGTTCTGATTTCTTTGATGGTATGTGGCTAAATAATGTCCAACATGAACAAAAAACCTTTTGAATTTAAAGACGTATATATAGAGTTCAACAAAGTGAAAACAAAGGCTTCAGCCAAAATAAAAAGAAATCGGAAGTGATGGTAGTGTCGAAGAAACCGGCCGTTCCAAAATGCTGCGTCAAAGCGAACAGGAACGAATAAAAACAGGCTAACGCGTTTAAATATATGAGTACACACATAACATCAGATGGAAGATGCAATTACGGAATAAAATGCAGAATAGTCCAAGCAAAATCGGTCTTTCAGACCATGAAAGGAATATTGTGCAACAAAACCTTGCCTGCCGCTGAAACTTAGAAAAAGAGTCCTTTGATGATACGTGGAACCAGTAATGACATATGGCAGTGAATCGTGAACAATTAGCAAGCAAGCGCTTAGATCTTTGAACTCAACGGAGATGTATTTTACAGGAAAATTATGCCGATGCCATGGACTACAAAGAAGACTAATGATACAGTACTCGAGGAGGCACAAACACAAAAACAACCTATTGCAAGAATCGCAACAACACAGTCATCCTTTTATAGTCGTGTTATGAGAACTTAACTTAACCTTTACGTTTTTATACTTGTTTAGAAGACTCATCAGAGTCTGTAGACAACCAGTCATATCTGCATTACCCTGCTCTAAAAACTACGCACATCCAATCAATTCTTCAATGGATTAACTGTCTCTGTCTCTACCACCTCCTGTGGTAACGCATTCCAAGCAGTCATCACTCTGTGGCTAAAAAAGTATTTCCTTATATCTGAACTGGACCTTTATTTAGTTAATTTGTATCTATGCCCATGTGTTCTCGTTGGTGGTTGTATTTTGAAAAACTTGTTATAGTCTAATTTGACCTTTCCTGTGATTATCTTATAAACCTGTATTAATTCACCTCGAATTCTTCTCTTTTATAGACACTGTAGGCCTGTTTTTCTTAGTCTTTCCTCGTAACTGTAATTCTGGAATCCCACTATCAGTTTTGTCGCTCTTCTTTGTATCTTTACTTTTTTACTTTACTTACTTTACTTTTACTTTTTTGTGTATCCTTTCCAGCATGTTTATATCTCCCCTATAATAAGGACTACACACCCGTACACAGTACTCCAATCTAGGTCTAACTAATGCTTTATACAGTTTGACAATCACCTCCTTACTCATATGTTTAATATTTCTTTGTATCATACCTAACATTGCATTTGCCTTGTTCACTGCCACCTGAACTTGCCCATTCATTTTTTCGGTATGCTCTATTATAACCCCTAGGTTCCTTTCCTTATCTATAATTATAATATTGTTCTCGCCCATTCTGTAACTATGTTAAATATTGGATCTACCCATGTAGATGACTGTACATTTATCTATATTAACTGCGACTTGGAGCATGTCGTGACAACGGGAAAGATAGGACAGAGAGACAGAGGAACGCCGAGCGCGAAGATGCTGGACAGCCTAAGAGAATGACATCGGCGACAATCAACAACAGGGTTGGTAAACGACACACGTGATAAAAATCAATGGAGGTCCATGATCGTCAACCGGCAGTGCACCTGATGATGATGATATAGAGTGCTAAATTCTCATATCGAGAAGGAATTGGAGAAACGTTATACTATCAGAAGGATGAATAGAAAGACATTAAGAATAATATCCAACAGCAAGAGTCGATATGTGTTGTCAGACTTGTTGTTAGAAATTATTGTAAAACGACTTACTCTCTCCTCAGCTTTCCAGGACTCCTCGTTGCCTCTTCTTCTGTCTACTTCAAAGTACTTGTGGCCAGCCAGCCATAAGGCTAAGTATCTCTGACGTATAAATACTATATCTGATCGTTGTCTCGTGATATTTCCACCTGGAATTAAAGGTGTGATGTTACACGCTTGCAATATGTTGTGTTAGTCCAATGTGTGATGTAGTTGCATTGATAACGAATAACAATCTTGAAATATAAACTAAAAAGGGACGAGAATGAGAGAGAGCCACAGAGACAGTTAGAGAAAGAACAGCTCTGTGGACGTGTAGAGAAGACCCAGATTGTCAGTGAGTTTTGAAAGTGCTAAGCAAAGGGCTACAGAAACAAGATGAATGCGTATGCTAGAACCTTGATCGTAAACTGCAATCATTTGTTTCAATCGCTAAAATTCTACGCCATTGCACTAGTGATTGCTGATGAGAGAGAAAAGGTATTGCATAGCTAGCTACAAGCAGTTATTACTTCCAGAATGCTACTCGAAATCTCATAGTAAATAATTATGTTCTCCTTTAGAAAGGTACAGGTTTGGTGGTATTGTGTGACTACATGACCGCAAAACACAGCTACAACACAAAGAGAGGATCGCTACATCCTTTGATAAGCCTGATTAGATATAACTACATCTACCAGCGTCGTCACACTACGCCTTCGAAAAGCTACCATTTGGTTAGTGAACAGACAGTCTGAAATCACCCATCCAGTGTTAGCCTTCATAGTCGCTCTCCAATCGTTGGAAGAACATGTAACTGTCACCCTCAGTGCCCTCTATTTAGCGCGTTCTGAATTTAGTGTAAGTTGAAATGTGTACTCTTTGCAAGTGCGTATCAATATAACAAATAGCTCACAGCTGGGTCTGAGATAGTCTAAAGACAACGTTAACTCCGTTTCGCTCTACACGAAGCATGAGACCACCACCACACTTGGTCCTCTTACAGGAAGCCCGTATCAAAGCACGAATGTGTACTTTACAGCGGTAGTTTCTGTAGAAATTTCGTTTCATTATAAAATTACTAGCCGTCGTGACAGTTCTCTTAATTCGCATTGTATGACACACTTGGCCGGTTACAGTCGCTTCAAACTTTCACACTTGAATACAACTCGATATTAATAGATGGTTTACTAACTCCAAGAGATGCCTTCGGAACGAGGGTCTGTCTTGATTTGAGATGGCATAAAAATCATCTAAAAATATATATGTTCGGTGCAATACGTAACATAAGAGATACACGAGATAAAGGTTGGAATTTAAAAACCGATTGTCGGTACCAACCGCGCAAAAAGACGAGCTTAATCGTGTCTTCCAAGATAGCAAATGCAGATCACCCCTTTTAACAGCAGTGTTATATATATATTCAATATTGTAGACAGTGTAAGAAAATTGCACTGTTGTCACATACTAATGCTGTTGAACTTGCAAAATGTCCCACTATAGATTGGTTTTGGGGAGACAACGAGTAAAATAAAGGTATTCTAACTACTTGGAGTTGTAGAAAAAGGATATTCTTTAAGAGTGGGAATTGCCAAGGTCAATTGGAAATGTATAAATCATGTTAGTAGATTGAAATACCTGCAGACTTAACGTTACATGGTAGAAGATGTTCTACATTTTTTAATGGAAAAGCATTAGCAAAAATAATCTCTCAAAATTGTATCTTTTCTAAGCAGCGAATTTTAACCAAAGGAAAACAGAAAATGCGGTATTGGGTGATACATATCGGACAAGTCATTGCTCAGAAAATAATGGAAAGCAAATTAACAAGTAAACAAAACAAGACCGAATATCTTTAAATTGTGAGTCAGCTTGCGTGTTTCAATTATCCTATGAGCTAAGCCAGTAAAAGCAATAGTCTCCAGAAGGGTCACATAAGCTGGATAGGTCATGGAGGATTGAACATGAAGAAGACATACATCTCACCTAGAGTGTAATAGGTTGGGTTAGGGCCGACCACTCAAATCTATACAAACAAAAAGTGGTTTGGAAAACGTTGAAAACAAAAGTAAAAGGCTTTGGGAAATGAAGTGTCTTCGGAATGAAAAAGAACAAGGCAGCTCTACAGCTGACTGTCCTTCTGAATACCAAGAAGTAAAACAAAATAGCTGAATGGAATGTCAAAAGAATGAGCAGGGCAGTTAAAGCAGCACAGATAGCTAACGAAATTCGAAATTACAACATGACAGAGCTAGTACTGTGTAAAACAAGACGGACATAATCAGGAAAGATGAGACTCACAACTGAAGAAATTATAATTTACTCTACAAATAAGAGAACTGATGTCCAACACTCAAAGGAAGTGACACTGATGCTGTATAGAGAGACGCAGATGACACCCATGTTAACCATAGGATTATGAGCGCAATCGTTTTAACTAAGAACAAACACATCAATATCAACATCATTCAGCGACATGGGCCAACTAACAATACCAAAGTTGATAAAAAGCAAAAGTTTTACAACGAACTTCAAGAAGTCCTACACAGAAAAAGAAAGATCTCTTTTTATAAATGAGGGAACTTACACTTACTTAATTAAAAATTTAACGGAAATATTATAAAGGTCATTGAACACCTGTATGACAAGGCGCAGTTCTTGTGAATGGGAGGCGAGGGGACTGGTTTCGCACATCAGTTGGTGTAAGACGGGGCTGTACACTCTCTCCTACTCTTTTCAATATATTCCTTTAGAGAATTATGAGTGAGGCACTTGGAGTTCACGTTGGTACTGTCGAGATAGGGGACCGAACGATTACCAGCCTTCGTTTTGCAGATGACATCGACGGTTTGTCGGGTTCAGAAGCAGAACTTCAAGAATGGGCCAGAAGGCTCGATGAAACAGCTCTTGACTATGGTATGGAGATAAACGCTTGAAAGACTAAATTAATGACCAACAACGCCGAGGGCTTCAACAGTAGGATAAAAGATAAAGGTCAGGAATTCGAAGTGGTTTACCGTTTTAAATATCTGGGTTCGATTGTCAGTGATGAAGGATCAGGATGTGAGGTGTTGGCCAGGGTGGCACAGACGGTGGCGGCGCTTGTACAGTTTGACAGAATCTGGCGGGATAAACGGTTGACACTATGCACGAAAATCAGATTGGCGCGTGCATTGATCTTGTCTGTGTTCCTCTGTGCTTGTAGGACATGGACAATTCCTGCTGACCTTGAGCGAATGGAGATGAGATGTTTCCGAAGACTTTTAAACGTCTCGTGCAGGGGTCGAGTTGCAGGTGAGGAAAAGCGAGATGGAATTGCAACAGCGGTGGGGCCTTTTGGAGACCTCTTGGCAGGGAAACTCGCTTGGTACGGTCAAATATCGAGAACAAATAGTCTTGAAAATTCGATTCTGCGCGGAAATGTGCGGGGCAGACGACGAGGAGGCCATCCCGGGAAGAGGTGGGGGGACAACGTGAAAGAGCGGGCCTGTCTCCGACCGTGAAAGGCGCGGTGGCGGCCGCTGGCAGAGGGAGGTGGCGTGGGGCTGTGAGGATGTCTTCATGTGTGCCCCAACGGCCTCGCCGGTTACGCGATGACATGACCTGACCTTATATCTTTAAGTTGGAACATACAACCTTGTTTACGAGCAGATTATGGGAAGAGAAGGAATAGGACAGACACACAAAAGTATATAAGGCCTTTTGGAGATCGTCAGACCACGTAACGGAAAATCTAACACATCTGCGTCAGTCAAGCGTTCAGAAGTACACTACAAGATGTAAGACTAAAGACAAGTGCAGACGTAGTTCAGACCACCAGATGTTGCTGGGGACCTTACAGTTCACATTTTTTTTAAACACCCAGTACGTAGAAGGATAATACGGTATAAATATAACGTACACGTTTTGCAAGACCATGTAAGGACATTTAATTTAGCATAACACTTAATAACATATACCAATGCTAGAAGAGCTATATGAGGACGAAGACATAGACATTAATAGTATATGGAAACAGGCCAAAGAAATAGGAAATAAGACATGGACACTGTAGGATTCAAGAGAGCGCAACACAAGGAATGGATCACAACAGAGACATTACAAAACAATAGAAGAAAGAAAAAATAAGAAAGCTATACTCAACAATTGTCGAACATGAATCAGCAAGACAGACGCACGGAGAAACTATACTGTTTCATTCAAAAAGGTATGGTGAAAAATAAAAAGGAATATTTTAACGAGTTGGCACAGGAGGCAGAAAAGGCAGAAGAGAGGAGAAATATGAGAGATTTCTACTCATTTACAAAGAAATTGGTAAATATATATGCAGACAGACAAACCAATCAAAGAGAGAAGGGAAAATACTGATATCATCGGAGGAACAACTGAAACGATGGGATGATATTTCTTTTTTAAAGTATAAACAGACTTCTGCGGCAAGCAACACCAATCATCCTATCAGCAGAGGAAACCATGAACTTGGACTGCAACCCACCAAGCAAAATAGAAATTAAAAGCGTCATATCTAAATTCAAGAAAGGGAAAACGGCACAAACAGACGGAATAGCAGCAGAAGCTATATTGGCAGACAAGATAACATCACAAATACACTGCAAGGATTATACAAGAAAGAAGATATGGGAAGATCAGAGAGTGACAACAGAATAGACAGAATTACATCTGATTAAACTGCTCAAGAATGGAGATATCTCAGATTGCAGCAATTGTAGGGGGATTACATTGTTTTCAGAACCAGACAGTTACTATGTTCAGGTGTATAGTTATATCGTAGAGGGAAATTAACATTCTGGAAAAGTTACAAAGAAGAGCAACGAAACCGATAGTGGGATTCCAGATTTATTTTTCGAGGAAAGATTAATGAAAAACTGGCCTTCTGTGTCTAGAAAAGAGCAGAATTCGAAGTGATTTAGTACATGTTTAGAAGATAATCAAGAGAAAAGGTCATTTAGATTATAACAGTTATGTCAAGACGGATTGGCTTTGCCGCTTTTGTGATGAACGATCTCCGCGCGTGTGGAACAATAGTAGATTATCCCTCAGTTAAAAGCTGCGTATTTACCAGTCGTGTGTGATTTCAGTGCTACTGTATGGAGCCGAAACCTGGACTGCTGAAAAAGGACATCTCAAGACTCGAGTCCTTTCAAATGCGCAATCAGCAGCGTATTCTTGGAATTCGTGGTACGATCTCGTACGAAATGTCGAGGTCTCTACTATGACTACCCTCTCAACTGTATCGGAAGTCCTGGACCGTTCTTGGCTTTCCCTATCTGGACATGTTATCCCCCTTGATCAGAAAGTTCCAGCTTACCAGATCCTTCTCAAGACAATTCAAAGTGCTACGGGTATCGAACCAGTTGGCTGGAAGCACAGGAGAGGCCGTCCCAGAAACACGTGGTTTCAACAAATAGCAACAGATATCAATTATGCCATTCCTGACACAAATCAACATTTGAAAAATCCTTGAAAATCAAGATTCACACCAAAGTTAGAATATTAAACGCCAGTGTCAAGACGATGCTAACATATGGAGAAAGACCAAGGCTATACAACATAGACTCCAGTTTATCGTTAACAGATGCCTCAAAGGATAATGCGTATAAAGAGTCAAAACACTGTAAGGAATGAAGACCTATGGAAAAAGACCCAGCACTAGCCATTAGAATAACAAACTAAGCGAAGAAAATAGAGCTGCATATGACATAGAATGCGGAAGACACGGTCAAAAATAGCCAGACATGGTCTTCCATGGAATCTTCAGGGCATAGGCAATAGAGGTCGATTTGAAAACTGCATGGAAAAGATAATGTGAGAAAGATGTAAGATGAAATCGCTACACCTAGAGAGAGACAGAAGTAGCAGCTTCGGCGCGTGTGCTGGCGAGATGTTGTTATATGCAATGAGAGAAGCGACAGACTTTGATTGATTGAAAACAAAAACAGTATACTATAGACGACTACATTGAATGTGACACATCCTCGTGGAAATCAATACAAAAACGTGATATACTCATATGATAGAATTGACTAAGTTAGTTTCATCCAAAGAACTTCAATAAAATCCACACGTTGGCAGATGGTTAGGGCTACAGTTCTTTGTAATTGTTTTAACTTTAGAAGTATTTCGGTCATTATTTTCACATCTTTAGTCCTCAACTATGTTGACAATGCTGTCATTACAATGTAATTGTTTTCGCTTTTCAAGTTATATTTCAAAATCAAAGGATTTCAGCTCAGTGTGAAGTACAGGTCTTCAATAAATACACGGCAGGTCCTGCTGTCATGAGTTATCCACTTCAGCACAGTCCACGTTTTTCCTGTTTCCTTACAATGGCCCCGAGCTCTGTTCTCCGTGTGTATTTTGGCCTGTCTCTACTTCTCTTGTCATGAGGTTTCCAGAACAGACTACCTTTTACAGGTATCAACTGCTTTCCCTATTGTAAGTTGTATCCATGTTCCACTGATATCTATTGTATTATTGCCAACAGTTCGACATTTGTGATCTGACCATGCTACTTTACTCTCTTTATTATGCGCATTTATGCCTTTTCTTTTTGACCGTTTTATTTGTTTTTCTCCACGTTTCAGATCCAAGCAGTATGACAAACTTTACAATGGGGTTGGTAGATTTTTATTTTTGTGTTGAATTTTATATCTTTTGACTTTCAAAAGTTTCCCCGGTGCAATGAAAGATTCTCTGCACTTTTGTAAATGTAATTTATAAATGATTCCATATTTTGTAAGAGTGTCTCTCAACATTATTTGATTATCGCTAGTTCCATTTATCGCATTTGCGATTATTCTCATAATCTTAGTTGCCTTTTTTTTAGTGTTTGTTTATTTAGTGTATTCTCAGTCCAAATTTATCAAGTATACTTATTTTATTTTGCATCTGATTGCAGCTATAGGACGACGAGCCCATTGGCAAAGTCTAGTTCATGAAGTTCTTTTGCCCAATGATTTCCATTTTTGCAGGTTCGTCTTGTTTCTTCGTGATCCTGCTTACAGCATGCAGAAAGAGCAATGGTGACATTTATCTGCGTTTTAAAATGTTGACATGTTATGTGTACCTCGCGCGGCCAGGTGATTATAATTAGTAGTAGGTCTTCCTAAGTTTCGGTGTAAAACAGTATTTGAGGAAATCAATATTTCGTCTCAGTATAGACAAATCAGTCATCTGCCGATGCAACTGGGAATTCTTTGGCATCCGTATTAACGGCAGACGCCTCAATCACCTTGGATTTGCCGACGACATAGTGCTCATCACATAGTCAGCAGCAGAAGCCAACCAAATGATGCAGCTATGAGATAGTAAAGGCAGGAAAGCAGGACTGGAGATGAATGTCTCAAATACCAAAGTGTTGCGCAATCGCTTTGCTACTTGTGATGGAATCTTCCTTTACAGGGTGCAAATAGAGGATGTCAACGAGTATATCTATATTGGGCGTCTCCTCAATATGGAGAATAACCTGGAACCTGAACTGACAAGATGTCGCTGGTTGAGCAGCTTTCTCGTCCATTAACATGATCCTTGAAGGTTAGTGAGACCAGAACCTTCGAGCCTTTCAACTCCACTGGGCTCCCTGCGATATACTACGATGCTGAGACATGGACATTGTCAAAATCACTAGAGGATAAATTGAGAGTGACCCTGGACTCTCTTGTGAGACACTTCGTCGGAACCACTCTCCGGAACCAACCAATGCAACTTCTCCACAGTTCTTACAAACGACGATTGCCTTTGGTGAATTATGCGGTAACCTGTGCAGATAAGCCAACGACGAAACGATGGTCAATGGAGCACGGCGATATCGATCTGGTACACCCGAGGTAAAAAGAAACCGCGGGAAAGACCTTCATTGCGTTAGTTATACGCACTAGACTTCCGTGGCTCAAGACAGGGTCCGCTGGAGACGAAGTTGAGACCCGCAGCTACGCCGAGGAACGGGTTATCAAGATCAAGATAGTGGCAAATGCATATTTTATTATGCTAGAACTATACCATAGCAACTGTCCAGTTATGACATTTGGTCAGTTAGAGTTGTATCAAACCGCTTGTACGGTAAGAGTTAAGTAATCTAATAGTCACATGAAACAGTTATCAAATGGTAAGCACAACAAAGTATCAAATACAGGCACTCGAAGCAACGAATCGATATGCAGCCAATTACATCGACTATCTGAACTGATATAGTCTCATAGTAAAAGTGTACAACTCACCAATGCTGGCTTGAAGAATGCATGAGATTACTAATAAATACCTGGTTAACATGCCGGTTCTGTTGCTGTATACTGATGTTTTGTTGCTGTATACTGATGTTTTGTTCGTAGCCTCGTTTAGAAACGGTGAAGACTACATCATATTTATATGACGTAATTTCGAAATATGAATGGGCTACAGATGTGCTATTTGCTTTAGGTGAATCAAGATAACTCATATCTAAGGCCTGCTGGCGGAACTCTAACAGCAATTATACTACGAGATGGAAAGAGCCATCAGCGACTTCTCCACAGGCCCCTTTACGCCATCATTCCCCCTAAGCCCAATTCCTGGCCCGCTTATCAGGAAAGATAGGACCTATACCAATCCCAGAACCAACAACTCAGACCCTCCAGTTTTGCATGATCGCATGGGAGCGACTTCTGTGGGAGGGGGGGGGGGGTGTAGCATGAACATTCCAATCGTCCGGTAGTCACTTTGGGACGAAACCACACGACTGGAATCTGGAATTAAAAACTGGTTGTCTACAGACTCTGCAGAGTCTTCTAGACCAGTAGAAAGACGTTAAGCTATGGCAAACCCCCCTCCACTCCTACCCTTTCTGGCCTCTTATATACAAAGGGGTGGGGGAGGCATGCCTTCTGGAAAGTCACCAGACTAAGACGGAAACACGATCGAGATGATCAAAAGATGGGACCAACAACTCTACTCAGATCTTTCTGGCATGGGTTCTCGTTTTTATTATAAAGACATGAAATCCTATACAGCCGGAGCAAGTTAAGCACATGGATGGGTTGACAACATCACAAGAGGAAACGACAAGCGCTGAAGTTCTAGAATTGCACAGGAAAAAGGAAAGGACCCCGTGGGAGACCTCGAACCTAGTAACAGGACTCGATACAGTTTATACATTTATATGTTTTCATTTCTTTGTCGTTTTCATTCACCGCATTTTCATTTAATTTAATTTCAATTCCTTTGAAGAGAGAGCCCTTTATTTTTTACATTAGTATTGGCACCTAAATTAAATATTCTCTTTCTCAAAAAGTGGTCCTCAAAATTTCTAAATTTTGGAATTTGATTGCAAGAGCCGGAACGTAAACGGCAAAGAAAAAAAAAGAGAGTAGAAAATCAAATAAGTGATGCGGAAGAACCATCAAGAGGATAATGAATCACCAGCAACAAATTTGCACCACACAAACATTAGTTAGCAGGTACGTACAGATACACACAAACATTAGTTAGCAGGTACGTACAGATACACACAAACATTAGTTAGCAGGTACGTACAGATACATACAAACATTAGTTAGCAGGTACGTACAGATACAAACAAACATTAGTTAGCAGGTACGTACAGATACACACAAACATTAGTTAGCAAGTACGTACAGATACACACAAACAATAGTTAGCAGGTACGTACAGATACACACAAACATTAGTTAGCAGGTACTTACAGATACACACAAACATTAGTTAGCAGGTACGTACAGATACACACAAACATTAGTTAGCAGGTACGTACAGATACACACAAACATTAGTTAGCAGGAACGTACAGATACACACAAACATCAGTTAGCAGGTACGTACAGATACACACAAACATTAGTTAGCAGGTACGTACAGATACACACAAACATTAGTTAGCATGTACGTACAGATACACACAAACATTAGTTAGCAGGTACAAATAGATACACACAAACATTAGTTAGCAGGTACGTATAGATACACACAAACATTAGTTAGCATGTACGTACAGATACACACAAACATTAGTTAGCATGTACGTACAGATACACACAAACATTATTTAGCAGGTACTTACAGATACACACAAACATTAGTTAGCAGGTACTTACAGATACACACAAAGATTAGCTAGAAGGTATGTACAGATATACACATACATTAGTTAGCAGGTACGTACAGATACACACAAACATTAGTTAGCAGGTACTTACAGATACACACAAACATTAGTTAGCAGGTACGTACAGATACACACAAACATTAGTTAGCAGGTACGTACAGATACACACAAACATTAGTTAGCAGGTACTTACAGATACACATAAACATTAGTTAGCAGGTACGTACAGATACACACAAACATTAGTTAGCAGGTACGTACAGATACACACAAACATTAGTTAGCAGGTACGTACAGATACACACAAACAATAGTTAGCAGGTACGTACAGATACACACAAACATTAGTTAGCAGGTACGTACATATACAAACAAACATTAGTTAGCAGGTACGTACATATACAAACAAACATTAGTTAGCAAGTACGTACAGATACACACAAACATTAGTTAGCAGGTACGTACAGATACACACAAACATTAGTTAGCAGGTACGTACAGATACACACAAACATTAGTTAGCAGGTACTTACAGATACACACAAACAATAGTTAGCAGGTACGTACACATACACACAAACATTATATAGCAGGTCAGGTACACACAGATACACACAAACATTAGTTAGCAGATACGTACAGATACACACAAACATTAGTTAGCAGGTACGTACAGATACACACAAACATTAGTTAGCAGGTACGTACAGATACACACAAACATTAGTTAGCAGGTACAAATAGATACACACAAACATTAGTTAGCAGGTACGTATAGATACACACAAACATTAGTTAGCATGTACGTACAGATACACACAAACATTAGTTAGCATGTACGTACAGATACACACAAACATTATTTAGCAGGTACTTACAGATACACACAAACATTAGTTAGCAGGTACTTACAGATACACACAAAGATTAGCTAGAAGGTATGTACAGATATACACATACATTAGTTAGCAGGTACGTACAGATACACACAAACATTAGTTAGCAGGTACTTACAGATACACACAAACATTAGTTAGCAGGTACGTACAGATACACACAAACATTAGTTAGCAGGTACGTACAGATACACACAAACATTAGTTAGCAGGTACTTACAGATACACACAAACATTAGTTAGCAGGTACGTACAGATACACACAAACATTAGTTAGCAGGTACGTACAGATACACACAAACATTAGTTAGCAGGTACTTACAGATACACACAAACATTAGTTAGCAGGTACGTACAGATACACACAAACATTAGTTAGCAGGTACGTACAGATACACACAAACATTAGTTAGCAGGTACGTACAGATACACACAAACAATAGTTAGCAGGTACGTACAGATACACACAAACATTAGTTAGCAGGTACGTACATATACAAACAAACATTAGTTAGCAAGTAGGTACGTACAGATACACACAAACATTAGTTAGCAGGTACGTACAGATACACACAAACATTAGTTAGCAGGTACGTACAGATACACACAAACATTAGTTAGCAGGTACGTACAGATACACACAAACAATAGTTAGCAGGTACGTACACATACACACAAACATTAGTTAGCAGGTACGTACAGATACACACAAACAATAGTTAGCAGGTACGTACACATACACACAAACATTATATAGCAGGTCCGGTACACACAGATACACACAAACATTAGTTAGCAGATACGTACAGATACACACAAACATTAGTTAGCAGGTACGTACAGATACACAAAAACATCCATACACATGCATATACTTCCTGATTTTGCTCAAAGGATTATGGTCTGTGGTAAAAAGATGCGTTCCTTCACTAGCAGAATCCAGAAAGGCAAACCTTTAATTTTAAAGCGGTTGTCTTACAGCAGGTTGACTTTCGGTACGTCCGTGGCTCTTTTTGTTATGTTATGAATCGACGTGAAAAGCACCCTGGGCAGACGGATAGATGATCAGTCCTCTTCGTCAAATGACGAATTCAAATAATAATCTGTGCTTATTACTCTATCAGGGAAACCCAACCATATTATAAACTGAATCCATCGATATATATAACCGAATATGTATCCCTAGCATCTCTTATCAGCGATTTAACTTATTTTTGTGTGTTTACTTTTATTGCGTATATGTTGAATAGTACATCTGAGAACTAGAAACCACGAGAAGTACCATATAAGTGTACATATTTCCATATTCTAAAGTAGATTGCAATCGTTACCTCCATCAGGGCAACTTCTATTCTGCTCACCAGATATAAAATTATTCAGTATGCCCTCAAACAGAAAGCACATCATTATCCCATAGTACACCAGTGTATAGGCGTCGACTAGACCAAGAGCCACAGCAACTGTCTCTTGTTGAAACTAAAATACTTGCAACACCATACACACTTGTCACAACGGGACACACACTATACGCACATGTCACAGCGGGACAGACATCATAGACACATGTCACAACGTGACAGACATCATAGACACATTGTCACAACGGGACAGACATCACAGACATATGTCACAACGGGGCATGTACTTTACGCACATTTCACAACTGGACATACCCCATACGTACATGTCACAAAGGGGACAGACACCATACGTACATGTCACAACAGGACATACATCATAGACACTTGTCATAACGGGACAGAGATTGGCACATGTCACAACGTGACAGACATGCACACATGTCACAACGGGACAGAGATCAAAGCCACACGTCACAACGGAACCACATCAGAGGCACATGTCACAGCGTGACAGAGATCATTTCACATGTCACAAAGGGACAGACATCATCTCACATGTCACAACGGGCCAGACATCATGGCACTTGTCACAGAGGAACAGACGTCATAGGCACATGTCACAACGGGACAGACATCATGGCACTTGTCACAGAGGAACAGACGTCATAGGCACATGTCACAATGATACATATATCATATGCACATGTCACAATCGGACAGACATCATCTCACATGTCACAACGGGACAGACATCATACACACATGTCACAACGGGACAGACATCATCGCATATGTCACAACGGGACAGACATCATAGGCTCATGCCACTTCGGGACAGACATCATATACGCATGTCCTAACGGGACAAACATCATGTGACATGTCACAATGGGACATACACACAACGTTAAAAAGGTTTCTTTCATTGTCCTGAAACCGCCCAGGTTATCAGTACTATTATTTTCTAGATGGAACTCTATTTGCTGGAGTAATTTGCCATAGACATACTTTTCTATTCTCTATTTTCTCGAGTAATTTGCCATAGACATACTTTTCTGGTCCGTACATTTAAAAATCGACAACATGTGCCATGTCCAACCAGACTTATCATTCTATCTATCTATCTTCAGTCCACTTATGTCGTTAGACGTCGTTGGGAGGTGGGACCTCCTTTGTTTCATATTTTTTCGCAAGTGAAAATCTACTGATGACTTGCTAGGTCAATTCCAGGATCTGTTAGCCCCTGGAGTATACGATCGCCTATTTTTCCGACTGGTAGAGGTGGAAGCGTAAATTATAGCAAGATAAACCCACAGTCTGTCAGGCGCCATCTAAGCCGCTCCGTTAATCACATAACCAAGACCTGAAGTTATAGCCACATAGTCCCCTTTTTGCGACATATTCTCAGTAGGATATCCCTAGAATAATTTGAGAAGATTTTTAACTTGAATTTTATCCGAGCAGCGGCCTTTAGGTCTACTCTTTTCGATTTCCAACTGCTAAGGTATTTTTAACGTGCGCCACTGCACACGTGTTTCTGATATCACTACTCAGAGATCAGGGGAAATGTTTACCGGATGATCCACGTGAAAAAAATCTCGGTCTCCACCGTGATTTGAACCCGTGACCTCCAGTACCCGAGGCGAACACCTTACCTCGAGACCATTGGGCGCAAATAAATCTAATTGTTTGAACATCAGCTACGCCTTTCGTATTTCCCACTTTGTTTACAATTTAAAGAGAAAAACAACGATAGTGTAAGCATTATCTTGGTAAGAGAATCATCTCGTCTACCATGTTAGTTCTCTTTTCATTATTTTTTTCTTTCTAATGATTGAGGTTTGCCTTTCTGGATTCTACTGACGAAGCAGAGCACTTTTTCCACTTGTCATCTGGGCGATATCAGAACGTATTGGCCAGTGTGTATATCTGTTTGTAATGTGGACATATTGGCCATTGTATAGATACGTGTGTGTATCTGTATGTAATGTGTTCCACCATGACAGTTCTGCAGACCATTATGGAGAAGTGATCATACCGAGAAAAATCTCCGACACGCTCGGTCAAACTGGACAGGGGTGATTTTGAACCCGTTATGTAGACCAAGCTTGCACTTATTCACGATTCTGCATACAACACTAACGATTCTTTCGAATGCGGCAAAAACAATGGATGGATTTATTTATATAAGTAATGTGCAAACAAAACCATGTCAAATGGAATGTTACCATATCATTAACAAAAATCAGAGATTACATGCAATGTGTATAGATCATGTCTCTGGAAATTAAATCTAAGATTATATCGCCAGTCTGTTTAAACTAACTCAGGAACAACGTAATCTTTTTCAAAACTATGTGCCTGAGCATTGGTTTCTAACAGCGTCAGTGACTTCTTGTCTTTCTTTTTTCAGATTCAACTTTGAAATAAAATGCTCATCGAATCGACCTGTAGCCACCACGGAATTACAGATCGATCTCATCTTTACTCATCCAGATCTTGAAGGTATTTGGACGTGTTTAGACTCATGAACAGATACTTACTAGCGTGAGTTAATCGGTGTCAGCTGGAGACAATTGATAGCAAGCCTCAGCTGCACAGATGTTTTGATTTTTCCTGTGAAGCTCCCCACTGTCAACTCAAGAGCTAAAACTGTGAACTCAAGAGCTAAAACTGTGAACTCAAGAGCTAAAACTGTCAACTCAAGAGCTAAAACTGTCAACTCAAGAGCTAAAACTGTCAACTCAAGAGCTAAAACTGTCAACTCAAGAGCTAAAACTGTCAACTCAAGAGCTAAAACTGCAAACACAAGAGCTAAAACTGTCAACTCAAGAGCTAAAACTGCAAACACAAGAGTTACTGTGGGTCTGTTTTATGGAAGTGATCTCCTCTGTTCTGTATAAAATCACTCATACAATGCCTTTAGCACAGGATGTAAGTAAGTCCGTTCTGATTTTTCATGGTGTGCTGGGGAGAGAGTTAATCACGTGATATTATTTGCCAGACTTTGGACCAACCACGTTCTGTTCCCATTGTTATCTAACGGTTATATTTATTTCTATACCCCCCATCATACTACCACTTGATGGACTTCTCCCCCTTAACAATATTGGATGGCTTTAGAATGACTACCCGTTTATGTCAGCTTTTGGACCAACTTATTGCAACTAGCCCTATCTATTTGACCCAAAAACATCAGTGGTAAATCTTTCTACGACATAACGCAGTCGCATGAGGAACTAGTTGGATCTGGCTATGCTCACCTACGTCAACACCATTCCCCTGAATAGCAACCAAAAGTCGACTTCTTTTAATAATTCCAAGTTTGACCTGCAAGGTTCATGTGTTCATCTTTTGTCCAGCTCTATTAGGTAGTGAGTCGGGGCAGCGAAGCGTTTATGATAATTTTATGGTAAGCTGAGTACTAAACATAAAGGAGCATGTTTAACGATGTCGAACAAATGAAAAATACTTCGCGCTGTACTGAATGAGGTAGTTGAAACACGTGCTGTGGACTTACTTCTGCAGTTGTTTACATTTTCTTGTAAATCAGTTCTAAGCGTCTTTGTTTCATTTCTGAAAAAAAATATCTATTACCCTCTCCTTTAACACGTGATGTTGAGCGCACTTACAAGGCCGTTCCTTTGGCATGACTTCACACAATGACTGCACGATGGTTACTAAAACAAAAAACCAAAAAAAACTGTCATACGACTTTTTCTCATTGCTGGGGTAGTCGAGAGGTTTTTAGGGTGAGAACTACAGGCCGCTTCACCACTACTGTCGCCACGTTGTGTGCTGGATATGTTTGTTTATTTCACTCCCAACAGGAAAATAACATATGCCCTATCGGGGATTTGAACCCCTGCCCTCCTTATTGACACGCAGGCATCAAAAACATTCGGCCATACGCTCCTCCAAATTAGAAGTTGTTAGATGGTTACTAGCTTCACCAAATACACAATGCAGGTCCTTGGCTGCAGGGTAAGTTAAATGTCAACAGAGAAAGGTCTGGAGGCTGGACACCTAAGAGCTGCACCTTCCTCAGGCCCTGTAAGTTGCAAGATGGAAACCACCCACAAACTTACTAATAATTAAATGCAAGTCCAAAAGGCATTCCAGGGAAAACACAGGACAGCACCTTCTAATAGTTAATGTTAGAGCATTTAGAAGAATCAGCTTCACATCAGGGTCTTGGCAGTGACTCACCTGCAATGGGAATCACTGTCCATGGCATTTACCTCATTCTTACCAAGGACTTCACCTATCTGTGCAGCAGATTGACTTCTGATCCATGCAGTAACCCAGACATCACTTGAAGGATTGGTCTTACAGCATCATTTATGATCTCTCTGTGCAGAGTCTAGTCCCGGGAGAAGCTCTTCCTGGAATCCAAGCTGTGTCTCTATAGACCCTGTGTCATTCCAGTACTCTTGTAAAGCTCCAAAACCTGGAGAAACTTACAGTCATCAGAAGCGGATTGAAGTCTTCTATATATGCAACCAGCAATGTATCCTTGAAGTCTGCTGGCAAGACCTAGTGATCAACACTAAGGTCTCCCTCAAGCACAATTTGAGAGCATTTTTTCAATGTTGAATCAGTGTAGACTCTCTTCTGCCTTTTGGTCTGCCTCTCTCAGGGCCCTCCAGTTCAACGGCTTCTACACTTGTCCCTTGACATCAGGGACAGGACAACACAGCACTACTCATGACCACCCACACAACAGCTTGCTGAGACATATTGCCTCCATTCCATCTAGCCTGCATAATGCCTGGGACTCTGCTATCAACCGTGGTCATCAGCACGACGGGCCTTGGTTGCCAAGGCAGAATGCTTGACTTCACTTGACATGGGTTTGTAAGAACAGATGGATATCAATGTGGCTACCTGGTATCAGTCACTAAAATACCTGACTGGATATCAGTATTCCAGACATGCACTGAGCCCTACAGGCAGTATAGCTCAGTTTCCACCCACTTGTGCATTGAGATTTGTCAAGAGCTTAATTCATCTTTCATGAGACAGGCATGTTGCATATGCTGTTTTAAGCCTGTACAATTTCAGGATTACTTGTATGTCAGATATTCATCTGCAATATGGTTTTCCTCATGCAATGTAACCAGATTGTTCTATGTTGTAAGTCAGCAGATTGAATTGGTCAGGTTACATTCTCATAATATGACCAAACCATTTTATGTTGTCCACAAATAGATTCAACACAAAGGAAAGTTCTCACCATAATTCTTATTTCCTTTTTTCTCCTTTTATATCTCCTGATAACACTAATGATCTTTCTAGAACTTTTCATTTCAGACACTTAAATTTACCTCTCTGTATCTTGTTTATAGACAAAGTTTGACGTTTGCACAGAGTTGCTATATAAATGTGCTGTTTATCAGTTAAGTAGGCAAGCTGACGTTTTGGTGTTTAAGCAGTAGTGTCAACTAAAATACTTCCCAGATATTTGAAATCTTGGGTCTGTTTGAGATTGATATTGATGACACTTATGTTAACTTATTCCAGTGTTCTGCTAATCCACAAAGTTTCTGTCTTTAATATGCTAAACTTCATATTATATCTTTCACAGTATGTTTGAAGTGTTCAAATGATTTTGTAGTTAGTATTCATCCTCGCATATTAGGCATTGGTTGTCAGCAATGTATTGTCTTATGTTCCATTACTGGAGTCGCAGTTTGGTTAGTTGGTTAGTTTCTGTTGCTATTTTGTCAAAATAAATGTTGAACAGCATTGGTGAAAGCACACATCCCTGTGCACTCCTATGGTTATTTCAAAAGCATTTGTGACGCTATTAAGTGTTCTTATTACATTTATATTAACGTGGTATAGCACTCCCACATTATCTTTCTTTCTTCTTCTTCTTCGTTCGTTCTCAATCTCCCACTACCAAACCCTGAAAAGGCTTAAGTAGCGGAATGTAGTTCAGAGAACAGAATGCGTTGTGTCGTAGTTTACAGCTTGGCTGCGATATTTGCACCTTTCAGTCCAACACATCCGACTTCAGCAATCATTTTTTGAGTACCGGGTAAGCATTCTCTCTTCGATCCCTTCTCCTTAGCCAGTCTGCCCTGCTGCAGCCTGTTACCCAGGATCACCGTGTGGAGGTATAGAAGGGTCTTGGTAGCTATGGTTCGCTGGCCCTGACGCTAGCAGTCAGCTATGGGTCGCTGACCACTGCAGCTCATGCGCTGCTCAGCATCTTGATCCCCCCACATTATCTAACAGCTGTCCTTATATTTCGTAGTCCCTTGATATAGTGCAGAATTTAGTCTTATTTACAAAATCAAAAGATTTCTGTTGATCAATAAAGGTACTATTGAAATGCTTATCATATTCTAGTGTCCTCTCGCTTAATTATCTTAAGATGATTAAGTCATTAGTGCAGCTCATACACTTACAAAATCCTATTGAGTTACGCTCAGCTGAGGTTCTACAATATAATTTATACTTTGTTTGAATATTTTTGCATAATATTTTCCTGTTTGACTTAGTAGTGATACGCCCCTGTATGTATCAGTTTCTTTTATTCTTTTTTCTTCCAGATTAGCATTATTATAACCTGCTGCCTGTCATGTGGAACTCTTCTTTGATGTCATGCCTGTACAAAAGGTTCTCTTTAAAAAAATATGTCTTGCTTTCTCATATATTTGAATTCCATCCACACCTGGTGACTTATTTCTAGGGTTGTTCTTTAAAGCTCTTTTTTTTTTCTCGAGCCCATGTATCAGGTTCCATATGATCCTTATTTCTTAGAAAAATTGCAGAATGATCCTGAGAGGGTTTAAATTTTCTTTGAAGTGCTTACCAATACTGTCATGACATATGCTTGTTAAATAGTGGTTAGTAATTTAATGATTGATGTAGGACTAAAGCTCTCATCTCTTAACCACATTGTTTGATATCTTTATAAAAATCTTGAAGGCGATTCTTACATATGGATCTTACATATAAAAAGTCAATAATCAACAGATCTAAAAAAAAAATTAAAAGGTTTCTGAAATACTAAACAAAGAAACTCCAGACACAAACAGCAAATAGACTATATTTAAAACATCCCTGATGGCATAATTGATATGAATTGTTGCCCAAAAAAAAACAACAAAAACATTATTTACATCATGACAAAGAAAGAGAACAAACAGCTTTGTGAAATGATGAAGTTAAAGTATCAACAGAGTCTAAAATGCAACACTATTAGTTTTTGTTACCAAGATAAAATATCCAATGAGTAATAAAAATTGCTAAAGAAGATTCACAGAAAAATTATAGTAAACTACTGACATCTATTTATAACCAACAAGCAAAGAGAAGAAAAGGGGAAACTAAAACGCACAGAGTAGTAGTAACTGGTGGCTTGCAGATAATCACGAGAAAACTGCACAAAATAGGAAGTGCTGAGAAGTAGTTAATGCAGCATTATGTTCCAAGGAAAACTAACAGAGCTATTTTAAGGAAACTTGATCTAAATAACAAGTTAGAACTGGCTAGGAAAAATAACAATGTACTACATTGCTACAGTATACAAAAAAAAAACATGTGACACTTGCAGCAAACATAGGCATTCAAAGCATATTTTTACATTGAACTGAATTGGGCATCCACAACTTCAAACACAATATATGCTGCACTGTCTGCTTTATAATTAGTTCAAAATGAACCATAGACAGCAATAATTTAGCTACACATTATTATTATTGCTGCAACTACTAAAAATAATTTTTTTAAATGTGCACGTGAATATTAAATTAGATAGAAATTTACATAAGCTGTAAATCAGATGTGGAGTTGTAAAAGCAAAAATCAGCAATCATGATGTGGAATTTATGTTTTACAATCCAAGTTGGCAGTTATAAAATTATTCTAGGTCACTGCCCCATCAGCTTTAATTGCGATACATATGTGTTCACTACAAAAAATAAATATAATTTACATGAGTAGATTCTACAAAAGGTATATTATGTATATATTACAGATCAGAGCATTTAATGCACAGCAAAAACAAGTGTACACGTATTATTACCCAAGTGTCAAAATATAATTAAGTGTAAATGTTTAACAAGATTTCATTCAGTACATTGGAGGCTCCCTTTACCTATTTTGTGGACTTCAAGGGTTCACAGACTTCAATAATAGGTATCCTTGACATTGCATACTTCATCATTCTCAAAGATCAAATAGTTTGTGAATTAGTTTTCTTTGCTGTAGAAGCAATATTCTATGTATTGTGTGATACAGGCAATAAATTATATAATAATTTGTTTTCCAAGGAATCAGAAGAAGAAGAATTTATGCCCTGGTTCAGCTGTGACAATTTCTGCCAGTTTGACTCATTTGACTAGGTAGTGTTCCCACCCAATGTTATATTTTTCTTCCTAATGTTTTGTCCTTATTCCTGAAATGTATTACGATTGGGAAGATTCTTTCTTTTTATCTCATTTCATGTTCAAAATAACTGTTTTACACTCATAAGGTTTTACTAGATAATCCGTATTTCGTTTGATAATTTGTTTAAATGACTGTTCCTTTAATTTATTTGTTGACCACCATATATTAACCCCATTCTGTTAATATTTCTTTGCTGCGATAAAGCATATCTTAGAAACTTTTTGACAATTTTGATTCACAAATTTATATTTGAAATGATCACATATAAAGTGTTTCAAGACATAATTACAATAAAAAGATAGCATGCATTACATATATTATATATAGCTTTCTGCAACTTGCGGCACACCACTGGATTCAATAGCAACCTTTTTTCGTCTTGGTGGAACTTTCATGACATCAGCAACTAAATCTTTATGAGATAGGGTATGTTGTGTCTGAGGACCTTGATTACTGTAATCTAAGGTGTCCGATTGTGAGTCAGCTCGTCCCTTTATCATGTATCCTTCACGTGGATTACTCAAAAGTTTTGATACCAACTGCTCATGCCTATACCCGCCACTAATGTTGTCATGGTAATCCTGTTTGAATGCTGGGTTTTCTAGACCATCACTATCCTGCATGTCACTTCCTTGAGGAAAATGTTCATAACTCTGCCAATCTTGTTTGGGCCTTGTTACATAACTCTGTTCACTGTAATCAAATGACCCACCTCGTGAGTGCTCATAATCTCCATCTGGGCAATAACCACTGTCAGCATTAGTTGACCTTGAGAATCGATCACTGTCCTGCTTCTTAAATGGTTCACTATAAGGAAAATAGCCAGAAGGGGATGGACTGACAGTGTCATATGATTCAGTATGTGGATCTGCATAGCTGGAAGTGCCTTGCTGTGGAGTTTTTGAGACAATTGACACATTTGCATGAATATGTCCATATTTGTCTGGTTTTGATTCAGTCAAAACAGACTTTGGCAGATTCGTTGACTGTGATTTTGTATAATGAATGCTGCTCGTTGATTGTGGTCTTGCTGCAGAATTTGAATGTTCAACATAATAATTTGAAGGAAAATCATTATGATGGCTGTCTGAATCCTGATACCTCTGTCTGGACTGTGATTGTGGAACACTATCGTCAGGATTATTGAATCCAAAGTTATATTCAACAGTATCATCACTATCTGGGTCAACAAAGTCAGGATGAACAGAAGGCTCAAAGCCAACCGCTCCCTCAAGTTTATCATGTAAATCATCCTCTTCATATGGGTCATCAGCATAATCATCATTATAAGATGAAGATGGTCCAGGCAAAGCATAATGCTGTAGTTTATTTCGCGGTCTTCCTTTCTTCCTAAAGCTGGCATACAAACGTCCTGCCTGGGCATAGTCATAATTGTTCTGAGGAATGGAATCACCAATATTTTCTAAAGGTGAAACACTGTTAATGGTCCAGTCTGGGAGAAGGTCTCGGATTTCATCTGTTAGATTGAGAAAAAATATAAACTGTAAGTTCATAGATAAGATGTCAGAATCTAATAGTCTATAACACACAAACTCAGATATAGAAAGTGACATTTAAAATGCATTTTGCATTTCAGAAAATCTAAAAACAATCAACAATTCTACAAACCAATTGTCAATAATATTTGTTAGAGGCCTGAGAAATTGATAATTGCAAATGCATAAAGGATTTAATTCAAAGAGCCCCAACAAATAGTTGTATAATTAAAGCTGAAGAAAGTCCATGCAATTTCACAAAATCTAATAGTTTGGAATTTCATGAACTAATGAAATGTAAAACAAAGTCTCATTCTATAATTTTCTTCAAGAGTTAAATGAAAATATATAATTTATCTTACGAGAACATCTCATTTTCAAAACATTTATTGATATATAAGTCACTTCAGAGCTCTATTTGAGAAAAATCACTAAAGATTCAGAGGGGGAAAAGCACGGTTCAAAGGTCAATCACTAAAAGACAAAAATATAAAGGGAGTGGACGTAAAAGGGGAGTTTAAACCAAACCAGGACTTCTTGTTCTAGTTCTACCTGAACAGGTTATAGCGTGCTGGAACTATCATTAATTAGGGCCACTTGCGTCTTATTACTGTTAGGTGGCCCACTTGTCTTTGGACAGTCCCGTGACAGATAAGAAAATGGCGGACAAAACTGTGAGTGCTTGCATGGACCAGCAAATTGTGAAGAGGTTTCTTGTGAAACAAGACATAAAACCTGTGAAAATTTACAGAAGACTGCAATCACAATACAGTGATGAGATAGCAGCCTTAGGAAGACATTTGAATGGTGTAAACATTTTAGGGAAGGCTGTACATCCATGAGTAATGATCCAGGCCGTGGTGGCTCTCAATCCACCAAAATTATTCCTGTTAATATCCAAATTGTGGAACGCCTTATCCTGGAAAATCAAGGCATAACCTATTGCAAAATATCACAAGAGGCAAGTCTTTCTGTGGGTGCGGTGAACACCATTATTCATGAACATTGTTAGTGCACGTTGGATTTTATCACAAAGGGTGTCCTACATCTGCAGCATCTTGGCTGGGAGGTATTGCCACATCCATCTTACAACCCAGACCTGGCCTCAAGCAATTTCCACCTGTTTGGACCCCTGAAATATTTCCTGGGAGGTCAGCATTTTAGCACTGATGACAAAGTGAAACAGGCTATCCTGGATTGGTTCAGACATATTGACAAATCTTTCTATGCTGAAGCTTTTCAAGCATTACTTAAATGCTAGGATAAGCGCATAAATGTTCCAGGAGATTATATAGAAAAATAAATGGTATTTTGACTACTTGAAACAAAATTTTTCCTTACAAAAAAGGTCCCAGTTTGACTTGAAAGTCAATATAGTATTGCATACTACAAGCATCATCATAAGGCAGAATGCTGACTCATAATTTTAACATTAACATACTTTGTGACCAGTAGTAATAATCTTGCCAAATGCCCAGTTAAAAAAACAAGGCAAATCAATCTAAAAGGTCTAGACATCTTCAGAAATGTCTTTAAATAACAGATGAAGAAAGAATATGTTTAAATAGTCAAACATTCGCATCAAAGATATTGCACAGATAATTCATTTATTAAATTGGCAGTATAAGAATTTAAAAAACAAATGCATTTTTATTATGCTACCTTTGAAATAACATGAAATGAATTTTAAACATAAACGTAAAGAACAAATGAGTTTACATAAATGTATAATACAGTTTGTTTTAAAATTGACATTCAAGATTAAATAAAGTTAAAATTAAAATAATATAAAATTTGTTGCATTTACATTTTAAATACATACTTTCAAAAATTGAACAAGATATTAAAAGACTAAATAGTAGTAGTAGCCTCATTTCAGTCATGTCTGACTATAGGTTGATGCGACCTTGGAGTAGCAATTCTCTACTGAGTTTTTGGTTTTCCTTTTCCTTTCGGCATTGTCTCTTTACTTACCTTTGTTGCATGAGCTTATTTTTGCCCAGCCTAAGGTGACTCTTCAGGTTACATCTCCATTTGAATCAGTGGTTATTTAGTCAACAAAAGACTAAATATGAGTGATTTAAATCCATAATTCTCTGCATTTCTTTGTACATCGCACACAGTACCAATTTTACACATTAGAAAAAAATTTACTCATCTATTAAATAGACAGGACATAATATAAAAGACATTAGTACAGCAAATCAAAAAAATATTTGTATGATTCACAATAATTCAGTTGGTAGAGCAGAGGGCTGTATTGGAACATTTAGTAATCCTTCAATCACTGGTTCAAATTTGGCTTATTGGAATGTTTTTTCTTTCAAAGCAATAAAAACCTTTTCAATTTGTTACAAATTTTAAACAAATTAAAACACAAAAATCGTTGACATCAAAGGGTTTTAAAATTGACTTATTTTTAAAATATTTTACATTTTTAAAATGTATTATTGGTTATTGCAGGTAATTTTATAATTTGGAAGCTTATAAAGTACTAGTTTTTCATCAAGCATGATTTACCTTCATACACTGGAGACAGGTGAGAACTTGGATAGATTTCATCATTGAATTGGCGCCATTCCATCTCATGCATGCCAATATCTTCAAAGTCCCACTTTATCTCTAGATTCTAAAAACAATTAGAATTATTAAACAATCATAACAGATTTAGGAAAATTAGATATTTTAGGGAAAACAAGCTCAAACTTCAATTAATCAATCAAAACATTTTCAGCTCACTATGGAGCATAGGTCTTTGACAACAAATATATGCCAAGTCATAATATGTGGACATTTTTGTAACTTAAAGTTTCTGCAGAATAGGGTAGCCAGCCCCATGCCCAACCTTCCTTAGTCATCTCTTACAACATGCCTGCCCTGTTACTGTGTTGCTGTTCTTTACTCTCCATTTGGGCACAGCTAACACTTGGGCGACGCTTGGCCTTAGCTAAATATAAAATATATAAATTAAAAAAAGGAACTAACTGTCTCAGTCAGGTAGTCAGGATGCAGATATGTTATCAGAAGAATTACAGACATAAAACTATAACAGAACGTGACAGCAAGACAAAAGATATTTGAAACCAAGAACAGTATAGAATAAGGGGATGAATCTTCTTCTTCTTGTTCGTACGCAGTCAAACATCAACCTGTATTTTTTCGAAGAAAGCAGCGGTCATCCTGAGGCTGTCAACACTTGCCATAGAGCTTGTCTAGTGTTGCCACTGGTGATGGCCACATGTGCTTTCTCTGGTCCTCGTATATCGGGCAGTTTTGCAGCAGATGTTCAGCGGTCATTTTCCCTGTACCACAAGTGCATTCGTCAGTGCCACCTATCTTCAGTTTATTGAATAGGTGGTACCTCAGTCTGTTGTGGCCTGTGCGGAGTCTGAAAACCACGACCTGCTCTCTTCTGTTCAACTGGTAATAGGCATCATTTTATGTGTAGCCAGTATGTTCTGTTTCCCATTTGGCCATGTATCTGGCCCTAATAAGCCTTTTGGACTCTTCGTAGGTCACACTAGAATCTGGTTGTGGTAGTCTTGCACCTTCTTTTGCCAGTCTGTCTGCCTCCTCATTGCCTAGGATGTTACAGTGGGATGGAACCCACTGTACCCCTACTCTTTTTGGTGCGGCCTGCTGGCATAGTTGACAGAGTACTGCTCTTAAATCATTAAGTTCAGTATTTTTCTGGCAGTTTAGTGCTGTAACTACGGCCAGGGCATCTGTAAACAGGACTATCTGGCTTTCATTGCTTTCATCTGTGAGCATTGCTTCTACTGCAGCCCTCAATGCCTCTGCCAATGCTCTGAAATTGCTTGAGAATTTTCCAGTTGCCACTGACAGTGTTATTTTTCTACCATTTGGTAGGCTCAGGAATACCCCTGCTCCTCCGTTCTGTGTTGTGTTTGTTACAGAACCGTCGGTGTATGCATGGGTCCAGTCCATGCTTGGGTAGTTTTCCGTTATGTACCTCAGGGTTATGTCTCTTCTTTCTTTTTCAGTCTGGCTGTTCTTGTTTCCTTCTTCTTCTTCTTCTTCTGCGTACACAGTCAGACAGTAACCATTATTTTTTCGAAAAAAGCGGCGGTCATCCTGAGGCTCTCGCTACTGCCATAGAGCTTGTCTTGCAGTTCCACTGGTAATGGCCACATCTGATCCTCGTATGTCGGGCAGTTCTGCAGCAGATGATCAGTGGTCATTTTACCAGTACTGCACGGGCATTCGTCGGTACACCCTATCTTCAATTTGTTGAATAGGTGGTAGCTCAGTCTGTTGTGGCCAGTGCGAAGTCTGAAGACAACGACCTGCTCTCTTCGGTTCAACTGGTAATAGGCATCGTTTTTGGTGTAACCAGTATGTTCGGTTTCCCATTTGGTCATGTATCTGGCTTTGATAAGCCGTTTTGACTCTTCGTACGTCATACTGGTATCTGTTTGTGGTAGTCTTGCACCTTCTTTTGCCAGTCTGTCTGCCTCCTCGTTGCCTTGGATGTTGCAGTGTGACGGAACCCACTGTACCACTACCCTTTTTGGTGCGGACTGCTGGCATAGTTTGCAGAGTGCTGCTCTTAAGTCATTAAGCTCAGTGTTTTTCTGGCTTTTTAGCGCTGTGACTACGGCGAGAGCATCTGTCAGCAGGACTATATGGCTCTCATTTTCACTGTGTGTCACCATCTCTTCCACTGCCGCCCTCAGTGCCTCTGCCTCCGCTCTGAAATTGCTTGTGTACTTACCAGTAGCGAATGACAGTGTTATTTTTCTGCCATTTGGTAGGTTCAGGAATGCTCCTGCCCCTCCGTTCTGTGTAGTGTTTGTTACAGAACCGTCGGTGTATGCATGGGTCCAGTCCATGCTTGGGTAGCTTTTCGTTATGAAGCTTAGGGTAGTGTCTCTCCTTTCTTTTTCAGTCTGGCAGTTTTTGTTTGCAATACCTGGTATATTTTCTACCACCTCTGGAAATATATCCTGCCTCCAGGTAGGTTTTCGTACAGTAGTGATGGGTTTTGGTGTTGTTAGTGTGTTTATGGGATCTTCGTGCATCTTTGCTTTGGCTATTTCTGCAAAGTTTCTCCGCTTTAGTTTCCCATTTCCCAAATTGTTTAGTCTCTGGTACATTGGATGGTCCGTCAGTCTTCGGAGTTTCTCTGACTGCAGCTGGGCTCTGCAGTCTCTTCTATCGGTCATGGATTGCAGTTTTGTAATCTTTTCAAGTTCTACAATTGGCGTTGACTTCATGCCACCTGTTATAATTCTCATGGCTTGGTTTTGAAGTTTGTTAACTTTATCGAAGTTCGCCTTCGCTGCTGTTGTCCATGCCGCAATGCCATACTCGAGAACTGGTCTCACTCTTCCAGTGTACAGTCTCTTTAGTATGCCTTCGTCTGCTCCCCAGCTTGTGCCAGCAAGTTTCCTCATGATTGCCATTCTTTCTCTGGCTTTCATTCGGTTTCTCTCAATCTGACTTTTCCATGTCATGCGCCGATCAAATGTGACTCCCAGATAGGTTGGGTTGTCGTTTGGCTGCAGGATTTTGCCATTTAGACTTAATTTGGTACTTTGGGGTTTTAATGAGAGGGAGAATATTGTGCATGTTGTTTTCTCCTCGTTTATTTTGACCAGCCATGAGTTCGCCCACTCTTCCAGCGATGTTAGGGCCGTCTGCATCCGATTTCTTGCTATGGTGAGATTCTTTTCAGAGGTCCACATAGCCAGATCGTCTGCAAACATTGAGCTATGGACTCTTCTTGGTATATTCTCTGTAATATCGTTTATATATACCAGGAAGAGTGTGGGTGACAATACTCCCCCTTGGGGTACTCCCTGCTCGAGTGTCACCTTTTTGCTCATCTGCCCTTGTACTTGGACTCTGGCCGTTCTTTGTTTGAGGTAGTGGTTGATCCACTTGTACATCTTCCCACAGACATCACTTCTTCTTAGCTTGACTCTAAGTCCATCTTTCCAGACTTTGTCAAATGCCTTTTCCAGATCCACCCAAACAGCTACTGTGTGTTTCTGTGCCTGGTAGGCATCTTCTATCTCTTGGGCTATGAGGATGACCTGGTCCTCAGTGGATCTGTGCTGTCTAAAGCCGGCTTGCTGTGGAATTAGTATTCGTTTTTCTTCCAGATGCCACATCAGTCTGGTGTTTATCATCCGTTGCATCAGCTTGCCGACACAGCTCAGTAGGCTTATGGGCCTGTATCCATTTGGATCTGTTTTGTCCTTTCCTGTTTTTGGTACTGGTACCAGTATTGCATCTTTCCATGCCTGTGGTACAATTCCCCTTTTCCAGCTTTGGTTCAGAACCGATAGCAGTTTCTTCTTCGCTGTTTGGCCCAGCCCCATCAGCATTTCGTTTGTTATCCCGTCTTTTCCGGGAGATTTCCTTTTCTTTAGTGTTCTCATAGCCTCTTCCATTTCGCGCATTGTTAGTTTGGCCATCATGTGCTCTTCAGGAGCCGTATTCATGTTTTCGTGTCCCTTTAGTTCTTCGCTAATGTCTGTATGCTTATCTGCAGGGACCTCGATGTGGTTTGCTCTGGCATAGTGATCGACAAAGGCGTTTGCGGCTTTCTTACCTGTGATCAAGTTCTCGCCCTGCTTGATAGTAATTTGTTTATTTGACGGGGTTTCGTCGTTCATGGCTCTGACTAGCTTCCATAGCTTGTTCCCGTCTTTGTCCAGGTTTAGACTTTCCGTTTTATTTTTCCAGCTTTCTCTTGCTGTTTGCTTGAGAGTGTGTTTGTACTTCGCCGCGGCGGCTTTGAGGGCGATGTTTGCCTCCATGGATTTTTCTCGCTCTGCCATGTTCCTAGCATTTGTTACTGCATCTTCCACTTTCTGCAACTCTTCATTTCAGTAGGGCTTATAGTTTTTCCGTTCTTGTTTCCAATACCTGGTATATTTTCTACCACCTCTGGAATGATTTGCTGCTTCCAGGTGGGTTTGCGTAAAGTAAGGATGGGTTTTGGTATTGGTATGGTGTTCATAGGGTCTTCGCTCATCTTTGCTTTGGCTATTTCTACAAAGTTTCTCCGCTTTAGTTTCCCATTTCCAAATTTATTTAGTCTCTGATGCATTGGATGGTCTGTCAGTCTTCTGAGTTTCTCTGCCTGCTGTTGGGCTCTGCAGTCTCTTCTGTCGGTCATGGATTGCGGATTTGTAATCTTTTCAAGTTCCACGATTGGCGTTGACTTCATGCCTCCTGTTATCATCTTCTTCTTCTTCGTACGCAGTCAGACAGTAACCATTATTTTTTCGAAAAAAGCGTCGGTCATCCTGAGGCTGTCGACACTGCAATAGAGCTTGTCTTGTGGTTCCACTGGTGATGGCCACATCTGCTCTCTCTGATCCTCGTATGTCGGGCAGTTCTGCAGCAGATGTTCAGCAGTCATTTTCCCGGTACCACACGGGCATTCGTCGGTTCCACCTATCTTCAATTTGTTGAATAGGTGGTACCTCAGTCTATTGTGGCCAGTGCAAAGTCTGAAGACAACGACCTGCTCTCTTCTGTTCAACTGGTAATAGGCATCGTTTTTGGTGTAACCAGTATGTTCGGTTTCCCATTTGGTCATGTATCTGGCTTTAATAAGCCGTTTTGACTCTTCATACGTCATACTAGTATCTGTTTGTGGTAGTCTTGCACCTTCTTTTGCCAGTCTGTCTGCCTCCTCGTTGCCTTGGATGTTGCAGTGTGATGGGACCCACTGTACCACTACCCTTTTTGGTGCGGACTGCTGGCATAGTTGACAGAGTGCTGCTCTTAAGTCATTAAGCTCAGTGTTTTTCTGGCTTTTTAGCGCTGTGACTACGGCCAGAGCATCTGTAAGAAGGACTATATGGCTTTCATTTTCTTTATGTGTCCCTCCTGTTATAACTCTCATGGCTTGGTTTTGAAGTTTGCTAATTTTATCAAAGTTCGCCTTTGCTGCTGTTGTCCATGCCGCAATGCCGTACTTGAGAACTGGTCTCACTCTTCCAGTGTACAGTTTCTTTAGTATACTTTCGTCTGCTCCCGAGCTTGTGCTAGCAAGTTTCCTCATGATTGCCATTCTTTGTCTGGCTCTCATTCGGTTTCTCTCGATCTGACTTTTCCATGTCATGCGCCGATCAAATGTGACTCCCAAGTAGTTTGGGTTGTCGTTTGGCCGCAGATATTTGCCGTCAAGACTTATTTTGGTGTTCTGTGGTTTATTTGAAAGCGAGAATATCGTACATGTTGTTTTTTTCTTTTTTATTTTGACCAGCCATGAGTTCGCCCACTCCTCCAACGATGTTAGAGCCTTCTGCATCTGATTGTTTGCTATGGTGAGATTTTTTTCAGAGGTCCACATAGCCAGATCGTCTGCAAACATGGAGCTGTGGACTCTTCTTGTTATATTCTCTGTGATGTTGTTTATATATACCAGGAAAAGTGTGGGTGACAGTACCCCCCCTTGGGGTACTCCTTGCTCCAGTGTCACCTTTTTGCTCATCTGCCCTTGTACTTGAACTCTGGCTGTTCTGTTTTCGAGGTAGTGGCTGATCCATCTGTACATTTTTCCAGATACTTCACTTCTTCGTAGCTTGACTTTAAGTCCCTCTTTCCACACCTCGTCAAATGCCTTCTCTAGATCCACCCAAACCGCTACTGTATGCTTTTTCTCTTGGTAAGCATCCTCTATTTCATGTGCTATGAGAGTGATCTGGTCTTCAGTGGATTTGTGTTGTCTAAATCCTGCTTGCTGTGGGATTAATATGTATTTTCCTTCCAGGTGCCACATCAGTCTGGTGTTTATCATACGCTCCATCAGTTTGCCTACACAGCTAAGTAGACTGATGGGCCTGTATCCATTTGGATCTGTTTCTTTCTTTGGTACTGGTATAAGTACAGTATCTTTCCATGCCTGCGGTACAATTCCCCTTTTCCAGCTTTGGTTCAGGACTGATAGTAACTTCCACTTTGCTGTTTGGCCCAACCCTATCAGCATTTCATTTGTTACCCCATCTTTTCCGGGCGATTTATTTTTCTTTAAAGTTCTCATGGCTTCATCCATTTCATTCATTGTTAGTTTTGCCATCATGTGCTCCTCTGGTGCCATCTTGATGTTGTCGTGGCTCTTTTGTTCTTAGGGGATGAATGAAGGAATGAATGATCAAGCAAGATAAACAACCACAGAAAAAAACATAACCTATCAATAATATTAGTACTTAAGTACTTGACTCTCTACATGTAGAATTAAATAGAAAAGGTGTTCTCTCCAAGTACATGTAGATAGAAAAAGTGTTCTCTCCAGGTACAGGTAAATAGAAAAAGTGTTCTCTGAAGTACATGTAGATAGAAAAAGTGTTCCCTCCAGGCACAGGTAAATAGAAAAAAAGTGCTCTTTCCAGGTACAAGTAAATAGAAACAAGTGTTCTCTCCAGGCACAACAGGTAAATAGAAAAAAGAGTGTTATCTCTAGGTATAGGTTAATAGAAAAAAGTGTTCTCTTCTGACAGGCATCCTATAATGAAAAATGAATCCACCCTCATCTCTACTAAACCTATCAAACCTATGGGATAATAAATTCACTTCAAAACAACCTTTACAAAGCAAAAAAACTTACGCAAAGGAAGTGTTTACAACACACAAGAACAGCAATGTAAAATAATCCAAAAATTACATTATTTTAAATGTGAGTTCGCCCATTATTCAGAATTCAATGAACATAAAAAATTTAGCAGAGCATGTGATCCCTATTATCCATGTGTATGTGTCAACAAACAGCATAGCCAGCTGAACATATCCTGCAAGGCTGTAAAATGCTTAGACAATTACATACTGAGCACTGGTCCACGGAGATGAACTTCCACGTAAAGTTCTTTGGGAGCATTAATGAACTCTCCATCACAACAACCCTTATACTTATAACTGGACCTCATGTGTAAAAATATGACAAACAAGAAGGGGGTGCAGAATCAAACATTGAGTATCTAGTTTACATGTGTGCATATAATAGCAGACTGAATAAAAAAAAATATTGACGTAAACCACACGGTAGAGACTAAATTGAAATGAAGCAACTTTCACATTCCTTTCACTGATGATGCTGCAAGAAATATGGGTGGAACAATAAGACGGGATTAGTGGGTCAAGCACAAATGAACTTTATGCTTTCCAAATCAGATCTTGGGAGGTTACTTTTTTTTATAGTTACTTTTGACTTTAACAAAACACAGCATATTTTTTCTAAGCTTTCAAAGCTGTTTTAAGAACCCTTGCAAACTGCCTGTACCACTTTATAATGAGAATAAACTCTAAAAAATCTGATAAATGATCACTTTCCTTACACAATTTGAATGGTATGTCTTAACCAATGTCAGCTGCCCCAAGAATGTACAGATCATCATCATGTCCTTTACAGAATATCGCAACCCTAATGCCCTAATGTAATCCCGTTGTCTCTTCAAATAAGCCATTAAAGACAAAGCACTAACAACAACAAAATAGAATTTAAGAATTATCCTGAGAAGACATAAGAATGTCACTGAGTCTTCTAGTGTTTAACACGGGCAATGAGATTAGACATATATTTCAAATATTTCATTGCACATATTAGCTGAAAGAATAGAAAGCAATAAATATTTATGAACCTGTGTTTCTGTTGCCCAGTCAGTAGGCAATAATAATTTTTTTTTAAAAGCTGCAATTTAAAATATTTAGCAAAATATGCAACCAAAAGATAAGGAGAGAGGACTAATTTCTGGTAAGGCAAAACATACTGATCAGACATGTTAGACAGGGTCAGGCAAAATTTACTGGCCAAGACCACCACCTTGGCTTCATTGCAGTTCTCCCAGGAAACAGGCTGTTCTTCTTGGCAGCCTGCCTAACAAGGCGGGGGATTGATATGATCCTCATGGTACCGAGTGACACACAGATGAATCTAAGCATAGTACAACTGCCTGGTGCCTGGAAAACCCGGGTACACCTTCCTCAGTACACTCAGAATGTGAGGAAAACTACTGCAACCCGCCACTAAACACCATTTTTAGAGCGCACAAAAAGTAAATTTACTCATTAGGGGCATTCACAACAACAGCAGCAACCATAAGATATCATATCGCATTCTCTAAAACAGGAAAGAGCAATCTACAGCCTGTGAGCCTGATCCAGCATATAGTCTGCTGTCTGCTCACTACTATCTACAGTCTGGCAGCCTAATCCAAAAAGTAGTCTGCTCACTACTTTCTACAGCCTGTGAGCCTAATCCAGCATGTAGTCTGCTGTCTGCTCACTACTATCTACAGCCTGTGAGCCTAATCCAACATGTAGTCTGCTCACTACTTTCTACAGCCTGTGAGCCTGATCCAGCATGTCGTCTGCTGTCTACTCACTACTATCTATATCCCCCAGCTTCTGTAAAGAAGGAGATTGTGAACCCCATCTTTAAGATGTACAGATAATGAATCAATGCCATTGGCTCCAGAGGGCATGTCATTGTATTAACCTCTTCTTCCTGTCATTTGTTCATTTCTGTCAGGGTGTATCTTCCAGCACTCAGAATGTGCAGGATTAGTAGTCACAGACAATGTCAATTCTACAGAAGCAGTCTATGAATGACAAATAATATATAAGCATTACCGGAAGTGAATGTAAGGCAGAAGATCTACTAAGGTGAGCTCCATAACCATGGTATCGAAGATTCAGATCACAGTGTTCCCATTCAGAATAACGAAAGTATGTCATGCATTCATTAAAAGCACTGCTTGACTTCTTCGCCTCGCCCATTTCTTTCTGTGTCAGATGTTCTCGATAGACTCGCTGGATCAGCTTCCCAAATCGAAACTAAAATTTGAGAAATAAAAAAATAAATTAGAATATTTCTGTAGTGAAGATTTTAAGATTCTGTAATAATAAAGTCTTCAATTAGTTAAGTTCTCTTTAGGAGAGAAGGAATTAAGAATTAACAACAGCTGTACTAAGTAACAATAGTGGAATTGTAAGACCATAATTTAAAGAGCATTTGAATTGACAGTGAGTTTTCATCTTCTTCTTTACATTCAGGATCCTTTAGTCATGCTATATCTGCAGGCCAGTTGCCATGGTGAAGTCTGTAGTCTCAGTACCAGTCTAGGACCAGTATCTCATTTCCCTGAAGAGCGAACATTCCTGCAGAATGTGTTCAGGATTCTGACCTCCTATTTCACAAGGGCATTCATCAGTGTGGGAGATCTTTAGTCTGTATAGACGTTCTAGTAGTCTGCAGTGACCAGTTCTCAGGTGAAATAAGGTAGTTTGTTGGTTTCTTTTGAGTTGGTGAATTGGGTCTGGTGTTCTGCTTATGTATCTGTCTTCTCTCCATTGTTGCATAGGCTATACTAATTTATGATTATATTCTTGTCTCTCTGTATGAACTGGATGATTAAATTGTGCCTTCTTGCTGCCATCTTTTGCTAGTGCATCAGCTCTCTCATTTCCTGTGATTGACAGTGAGCTTTAACTTCATCATTGGAAGCAAACTGTATCTAGAAGCTATTATCTTCAAAAAAAGTAATTCCTCTTCTTATTTCTTATTCACATTTAAAGTGTATGCCTACCATTGCAGATGACTCTTGTACTGCCTGTGTCAAACTACTTTGTTTGCTCTTTCTGTGGTGGTTTCTGTAACAATTTATTTCACATGATGAGGTTTTTCATTTACAACCTTTTTCAGTAGTATACTACAGTGTACGTTCATATATTTTCTTGTCTTTATTTCCTGGTTTAGAGCTCAGGATTCCCAGGAGCCTGACACAGAATGGCTATATCTAGCTTTGGTTCTGATTTTATTTTTTTTTAAATGCCTTTCTTATATTAAATATGGTGATACCAAGAGAGAGAAAGCTGATCAAAATGTCATCATCATCAAGGTTTTTCCTTGTGGAGCATAGATCTTCAACAAATACATGTCAAGTCATCAAATCTTATGACATACCTAACAAGTTAGTGTTACTTTTTTTGGGCTATTTTTCTCTTCTTTTGGGCCTCGGTAACACCCATGCATGATCAGATTATGCATTTCTACTTTTATTTTTGCCATGCCATACGTCCCTCACATGACTAATAGAAAAACGAGAACCTAACTTCATAGACAAAACTTAACTTCTGGCTTATCATCAAGTATCTTTAAGGTAAATTAATAATAATGGTCCTCACCCAATGCCTCATGTGATGTGTCTGCTAAGTAGCATTTTTGGGTTCATCGTATATTCCATCAACAATTAACATGCACACTAACTAGCCTTCTTAAAAATTAAAATAAACAACAGCTATTCTATTTCATACCCTTATTTCAAAAGGTTGTCCTCTTCCTAATGCTGCTTTTGCGGAGTCCAGGCCCATCTGCAGACGACTTAAGATCTTAGGGTGAGTCTGGTTTACCATCACAAGCCAAAGTTCTGTAGTTAAAGACATTTGGATAATGATAACAATCACCAGATGTTTTAATCTTGAAAATCTCTAAACAATATTTACATGGCATCTTTACTAAAAGCATGTGTTAGTTATAATATGCATGTGGAAAACAAGAAGGTAAATGACAGATTTGAACTTAATAATCATTTCTGCACTTTGATTTAACTTTGTAATAATTATTGTAAAGATGTAAATTTTCTCAGATGATAAAGTTACAAAACATTGGAACATTACGTATTTTTTCTTTGTTCTCAAGGACAAAGAATACACCAAGTTCTTTTATAAAATCAGCTTCAGTTCAACATTTTCAAATCAAATCTAAGTGTTTACATTCAAACGGTTTGGTAAGGGGACGGCGTGGCCTAGTGGTTAAGTGACACGGTTCACAACCCAAAGGTGCTGGGTTCGATCCCCATCACAGCACCGGCCGTTACCCCAGGGAAGCAAACCCTTAGAAAATGCAGGAGGAAGCAGACCCTTACATAAAATGCATGCTGAAGTCGGATGCATTGTGCCGACAGGTGCAAAATAAAAACCACAGTGCAATGCACACCGCCTTGGGGAATGGAGAAATAAGGCAAAAGCAAAAAAAAAAAAAAACGTTTGGCAACAGCTGTCTCAAGATCTTGTTTTCCACTTTTGCATATATAAATAATTAGATAACGGACTCGGCTCACCATCTTGGTAGCTCAGTGCACAGTTATGTCCCAGTCCTCGACCAAAATGAAGTACAGGTTGTAAAACAAGAGGACGTCTCAAAATCTGTTGTCCAAATTCATCCAGTTGGTGTTTTTTCTCAAAGATGTATTTTCTGATCAAATCAAATGTGAATCAATTATTTTAATACTGTATGTTCGTCAGTGCACATATGAAGAAAGCAGCAAATACAACTACAAATATAAATACAATCTCATGAAGCATGTATCTCTTATATCAGATCCCCTGGTCCGTGACATTGTTCTGCTTCATGTTATTCTTGCAGTACCATATTGACCTGGCATAGGTTAATGGTAGAACTGCTTCTGGATACAGAGGTTAGCTACCAGTAATGAAAAAACAGTTGTGTATTAAAATAGAAATGTGGAATTAAGGTAATCTATTTGTACAAAACACCTCAAACAATAATGAGAGAGTTCGTGTACAGATGCCCTTTAATCTCTCTGCTTATCTTGTGGATAAGACATTTTAATACAAAACTAGCAGATTATAACATGAAGCATACCAAAGGAAAACAAGTGGAAACTATCACTGTATTATTGTCATGAGTAAACAACATAGCAAAAACATTTACAAAGAAAAGAATACTTTTAACGCTCTATAAATAACTCGTACTTGTCTGTGTACAACAATCGCAAAGACAATAATATTCTCTATTCACTACAAAAATTAACTTTTATTTGTGATTGTTGTTGCTGCTTTTGTTACAAATTTACTAGCCCTAGAGTTTCCCTTTGTTTTTGTATTATCTCATCATTAAAATTATGTGCTGGAATAGTTCATTTAGAAACATAAATTATGAATGTGGATTCTAAAGAAATCATCTTATCATGTAGGGATTATCATTTGCAACAGAAGATAACCCATCAAAAAACATGTAAACTAAATAAGATATTTGCACAACATCAATAGCAGTATAATTCACATCCTTCCAGTAAGTCAGTTCTAGACAAGTCAATGTTGGATTAGTCAAACTGTATAAAGCATTTGTGAGATCTAAATGGGAGTACTGCAGAAAAGGAAGGCAACTCAACGAGAAACAATCATGACAACAGAAAGGTTTCAGGAAGGGCTACTCAACAATGATCACCTCCACACAATCAACCAGTTGATGGAGAGAGCGCTGGAAGTATGTATGCCCTATGCATTGTGTTTATGAAAAGGCCTTTGACAGCCTGGAAATAATTGCAGTGGCAAATGCCTTGAGGAACCAAGGTATCAACAAAAAGTATGCCCAGCTTATAGTAAAGATAAACAAAGTCTGCTCAATTGCAATTACTCTTTTCCACAAGCCACTTTCCATACCTATACACCGTGGAGTACAACAAGGAGATACCATCTCCCCAAAACTGTTCACAGCTGCGCTTAAAGAAGTTTTTAGGTTTCTGAGACTAAACTGGTAGGATTGAGGTATTAACATAGATGGTAAGATACTCTCATACCTAGATTTAGTGGTTAAGTGACACGGCTCATAACCAGAAGGTGCTGGGTTCGATCCCCATAACAGCACCGGCCATTAACCCGAGGAAGCAAACCCTTAGAAAATGCAGGAAGAAGCAGGTCCTTGCATGAAATGCATGCTGAAGCCAGATGCACTGAGCCACCAGGCACAAAAATAAAAACCACAGTACAACACACACCCCCTAGGGGATTAGAGAAATAAGGCGAATGCAAACAAACAAAATATCTAGATTTTGCGGACGACATTGTGATGTTCAGCCACAGCGTGCAGAAGCTGAACAAAACAGTCAAGGTGGTTGGCCTGAATATAAATAGAAAAAAGACTCAATTTCTACTCAACATTTTCTGTTCTATAGGGAAACTGTGATTAGAAGATGAGCCCATCGCAAATGTCAATGCGTATGTCTACCTAGTCCAGAAAATCAGCAACAGTCACAACATTGATAATGAGATCTCGTGCATGAGAGCGACGAGTTGACTCTGTTTCAACTGCATTAAACCGGTACTCCAGCAAATGATGGACCTCAAGGCCAGGACTCACAACTTCAAAAGCATGGTTATTCCAGCAATGGTATATGGATGTGAGGTTTAGAGTCTACGCAGATCAGACGAAGAGAATCTCTGAATTACTGAAAGAGCAATGGCGCATAGAGTCCAAATGATATCCCTAAAAGACCCTATCCAAAACACAGACATCCATGACCACAATGAGTTCTAGAATGTGATAGACTCTGCATCAATACAAAAATACAGATCGGCCAACCATGAGGTCTGCATGATTGACGATAGACGAGGAGGGTGTCTTTCTGGTAGCAATACAACTACAACCGTCCATGCGTCCACCTCTGGCGAGATGGAGAGATGACCAATACCACACCTTTTTTCAGACTGTCATAGTGTTCTAAAGCAAAGGACAGGCACAAATTCAAACAGCCTTTGGCTACCTGGCATCAGACAACTTTGGATTAAAGTATTCAAGTTAGTTCAGGTGTGGAGTCTTTATTAAAGAGGGGATATAAACATGCAAGAAAAGATACAAACAATAGCAACAAAACTGATAGTGGCATTCCAGAATTATTATTATGAAGACAGACTCAGAAAAACTGGTCTAGTCTCTTGAAAAGAGAAGAATTCAAGGTGACTTAATACAGGTTTATAAGATAATCAGCAGAACGGATAAATTAGATTATAACAAGTTATTTTTAGGAGTAGCATAAACTGGCTGTATACAGACTCTGCAGAGCCTTCAAAACCAGTATAATGAAGTTAAGTTAAATGTAAATCTTTCATTCAGCAAATACTACAAATCACTAGCTCAATAAAACTGAAAGATTATTATGTACTTTTACCAGCATTTCTCTATCTCTGAACATGACAATTAAACGTGCCTAGTTTGACTACTGCATGAATTATAACAATTAAACGTGCCTAGTTTGACTACTGCATGAATTATAACAATTAAACGTTCCTAGTTTGACTACTGCATGAATTATAACAATTAAACGTGCCTAGTTTGACTACTGCATGAATTATAACAATTAAACGTGCCTAGTTTGACTACTGCATGAATTATAACAATTAAACGTGCCTAGTTTGACTACTGCATGAATTATAACAATTAAACGTGCCTAGTTTGACTACTGCATGAATTATAACAATTAAACGTGCCTAGTTTGACTACTGCATGAATTATAACAATTAAACGTTCCTAGTTTGACTACTGCATGAATTATAACAATTAAACGTGCCTAGTTTGACTACTGCATGAATTATAACAATTAAACGTGCCTAGTTTGACTACTGCATGAATTGTCTTATCTTTGACACATTATAAACTGTTCTCTACTACAAACCGCAAACTCATGACAGATCAGTTATGTTGAGAATATGCACTCGTAGCGGCATGACGTCTTGTGTTTATGTGTTTCAATTTTGATACCAAGTGACATGAGAAGATACAGACATGGTCATGATCTCTTCATATTATATTTAGTCAAGTATTTGTAGTAATGCTGCAAGCTTATGTTATTATGCATAGTTTGTCAATGTCTTTTTAAAATTATTCAAAAATATCTGCTTTTTCTGCAGTAAGTAGCTAGGAATACAAGCAACATTTATGCCCAACAATTTTTTTTTAATGTTGTAAACACAAGAAGTTGTTCACCATTTGTTTTTGGTTTTTTTAATAGCTGAATACAATTATTGATTGAATGTGTTGCAATATAATAAAGGAGACAGTAAATGTTACCTTCTAAATGGAACAACATTGACCAATCTGTCTGTGGATTGCACTCCTATGCCATCAGGAAGAGGTCGAACCAGTCGATACAACACATTGTTGTCATGACACACAGATTCATAACTTGCAATGACAAGGGCGGATGGAAAGTTGTCCATTTTTATGCTGAAGTTCAAAAGCAACGCCTAAATTCAACACATGGTGAAATATAATAGTTGTACTACAGTTCAACAATAAACGTTTCCACTTTCATATGCACAAATGTTTGCTAATCAAACTGAATTATCTGTAAAAATGATATTCACACAGAATTTGTGTCTAATGCCAGCTAATTAAAGATTATTTTTAATTGATTTTGGTCCTTGAACTGACTGAACAATCCGTTCATTCCTACAAGCAACAGTGTGGATTTTGTCAAGCGTAATTTTCAATCGTTGGCTTGAGGTCCACTATTTTGTTCTGCTCTGTTCCTCAGAATCGACTTCACTGCACTTCAAGTATACTCATAGGTGCTCAGTCTCTCTCAGTAAATGGTGAAAGTGGGGATATTGGTGGTTCCTGCAACTGGTTGGTTGTACATATTTCTGCTTCATCATCTCTTGTTGACAGTTCGCTTGAACTTCATTCAATTTCAAAGCTCTGCAGTTTGTGAATTGCTGATTCATTTATTGCTGTGTAATCATTCCACATGCGGTTATTGATAAGCATCAAAATGTCAGTCCTATCCATATCAAGAATACCCATAAATAGTGTTTGTGAAGCCAGGATGGCAGATCTTTCGATGCTCTGAACCCCAGAATGACCAAGACAGTAGATCCAGAACAGCCCATCCAGATTTGAGGCATCTACAGCTGCCATCAACTCATGCCTTTGCCAGCCCTTCTGTGCTTTCCAAACTAAGGATTGGGTATTTGACACGAAGACTGTCCCTGTTAAAGAGATCTCAGATAACTATTTCAGACCTGCAGTCACTGCTTCCATCACCATTCTCATGCTAGAGGATGTGGCTCCATATGTTCTGCTCGGCAACAATTTGACCCCTTACAGATTACAGCTTCTAGCAGAGAAGCCCCTACCATTCTTAACTTGACTTCTGTATACTGGTTTATAAGACTCTGCAGAGTCTGTATACTACTGGTTTCTTCTGCTCCACTTGATCTAAAAATAACTATGTGCATTCAATCCATCAGTATATTTGATGGTATTACTATCCTGAGAGTTACCATTTATCAGTTGGTTGATCTTGAGCTCTCCCCACCAGGTGCACCACTCCCTGTATAGGGCTATAACGGCTCTGTTATTTTATCAACACGATGGACCAATTCTTCTCCTTAAATATCATATCACCTGTGGTCCCCTGATCAATTGCTCTCTCTGCCTGTGCCATCCATGTCCCTATTCTCTAATATTTTAATCCCTTGATATATGAGATGTTATTATGCGGTGGATGCCACCTGTCTGTGATAACCGGCATTTAGGCATTGACCTGTGTCCATTTATATATGTATATCACAGACAGAAATCCCAGCATATACCACATCTTCAAAATCGGGGTATTTCTGACACATTCTGGAACCAGTCACATCCCTTTAATCTGAATCGGCTCTAACTGTTCACATTATAATCTTGATAGAGTGAGGATGCAAAGCCCATAATCAACAACTGACAGTACTAACTGATGATATAGTAAGAAAATCAGTTTTTATTCCAAGTTTGCCTCCATCATAGTCTTGGGCGCTCATATGCATCACTGGCATCTCTGTATTGTCTGGTCGATGTGATAGGCTAAGATCAAAAGTTACTCTTATTTCAGCCTGTCACACTTGCCGAAGGCACATCCATCAAATGCAATCCCAAGGACGTCAGGCTTGACTGTAGAATTGTATCACTGCATTATGCATTGTTTGGGTTGATCTGTGCGCTGAAATTCGCACACTTCTCTGCAAGGTCTCCTGCATGTCTTTAACCATCTCATGCTTAACTGAGCCAGTCATTTACATCATGATGTAATCTGCAAATGTTAATGTTTGTCCTGGCTCTATGGGCTGAATGTTTCTACACCTTTATTATGTAGATGTTAAACAGCACCAGTCACAGTGGAGAACCTTGGGGCAGTCTTGGGCATATTTGCATTGGTTCTTATGTCCATGATCCCAAGTGGAATGTAACTATTCTCTCAGCAAGTCAGCTGATATCCAACTTACCAGCCATGGGTTGATTCCACGCTTCTTCAAACAGTGCTTCATGTTCAGAAAGTCAATCGGTTACATGCATCCTCCAGGTCGAGAGCAACTGCAATTGTCATATTTCATCTGGAAGCCCCCATATATATCATATGCGAATGTCCAAACATTTTCTCAAGTCTCTTTTATTTATCTATAACTGCTCAGATTATCAGGTAGAATGTGTTCACGTTTCAGATGGGACCTTATTTGTATGGCTTCTATCTTCTCAAGAAACTTGTCATAGACGTTCATGACGTGTTTATTCTATAGCCCCTGAGGAACGCTGAATCATTGCCAGATTTAGAGAGTGGACGTAGATAGCTTTGGAGTCAGTCTTTATGCATTGATGCCTTCTCTAAAGCGGTTTTGAAATTTGAATTTTTCTAATTTCTAATATCTGCCTCGCTTGGCTGCTTGATGGGGCAATAATGTACAATGTATTGTATCGGGACGTGGGACAGTATTCTTGCTGAAGCATATAATATGTACCACCTATGTCTCGGGTATCAAGCTTGCATAGATCTCTTCCCTGACGGCAGTGTCTAGAACATTTCCTTATTTCCTGGTGCACATCTCTAACCCTCTTGTCTGTCTGGGCAACAACATATTGATTAAAATATCCAAGACCTTTCTCTTCATATGTCGTCAGGAGAGTCGCTGTGGATTTCTGAATAGTAGGGATGAATATCTTGTATGCTTACCATTCGATGCGTTGGAACTTGTGAAAGGTAATATGATTACCCACGCCTGTTTTACATCCCCCCCCCTCTCTCTCTCTCTCTCTCTCTACTTTACTAAGGCTTTAAAACAATTGGCAGCTCTGCCTTTGTTCTTATTCTTCTCATTTGCAACCTTTTCGATAGTCATAATCCATCTTTTGGGAGCAAGATCGCTTGATATCAGGGTCAAATCGATCAGGCCATCTGCATTCCAAAGGTCGAGATGACAATCTTGTTTATCGTCCATCATTCACGACTGTGAAGTTTGTGACCATCCAGCAGTGCCTAACTGAAAGCAATCTCTTGCCTCTATCCAGTGGCCTTTTTATACTCCTCGATTTAGCAGTATAATCGCCAGCAATTAAGATACTTTTTGCCAGTCACTTCTGAGAATTACGCAAAAAAATCCCACTTTCTCTCATCAAATAGGCGGTCCGTGTGTACATACCGATTATAAATTCTCAAATCTTAGTAATTTATTTTCATTGCAATCCCCTGTAGTTAGACTTCCTACATTGTTCTGGCACTAGTATCCATCAATGTGTGGGAAAGTTGTTGGCTCAACATACCCAGGTCCAGATTTCTTGTCCCAACATAGATTACTGTAGCACCTATATCCTGGACATTTGATGATGACATTCACATTCAAACAGGTCTCCTGGATCATGAGCTTGTCGAAGACATAAACCTTTTTCAACAATGGCCTCAAGTTTACTAGCGGCAATTCCAATAGTCAATGCGCACATTTTTTAAACCAACTGTCTAATTATCTTTTCTTTTCTTTTTCCAGCAAAGCCCATCTCTCTCTCTCTCTTTCTCTCTCCTTGTCTTCCCTGCCTCAAATTCTGTATTCACCTTTCTTAACACCATCTACTGGCGACATCGACGTCAGAGCACTATCCCCATAGCTCCCACGATGACTGTTATGTGTGATTGTCATCAATTCCTCTATCACAGAGGAGCTGCCATGCGCGGCTGAAGGTCTCAACTACCAAGTTGTTCCTCAGCTGTCTCCGCTAAATTTCTCAGGTTACATCTCGATCACATTCACAATGTCCACAGACCACGTGTCTTCCAAAATTGTATCATGATAGAAGGAACAAAATGTAGATAATCCATGAATCATAACTGGCCAAATCACACACTTTATTAGCATTCCATTGTTACTTCACATGCTGGTTTCAATCACCAGAATCCATGAACATTTAAAATATCATCGGAGTGAATTTTCTACTGTGGCGGCCATTGTTTTGTAGTAACGTTAAATCACGGGAGAGAGAGAGAGAGAGAGAGAGAGTGCAGACTTCCTCGACGCCTCTACGTAGAAAGGCAACGGCTTAATCAAGGGGTAGTTCACATATCCCGTCAAGCAGTGGGGCGTTGAGGGGAAGGGAAACATGAAACGTAGAGATGTGACACATGTTTCAGTTTGATAGACTTACACTGGCGATGTAACATCAAACTACATTCAAGTCATCATCACACTTGGCTGAGATTGCAGAGAACGCGGTAATTGGAAAAGGGGACAAGTGGAAACATGGCTCATTGAACCAACTTCTTTGCACCCGGGCAACAACTTGTGTGCTCAGGCCTTTTAATTGCTGAAAGTGCCGATGACTGAGCACGAACTCCGTACCTTCTACGGCGAATCAAAAATTATCTGCTGACTTCGTCATGTATCCAATTACAGCCAGGTTAACGGGGGGAAACAGAAATGCCAAAAATAAACCCACCACATGCCTGGTCTGGTGACGACGTGATTTGAACCTAGTACGTAGGAATTGTACGCAAAGATTCCAACTCCTAGGCCACACGCTTCCTTTGACGAAAGCGAACCAGAGGTTAAACAGTTGATAAGGAATAATACTTTGGACGAATATGTTGGTATATTTACTGATGGGTTGGTGAATATACGAATGGACCAGTGTTGAACGGCGAGACATCGCGATGTGACTTCTCTGCTAGAGTGGGAAGTAGGTGCGATCGAGTGGAATGGTGAATACGTTTAGAACCTCCAATATGAGATTGTAGATTAGGGTGGCGACTTAAGCTCTGATGTGGCTATCTGATACCTCTTTATCAAAGACAGCGATCGTATCAGGCTCTCAGTCCTTGCTTCGGGAGGTACAAAAAGCTTGGCTATGGCATCAAATCTCAATGAACTCGCCTGTATCCAACGTTCTGGTCGTGCTAGTGTTACAAATTGTGTGACATCAAATGTAAATGGCTCGCAAGTCGTGTAATTTCCAATCTTCTTCTCCTTTGTTCGTTCTCAATCTTCCCTACCAAGCCCTAAAAAAAGGCATCTTTCCGTCAGATACATCGGACCAGCAGGCATTTTTTAGTACCGGTTAGGCTTTCCTTTTCGATTCCTTCTACTTAGCCAGTATGCCCTGTTGCGGTCTTATCCAGGATCACCACGTAGAGTTGGAGAAAGGTCTTTGCAGCTATGGGTCGCTGGCCCTGACGTTAGCAGTCAGCCTTGTGTCGCTTACCGCTACAGCTCATGCACAGCTCAACATCTAGATTCCAATTAAGATTTGCAAATCTTATTATCGAGAAACGAGGTTTCGCATACGATGTCCAGGCCGTTGATTCTGGTGGTCCTAATTACTTGTAATTGTCAGATGGAAAACATATTGTTTAAAATGAGTTTTGTGTGGGCAGATAATATATATTTTCACACCCACAGGCTCATGTGATAAAGTAAGGGCAATGGATTAACTCTGGAGATGTGTCATAAACAAATACCACCAATAATGACAATTTTCAACAGGTAGTAACAGGACATTTAAAATCTTACGTCGTTTAGTTAGGGGAGGGAAAAGTATCATCAGGCTTGTGAAAAACATACACTTAGTGATACTGATAAAGAGTTAAGAGTTTAAGACCCCACTGTGTCGAGTTTCCTGAAAAAAGCCGTGTCGCAGCAGTTGGCCAATGGGGTAGGGATCGACTCTCTAATTCTCATGACATATAAATATTATATTTTGTATCCAGGAGTCCATGAGATCTGACAATTATTTCAAGGGTTGGTTCATGATAAACGGTTGAGAACGGCTAGCTATACAGTAATAAAATACAATGCTGAGTAGTCAGTGATTATGGAGTTCAGTATCAATATTGAAAAGAGTGAAACAACTGAGTTGAGCAGACTTATTGAGTATTGCCATTTGGGATCAAATGTGTGTACTACCTATTTACTAACCAAGCAGCTAGTTTTGTGATTGTGTGTGTGTTGTTTGTATAACAATAATTTATAGTTATATATACAAAAATACGCCGGACAAGGCACAAGTTCATCAGGCTGCAACCTGCAAGAAATGAAAACTGTATCAAGTATATCAACAACTTAACACTACTAGTAACTACTACCACCACTAACACTACATTAACAATAACATTGTTGTAATCAGCTGACCTTATTTTTTATAAGTTAAAGTACGCATCCAGGTGATGTTATCGATGATAAAATCTGTTTCTTTTCGACACCAGGAAATGCACAGGAAGTCCAGCCAAATGCCATTTTTGTCCCCTATGTGTGAGTCGACGACGAATGAAGCTAATAAATGAAATAGGTCAAAGCACAGGTGACACCTACATATTTGTCAACAGGCAAAAACCTGACCGGTGCACAGGTATATCTTTTACCCTCAAACTTCTATCCGTAATAGATTTGCACGTAATAGGTCAACCTGAAATGATAATAATACGTTTCTTAACAAATATCTAGAACTGTTATAACATCAAATTAAATGTCTTTGTATTTTTAATAAAAACTACATCCCAAATTAAGCGAATGCCATGCTGAAGTCGCAGGTGTCGGATCGAAAGGGAAATATATCATAGTCAAGCTGTAAACTACGACACGACGCATTCCGTTCTCATGACTACATCATACTACTTTCAAAGCCCTTTTCACGACTTGGTAGTGGGAGATTGAGAACGAAGAAGAAGCACTCATATATCTACCTAGCCCAAGAGATAAAAACCAATTACAAAATCGACCACGAAATCTCTAGACGACGAAAAGCAGCTTGGAAAAATCTTTGACATTAATTTGTATCATTGTCTTCATTTCTTCATGTGCAGTTTTTGTCTTCAGACTGGGCTACTCTTCCACCCTCTTTGGTCAGTTTATCTGCCTCCTCATTTCAATGTCTCTTACAGTCTGCGGAAATTCACTGAGTTTTCATTTCAGGTCACGTCAGGTCAGGTCAGGTCATCCCGTAACCGGTGAGGTCGTTGGGGCACACATGAAGACATCCTCACAAACCCACGCCATTCCTCTCTGTCAGATGCCGCTGCCTGTGACTCTTCTGGTTGGAGACTGTTCCTCTTTTATGTTGTCTTCCCATCTCTTTTTGGGCCGGCCTCTTCGTCATCTGCCATGCACCTTTCCGTGGAGGATTGTATTTGCAAGATCATTTGATCTCGATATGTGACCGTACCAAGTGAGTTTCCTTCTTTTGACAGTTGCCAAGAGGTCTTCGAAAGGCCCTATTGCTGTTGTAATTCTATCTCGTATTTCCTCATTTGTAACTCGATCTTTGTACGTGACGTTTACAAGTTTTCAGAAACATCTCATCTCCAAAGCCTTCGTTGAAGGTCAGCTGTAACTGTCCATGTCTCCCAAGCATAGAGAAATATTGACAGGACCAGTGTACGCATTAATCTGATTTTGGTGCATAGTGCTAACCGTTTATCTTGCCAGATTTTGTTAAGCCGTGCAAGCGCCGCTATTGTCTGTGCTATTCTGGCCAACACCTCACATTTTGATCCTTCATCACTGACAATCGAACCAAGATAAACGGTCAACCACTTCGAGTTCCTGACCATTAGCTTTTAACCTCTGTTGAAGCCCGTGGCGTTGTTGGTCATTAATTTTGTCTTTCCAGCGTTTATCTCCATAGTCAAGAGCTGTTTCATCGAGCCTTCTGACCCATTCCTAGAGTTCTGCTTCTGAACCCGCCAACCCGTCGATACCATCTGCAAAACGAAGGTTGGTAATCGTTCGGCCCCCTATCTTGACAGTACCAACGTGACCTCCAAGTGCCTCACTCATAATTCCTTCAAGGAATATATTGAAAAGGCTGGGAGGGAGATTTGCGCCACCGTTGGCTCTCAAAGAGAGACTGGATACAGATACAGTTACAGAGTCTCTTAACGCAGCTCTCATAGATACTGCAACAGAGATCCTGGGATGCCACCAAACAAAAATGAAGCCATTTGTGACCAAAGACATTCTAGACCTTTGTGATCAAAGAAGGTCACTGAAAAAACACAATCACCCACCGGAGGAGGTCGGCAGTTATAAAGAGGTCAAGAAAGCCATACAACAAAAGATGAGAGAGCCGAAAGAAGCGTGGAAATGTGAGCAATGCACAAACATCGAAGAGAGACTAAACAGAAATGATGCTTAAGGAGCATACAAGATTGTCAAAGAATTGGTAACACCAAGACAAGGCAGGAACCTTATGATCCATGATAAAAGCGGCAAGTGCCTTATTGAGGAAAATGACGTACTGGCACGGTGGACAGAGTACTATTCCGAGCTATATAACTATGAAGGGCGAAACGCACCTGAGAAAACAATCCCCCCAACACCAACAAATATAGAGAATAACCAACTGATAACGAAGGAAGAGGTAATTGCAGCAGTAAAGACATTGAGAAGAGGGAAAGCGGCCGGCGTGGACAATATACCAGCAGAGCTCTTACAAGCAGGTGGAGAGGTAGTGGTGGAACGCCTGACACACATCTGCAACAAAATATGGGCGATAGGAAACTGGACGGTCTTATAGACGAAATCAATAGTTATACCGTTACATAAGTCTGGAAACCTAAAGCTGTGAAAAAATTACAGAAAAATAAGCCTCATCAGCCACCCTAGCAAGGTCATGCTTAGATTAATCCTTGACCGATTGAAACCCCAAGCAGAGAACATCATTGCCGAGGAGCAAGCAGGGTTCAGACAGGGAAGAAGAACTACATAACAGATATTTAATTTAAGTTTTCATATACTTTGCTAAAATTGTGACTTGTACTCATGAATGCCCAATCCATTATTTTTATAATTTATAAGGTTAATTGTGTTTGATAGGAAATATGTAATGAAAACTGTCTTGCCTCAGCCATGGTTCATGTTTTACAGGTTATCGTTTGCAACTATTCTTAGTGTCTCAGTCACAGCTCTGATGATGTTTGCGAATTTTCCAATGTCCACTGAGATATGGATTTCCGAACAATTATTTAATTGTGTGTAAACGCATCCTCATTCATTTTAATAACTCTCGTTGATGATTTATCTGTGTATATGTAGGCCTATTATGTGACTGGGTATGTCCTTTAAATATATTCTAAGGTTACATATTTTCTCTGCATTGGGTGGGGTTTTTCATCACTTCACTTTGTTATCTATCAGCTCCGGAAATCGTGTACTTTTCCATAGTGAAAATGCACTGCTTGTCATTAGAGACTCTTGATTTTATCAGTGCGAGATCTGACATATATGGGACTAGTTATTTTGCCTTTTGCCTAAAGCTGCTCTTGAAGTTTGCTTCGGTCATATCTTACCAGTCTTTTAATCATTGGATGATGTGGGTGCCATTTTAATGTTTCTGCCAGCTTAAGCCTTCTGTAACGTCTTCTGTCAGTCGTAGGCTGCAGCTTTGTTGTTTTCTTCACTTCTTCTATTGATGTTGATATAACAGCTCCTCTAATAAATCTTTCTACCTAGTTTTTAATATTGACTGTTTTTGTTTTTCAAAGTTGGTGCGTTTTCTAAAGTATGTCAAACATTTCCTTCGTATATCAATTTCAGTATTTGATAGGCCATATCCCATCTAATTTCAGCAATTTTTTTTTTCATTACGGTCATTATATTTAGCTTTTTGTTGGCACTTTTCAATTTGTTTTTACCATGTAAATCAGCTGTCTTGAAAACGACATATTGACAAATGGAATAAACTGACGCAAGTTCCCTGGAACCAGCTGCAAGATGAGCCTGCGACTGCACACCACATGACTTATGTAACATGGAAGTCCCTAAATAGACCCCGAACTTGTATATAACGATGCAGGATATAAGGATGATGAGACATGTGTCTGTGGCGCAATATAAGACCCATACCCCCTGATGATCTTCCCAAACCTTCTGGAAACATGCAACATGGATGACATGTTAAGGGGGAAAAGGGTAATTCACGTAGCAGAACATTGGAAACACGATGGCTGACGTGGTGCCAAGGACACGGAAAGTAAGTAAGTACAAGTATATGCCGTCCAGTGTGAGGCATAGATATATGGGGTTCTTTCCTTCTGATAGATCGTGTGCATTTACTTTCAGTGTAATATCGTTGGCCTTTTTTGAAAGTGTAAAAATTGTGTATGTCATTTTCTGGAGCAATTTCTGAGTCCACTGATCTAATCGTCGAAGGACTTCTTGTATCCTACAATTTGCCGCATTGATGCTTTTTTCAGCTACACATAACACTAGATCATCGGAGTACAGCTAGCTGCAGGTCCTTTATTCACTGTTGTTGATGAAGATAAAAAACATTTTAGTTGATAGAATACTTCCCTGGAACAATCCTCGTTCTAATTTCATTAAATGTCTTAGATAGCCCTGTACCTTCACTCTGTCGTATCTGTTTTTGAGTTCAGTTCAGTTCACTTCAAGTGCCATCTCCACATCGAAGGTCGGCTGCAATGGCTCTCCAGAGTATTCTATCTCTCTTGCCGTAATCGTGCAATCTGAAAGGGTTTTTCCAGTCCCTCTTCTGATGTTATCCACTCACTTAAAACTTTGTCTGCTTCTTGAACGACTGCCTTCCACCCTACCCTCTAGTACGGTCTTCAACAAGCAAGTATGTCTTGTTATGTGACCAAAATAACGTAACTGTCTAACCCTGATTTCGGTCATTAATTCTCTATTCATCCTCAACTTTTTCAATACCTCCAAATTTGTTTTCTTCTCTTTCCAAGAAATGCGACCAAATCTTCTATATACCCACATTTCGAAGGATTCAATACTCCTTTCCAGTTCATTGTCCTTGTTTCTGCGCGAAAAGTATTGACGAGTATACATAACACCTGACCATTCTCATTTTCAAATTCTGATTTATCTGTTTGGATGTCAGTATATGTCACATGTTGTCGAATACCATCTTTGGCATACCTATTCTCTGATTTCTTCTTCACAGCCGCCATCTTCCGTTACTATATGACATAGATAGGAAAAACTTTTTACTTGTACATGTTGTTGATCTTTTATTTGTATCTGCATACATGGTTTCTTGTCCCTTTTCCCAAATGATCATAGTCTTTGTTTTCTTTATTTTTATGTCCAATCAAAACTCTTGACTTGTTTTGTATGTTGTTGTCACAAGCACAAAAGTGGTTTTCATACATCAAATAGGGTTATCAGGCATCTGCACTGTGTATATTTGATATATGTGTCAAATGTTCAAAGCACACCCACAGTTGGTACTGTGTCGAAAGTTAAAATGTAAACCTTAATATAGCATTGTAGCATATTCTTATACAATTACTATTTTCATTGAGAATGTTCAAATATGTTGTTGCGCAGCGTGGAGGGTGGAAAGGAAAGACTGAAGTTCAACATTATGTAAAGAAATGTGGCATTGGAGAGTTTAAAGAAATTTAATGTCACACAATCAATGTTATTATCGTCTTCTATTTTTTAGCATTGTTAGTGTACCCCATTATTAATTTGTAAAAATCTGTTTTTTGCTGCCAGAGTAAATTTTATCAGCCATTTATGGGATAGGTATTCTCATACTGTCAAGGTCACAATTGAAAAGGTGGAGAAAATCCAAAATGAAGTTACGGTCCTAGTTGTATAAGGGACAACCCAATTGTTAAGATACGATGCAAGTTTTGGATTCATGGATCCAACTGGCAATACAATGATATACTACACCCGAGTCATCATCACCCTTGACAAGTGGTGCAGTTGGAACACATAGCTCCAGTTTAAACAGTTGATATTAACACTCTGCATGGTGATGTTGTTTTTACCGATGAATCGTTGCTGCGCTGTGAGATGCATCTTCAATAACGGTCGTCTTCGTGACTCGGTTTGGAAGGTACAGATGGTTGGGGCATACATGTATACTATGCCTAGATGTCTCAAATCTCCCGGGGCTTGCGTTGATCTACTTTATTGGTCAAGCTGTGGTTCATGGCAGTAAAACAGTTGACCACTTCGCCTCGAAGATGATCATAGTGGGGACATGATATGGATAGAGATGACATTCTGAGGTCGAAAACAATGGTCTTCCGCTGGGTGTTGACACTGAGGCATATCAACGGTCTTGTTGGATGTTGACATTAAGGTCAACCAACCATCTTCTGTTGTATGTTGACACTGATGTAGACCAACTGTCTTCTGTTGGATGTTAACTCAGAGGTCGCCCAACGATCCTCTGTTGGATATTGACAACGAGGTGCGCCCACTGTCTTATGTTCTATGTTAGCACTGATGTTGATCAGCGACTTTCTGTTGGATGTTGACACTGATGTTGATCAGCGATTTTCTGTTGGATGTTGATAGTGAGGTCGGCCAAACGATCTTCTGTTAGATCCAAATAGTGGGTGGAACATAGAGGGACGTCTGTGAGGCCGCCGCTGACGTGTACAACCAGAGTGCCACTATAACCATACGTTTCTCTTTGCCAGTTACAGATGGAGACTCAGCACCTATGCGTCTGCATCGAGTGCAGTAACGTCTATTTTTAACCTAAACAATGTATCTACTTCACCAGAGCAGGCAAATCAGCACATACTAAACCAAATTACCCTGCTTGTCAACAGTCCTGTACCGTGCTAATGACTGAGAGATCGTAGCAGATCTACCTGGAAGGGGGACCAATGTCTTCAAGTTTAAGGTGGCCAGATTCAGCGCGGTACACGTTTAAAATAATGATATAGTCAGCTATGCCATTCGAATCTAGAATTGACGAGCAGCACTCTTTCAAAATCGCAAAATACATTGGCTTGGTTACAAAGTTGATGCAAGCGGTATACATAGTCCAGGTGTAGAAGTATAAGCAAGAAGTGGTTGTATCTGTATACGACCTGGAACTATTATGCATGAAATGACAGTCAAGAACATGAGCAATAAAAGATCTAAGTGAAATAGGTGAAATAACTGAAAAGACACCATGTTGTATATTGAACAGCGTCAAAGGACAATGGGATGTAGGATAGTAAGTTTGTTTACATATGAAATACTCGTTTGGTGCAACAAGAAAATCAAAAACAAACCGGCAACATAAAATAATGGCACTTGAGATGTTGTTGTTTAGATGTTTGCCTCAATAGTTTCTACTGGCGAAGCGCGCCCTTTTCCACCCCAGACCGTAGTCCATTGGGCGATACTAGGACGCATAAACCAGTGCTTGGATGAATGTGTGCGTCTGTATGTACCTATGCTAGGTTTGCGCGCCCTCAGAAGCTAGCCCAACCAAAGTGCAATGGAAAGGCCTCACCACGAGGGCGCGTGTGAAAGTTGTGCAAGAGTCTGACTGTAGGACAGAGTCAAATGAAACAGAGTGAGGTGAGAAGAGAGAGAAGGGGAAGAGTTGCCCCCAGGGTGAGCCTCCTTATCTGGCTATTGAGATGGGAGTCATGTCGCAATTTGATCCCAAGCAACTTAGAGTGTCAAAAGATAATGGGTGCCGAAGAAACACTAGCTCGAAAAATGAGAGAGTGGGTGAGGCGAGGGGGGAGATGGTATTTATGACGATCAGATCCATGGATTACCCATTCTTCTTTTCAATAAAATTACCTATGGCCTATGGCTTTTCACGGGATGAATTCCATAATTAGAGCCCAATGTGCAAATTATATTTTGTGAGTAAGTTCCCTTTGAGCGGAAGTAAGAATTTCCATAGATACTAGCCATCTTGTTCTGTACTCTTGTACAGACTAGAACAAGAACTATTTCCAACAAATGGGATTGTTATGATGCAAATATCTGTGCACATTATTGGTGAAATAAATATATAAGATTGCAATATGCAGCCAGAAACAAATACAATGAGTATAGCTAGTTCAAGGCCAACAAGGTAGATTAAATCTAGTTATAGTAGTACTAGTAGTCATTATTTATTTTATCGTCATCATAATATTAATAATAATAATTTTATAATTTATTAATTATTAATTTAATATTATCATTATATTAAAATAGTTTTTTTATGAAGAGTTGAACGTTTTTAGCAGCAAAACGTAGTTGCCTATAGTCAAAATATTGAAAATAATACAGAACAGAAGATTAAGTTGAAGAGACACATTTTGTTTTGTTCTGAAAGCTTGCATTATAGAGTATAGAGACTACTATATAATATATATATATATATTAACTAATTATTACTATATTACTATATACTATAACTATTACTTACTATATGATGTGTATGATTATAATGATATATGCAAGTGAAGCAGCAATATTGTTGTCTCTCGTATACACAAGTATCGTTTGGCCAGTAAGAGTAGCTCTCTTATTCTCTAGTCTTTTATATTTTCTGGCCTCCTGGCTATTCGGGACAACCTGGTAGGACCTCCAGTATTAATAATTAATGGTTGGGCCATTTCGAGACGAGGGACCCGGCCCTGTACATGCCTCGCTGTTCATCATAGGCTTTCCTTACGCCTAACCATTTTGCAGATATTCATATAATATAGACTATAGTCATGCAGATGTAGGCAAAGTGTAGTGTGTATTTGTGTTGCATCACGATTGTTGTGGTGTGTCACTTGGCTGGTTGCCTCTGTCTACAGTCAAGCACCTTATCTTGCTACAGCAGACTTGCTCGGGTTGCCATATTTAACCAGGGATGCTCCCTGGGTGAAGTTTCAATGTTGATTCGGACATGTCCATGCGCTTGTGGGCCCAGCATCTGCTGCATTAAATGAAGGATCTGCTTTTAAACTTAAACTTAGCGTCTTTATACTTGTTTAGAAGACTCTGTAGAGTCTGTATACAACCAGTTTCATTTACATTTCCTTGCTCTAAAAGCTATGCGCATCCAATCTATTCTAAAAATGTATTAATTATCCCTGCCTCCACTACTTCCCGTGGCAATGCATTCCAAGCATTCACCACTCTCAGACTAAAAAAATATTTCCTAATATCTAATCTGGACCTTTCTTTAATTAATTTATAGCTGTGTTCTCTTGTTCTTGTAAGAGGTTGTATTTTTTAAAACTTGTTATACGAGGCGTGTTCAAATTAAACCGGACCAAACTGCAACAAGTGAACATATGTACGATGCACATGAGGACGTCACTTCTGGTGTAAACAGCACATGCCAACTGTTAAGTTTGCAAAATTTCATTATTCTCCGACTCATAGTTTCTTCAGCAGACCGTTGAAAATAGGGCGGGTGTGATACGGAATCCATCCAGAGTTGATCAGCGAGCAGTGATTTGGTTTCTAACTGCTGAAGAATATCGACCAGTTGACATTCATCGCAGAATGCAGGCAGTGTATGGTGACAAAAGTGTGTTGAAGACAACAGTGAATAACTGGGCAACGATATTTAAAGAAGGACGTTAGTTAACGAAAGATCTTCCGAGACCAGGTCAGGCGCATATTGTTGCGTTAACTCACATCCTTAACGAATGATTAAATGAATGAACCGCTACCTGGACTTGCTCACTCACTTTACCTGTATGATCTATTGTAACCTTTACAATAAGACTATATCTGCATGCCTATATTATATGTATATCTGCTCTGCCAGAGGCTGCTTTAGGGTTTGCCTCACCCATAGTCTAAGATTTTTCTCCCATAGAATTTAGTAGAGCAGGGGGTAACCAACACTCACATTTATATATCAGGTATGCAGAGACATCAGGGTACAAGCCTATGCTGAAATGAAGATAGCTAAAGAGTACACGGTAAAATGGAGAGACATGTCCAGACAAACTTACAGTCAGTCTTAGGACTGACCATCCAGATGATGATGATGAGTCTACATGAGAGAAGTTTTAGAATTCCATACAAGGAAATAATTGAAGAAATTAGGACAGACACAGATCTGCATGAAGATAGTTGGTGATGACCTGTGCATCCTACCCAGTAGTCTACATTCTTAGTTCTATATGATGGCAAAATTTATTTTGCTAGCGCTATTTTTAGTAAGGATTAACTGCGCTATTTTTACCCTCACTCTCTCGTCTCGTGCTGCCCGACCCCAGTGGCAAGTCAAGGACAAGACGACTAGGGGGCGACTACAAGATGCAGGGGACTCCGCATCAAGCACCCGTGAAAAAGACGGCGGAGTCCGGCGTCGAACCCACACCACCTGATCACGAGGCCGACGGCTTAACCACTTCACCACGGAATCCCAATATACTTTTATGTAGTTAGAAAAAGGTTGAAACTTATAAATGACAGCACGCTCCAGCATAAAGTATATAAAGATAAGACACATGTGTGTTGTATAGTTTAAGAATACGTCAGTGGGATAGAAGAGCATATATGAGAAAAGTCACTATAAGTAAAATTGCTGAATCAGGTTAAATATAATTATTTATAATCATGTACATTATGTCTATAGTGCGAATTAAATACCAGAATACATTAAAAATAAAAACTATTACATAATTGATCAAAACTGTCTAATCCCAAAATCCTCCTCCCTCGTTTTGATAAGAGTGTAGATTAGTGGAGTGGCAGAGCAAAGGTGTGGGGTATCATCTTCCACAACAGCATGCCTCAGTTGTAAATGGGTACTCGACTTGTCATCAGGGAAGGAATAAACAGTGAGGAAGGGAACTGTCCACCCCACCTCATACAATTTGTAGCTCTTCATTCCAGACAAGTGGTTGTCTGCTGAAAACTCTGTTAGCCTATTTTTTTCCTGTTGACAAGTACAGGTACAAGTAAGGGTCAGTTCAGTGAGGGCTAGGCGTCTCATAGTATTGCTTTTTTTTTTCTTATTATCTAACTTGTATCACTGTGTGTTTGCAGTCTGCAGCGCAGCAATTTAATTCAATTGATATATTCTTCCTGTACATGTAGTAAATTATGGCTATAAAAACACACAACATAATTCCAGATGATTATATTGCATGACACACAAACTATGCTGCTATATGGTAGCAAAGCGTGGGGCAATCTAAGCCAAACAAGAGCAAAGGCTCAACACCTTGCACTTGTGGTATCTGAAATCCATCCTTGACACCTCATGGAGAGAGAGGATGACACTGCAGAGGTACATTCTTGCACTGGTCTCCCAAGTATTTACACTTTCCTAAGGCAGCGAAAACTGGGATGTCGATATAGACTGGATATGGATCTGACATCTTGAGAAGACATAACTGCAGACCGATCCATATGAAGATGCAACCTCAAGAGCCACTCCACGCTGGGTGAAAATAAGCTTGTGTAACACAGAGAAATTAAAAGACAACACTGCAAGGAAAAGAACAAACCAAAAACTCAGTAGAGAGTTACTACTCCAAGGTTGCATCAACCTATAGTCAGACAAGACTGAAAAAGGACTAATATACACAAACATTTTCTACTTTTTAAAAGTTTGTGCCAATAATTTGTACCTGATCAATGGCAAATATATACAAATAATAGCCTACATTTTGAATATAATTGTTTCTATTAAAAAAAAATGTGTTCTACAGCTCACCAGTAGAGCAATTTCCACAGGGATCGGACATTGCAAAACCAACACCAGAAGCTTTACATTATTTGGAAGAATTAGGTATGTAGCAGCCACTATCATAGTTAACTGTCTGTGACAAATGTATGGCATTGGATAGCTTCTATAGTCCTAGGAAAAAAATGGCGAGGGGAAGACTAGGTTACATTTTACTGTAAGATCATTAAAGACATATCGCTTCAAATGAAACATAGTACATTTAAGATATTACATTGCTTGAGTTGTTTCCTGGAGCGCTGTTGATGTGATAGAAACAAAAATAGAATCACTGCCATGATGATTGCATGCTAAGAGCAACTAACATTGCAGTCTAACTCCCCTAAAGTGGAATGCTCTCCAACTCATTATTTTGCCCACTCCCTCGCGACCACTTTCAAAGTGGTCAAAAGTCTGCTTTGTATGAAGTAATCTACTGGTTTTGAAGGAAACCTCTAGAAAAAGCACTCTACAAATGATACAGAGAAATTACGAAACTAAAGGAGCGAAAAGCACCAGGGGCAGAAGATATCACAAATGAATTCCTCAGACATAAGGAAAAGGTTCCTCCTTATAATTTTTAATCAGAGCTGGCACAAGGGTACTGTTCTGACACTCTGGAAGAAGGCTTACATTCAACCTGTTCATAAACCAGGAAAAGACAAACACGATCCTAAAAACTACAGGCCCATCATTTACCTTAGCTGTGTGGAAACTGATGGAAAGACTGATAAATAAAAGACGCACCAGGTATCTTGAGACTCGTGACTCGCCACAACTCAAACAGCATACAGGCAGCACAGAAGCACAGAGGGCCAATTAAGATATCCAACACAGGACATAGAAAACGCCTTCCAAGCTTCTAAGAGAAAAAGAAAGTCCTAGCGATCTTCTTTGATCTCTTCCGTGCCTTTGATACTGTCTGGAGAGAAGACCTAAAGCTGAAAATTCTTCAAGTGGGAGTTACCAACAATATGTTCTTATGGATTAAAAGTTATTTCTACCAAAGATCTGCCAGGGTTGAAATGGCAGCTATACCAGCAGGTCAGTCAGGCTGAGAGAAGGAGTGCCACATTGAAGTGTAATAGCTCGTACTCTCTTCTAGATGTATATAAACGACATCACTAAATGCTGCCATCAGCATGTCTGAAACAGCTTACATGCAGATGACCTCGATGCATGGGCAGCCACAGAACATGCATCGATAGCTTCATACTTGCTCCAGGAGACAGCAGAGAAGGTGGAGAAAGACTGGGGACAGAAAATAAACCACACCAAAACCTTCACCATTCTCTTTTCACTCTCCCCCCAAAAAGAGACAATTACAATAAAGATAGTTAGTTAGTTGCCCATTGCAAGCAAAGATGATGACAGCTTCAAATATGTTTATTCAGGATGTGACTGTACAATCTGATCTGAGTGTGACAAACTCTACCGCATGTAGGGCACACATGAACAGCATTTGTAATTGGGCAGTCTTGCATTCTTTCCTTTTGTGCAGCTAGCTTTTCCTGCGCCTCAGTAATGGCTCTCTGTTCAGCGGCGCAAGCACCATGCGTGACGGAGTGCGCCAGGCTGATCTGTTTGGAGCAAGCAGCTACCAGTCAGCAACATCAATGGAGAAACTATTCAAAGAAACTTTTAGAGTGTCTTTGTATCATTTCCCTTTCAAATAAACCACAGAACACCAAAATAAGTCTTAACGGCAAATATCTGCGGCCAAACGACAACCCAAACTACTTGAAAGTCACATTTGATCGGCGCATGACATGGAAAAGTCAGATCGAGAGAAACCGAATGAGAGCCAGACAAAGAATGGCAATCATGAGGAAACTTGCTGGCACAAGATGGGGAGCAGACGAAAGAATACTAAAGAAACTGTACACTGGAAGAGTGAGACCAGTTCTCGAGTATGGCATTGCGGCATGGATAACAGCAGCATAGGCGAACTTTGATAAAATTAGCAAACTTCAAAACCAAGCCAGGAGGCATGAAGTCAACGCCAATTGTAGAACTTGAAAAGATTACAAATCTGCAATTTATGACCGACAGAAGATACTACAGAGCCAAACAGCAAGCAGAGAAACTCAGAAGACTGACAGACCATCCAATCAATGCATCAGAGACTAAATAGATTTGGAAATGGGAAACTAAAGCGGAGAAACTTTGCAGAAATAGCCAAAGCAAAGATGAGCGAAGACCCTATGAACACCATAACAACACCAAAGCCCATCCCTACTGTACGAAAACCCACATGGAAACAGCATATCATTCCGGAGGTGGTAGAAAATATACCAGGTATTGGAAACAAGAACAGCCAGTCTAAAAAAGAAAGAAGAGACATAACCCTGAGGTACATAACGGAAAACTACCCAAGCATGGACTGGACCCAAGCATGGACTGGACCCATGCATACACCGACGGTTCTGTAACAAACACAACACAGAACGGAGGGGCAGGGGTATTCCTGAGCCTACCAAATGGTAGAAAAACAACACTGTCAGTGGCAACTGGAAAATACTCAAGTAATTTCAGAGCGGAGGCAGAGGCACTGAGGGCTGCAGTAGAAGCAATGCTCACAGGCGAAGGACTTGAAAGCCAGATAGTCCTGTTTACAGGTGCCCTGGCCGTAGTTAGAGCACTAAAAAGCCAGAAAAATACTGAACTTAATGATTTAAGAGCAGTACTCTGTCAACTATGCCAGCAGTCCGCACCAAAAAGAGTAGTGGGTTCCATCCCACTGTAACACCCAAGGCAACGAGGAGGCAGACAGACTAGCAAAAGAAGGTGCAAGACTACCACAACCAGATTCTAGTGTGACCTACAAAGAGTCCAAAAGGCTCATTAGGGCCAGATACATGGCCAAATTGGAAACAGAACATACTGGCTACTTAAAAAATGATGCCTTTTACCAGTTGAACAGAAGAGAGCATGTCGTGGTCTTCAGACTCCGCACAGGCCACAACAGATTGAGGTACCACCTATACAATAAACTGAAGATAGGTGGCTCTGACGAATGCACTTGTGGTACAGGGAAAATGACCGCTGAACATCTGCTACAAAACTGCCCGACATACGAGGACCAGAGAAAGCACATTTGGCCATCACCAGTGGCAACACTAGACAAGCTCTATAGCAGTGTTGACAGCCGCAGGATAACAGCTGCTTTCTTCGAACAAATACATTGGGGCAAAAAAAAAATCAGCAAAGCAAGTCTACACATGTGCAATCAGACCAATCATGGAATATGCCTCTAGCACTTGAGCAACAGTGGCCAAAACAAACACAGGAAAACTATACCGAGTCCAAAATATATGTCTCAGAATTACCCTTGGGGCATTGAAAAGCACTCCAATCATAGTGCTGGGGAAAACAGCAAATATTGAGCCCCTCAAATTAAGGAGAAAATACAAATCTCTTACTCAGTTTGAAAAACTAAAGAGGCAACCTGATCAACCTCTACACCAGAAGTTTCAAGAGAGAACAAAAAACAGAATACTAAGGAAAAGCCCCAACCACCCGGCCAGAGAAATCCACAGAAAACACACAGACATCCTGAAAGCCGAAATTCAAAAGTGCAAGTGCAAAGCACTCATTCTAGAACCTTGGTCACGGAGCCAGGACAGGTCCAAAATAATCTTGCAGGTTCAAGGGTTAACGAAGAAAGGTGAGCAGTCAGCATCAGAACAAAAAATCCACGTTCTGCAGCAGCTCAAGGGACAGTACACTAGCAGCTCTTGTACACGGGTGTACACAGATAGATCGGCCTCAGTGAGTGATAAATGGGGCGGCAGTGGAATCTACATTGCACACCCCAATGGTGACATAGAAAATCACTCCATACCAGCAGGTGAGACTTGTACCAATTTAGAGCTGAAGCATCAGCTGTTCATGCAGCAACTCAGATTCTTATCTGCAAAAACATAACTACAAGGCAAACTGTCATTTTAACAGACTCCAGGAGTGTACTCCAAGCCATCTCAAGCCCCAAACAAGATAGATTCTCACACGAAATAAAATTCAACATCGGATTGCTGTTTAAAAAAACAGATTGTTCTACATTGTATTCCGGCGCACTGCAGAATCTTTGGAAACGAGAAAGCAGATGAGCTCGCAAAAGCTGGAAGTGGCAGCAGGCAAACTCACCATCCACAGAGCTATAAAGAAGCAAAGACACTCATCAAACTATCCATGAGAACAGAATGGAGAGACCAGCACAAAGAATACAAGTCAGAAAATGGCAGTATGAATAAACTTGGCAGATATGGGCAGACAAAGATCTGTGCTGAATGAAAAAATGTGCTGTAGACGCAGGAGCTAAAGGACGCCTCAATCGTTCACCTGTACAAAAGAAAAGGCAACCGTCAGGAATGCGACAATCATCGTGGAATATCGCTACTCTCCGTAGCAAGCAAGATCTTAGCTCGCTTACTGCTAAACAGGCTCAACAAACACCTTGAACAAAGCCACCACCTCCCAGAAAGCCAATGAGGATTCAGAGCCGGAAGAGGAACAGTGGACATGATTTTTGCCGCTCGCCAAGTACAAGAGAAGTGTCGAGAACAAAATCAGGCCTTGTACACCACATTTATTGATTTGACAAAGGCATTTGATACAGTTAACAGAGGAGGGCTGTGGATGATAATGTCTAAGTTTGGCTGCCCCAATAAGTTCATAACAATGGTGAAACAGCTACACGAAGGCATGTGTGCTCGTGTACTGGACAGCGGTGCAATCTCTAAAACGTTTCTAGTATCAAACGGAGTAAAACAAGGATGTGTACTCGCCCCGACTTTGTTCAGCATGATGTTCGCGGCCACGATGACAGACGCCTTCAGATCATTGGAGCTTGGAATATCCATAAAGTGCCGCACAGACGGCAAACTACTCAATTCCAGAAGAATGAAGGCCAAAACCAAAGTGGCGACATAATCAGGGAACTTGTATTTGCTGACGACTGCGCTCTAATGAGCAGCTCAGAACTGAACATGCAGGTTGGAATGGACCAGTTCTCTGCCGCATGCAAAAACTTTGGCCTGACCAAAAATGCCAAAAAAACAGAGGTCATGTACCAACCAGCACCAGGCATGCCGTACACAAAACCAGAGACTACAGTCAGCGTTGAATGCCGTAGACAAATTCACATATCTGGGCAGCACGCTGTCGAGATCTGTCAGCCTGGACGATGAGGTGGCAAGCAGAATAGCAAAGGCCTGCACAGCCTTTGGTAGAATGCGCTCGATGGTCTGAGCACGTCGTGGCATCAGCGTCAAGACCAAACTCAAAGTCTACCGTGCAACCATCATTCCAACCCTACTATACGCTTGCGAAAGCTGGACTGTATACTCTGGACATGCAAGGAGGTTAAACCACTTCCACACAGGTTGCCTGAGGCGAATATTCCACATCCGATGGCAAGATCGTGTCACTGACATCGAAGTTCTCTCAAGGGCTAACATGCCCAGCATCCATGCACTGCTAGAAAAAGCACGACTAGGATGGGCCGGACACCTCGTCCGTATGTCAGACGAGTGGCTCCCAAAGAAGCTTCTCTACGGCGAGCTGAGAGAGGGATGGCGCGAGAGAGGGCGCCCAAAGAAACATTTTAAAGACGGTCTGAAGGACTCACTAAAAAGTTGCCAGATAAACATCGACACCTGGGAATGTCTTGCGCAAAACAGATCTGACTGGAGAAGCGCAGTCAAATCGGGTGTAGCTGCCGGTGAAGACGACCGTGTTGTTAAAGCCCAGAGCAGAAGCGAGACGCGGAAATCCCGAGCAGCGGGAACACCATCCCCTTCTACAAACCTCGTGTGCCCGATATGTAGCAGATGTTTTCGTGCTCGCATTGGCCTGTTCAGCCACATGCGCACCCACACCCAACAGGGAAATCTGTGACAAGGATGATGTCGGCGGTCCTCATCGACAACGATGGACAGCTATTACATTACATTACAGACGGTAAGAAAGCATTTATTGATAATATAAGTGGATAAACAAGACAATGTTGGGAAGTTAAAAAAATTGGAAAATATGATTTAATAAATAAGCGGATACTAGACTTTTGCACAGAATGAGAAAATACTAAACAAATATTTATATAATTATTGTTTCAACAACTAAGCTGAATTACGCTGTATTGCACAATACAACACTGTTGCAGTGCAGTATACTCTATATATACAGTACATTGCACTTTACCTTTATTTTAAAATCATAATGCTTTAATTTCTAATTCCATATTTTCACATTATTTGTCTCCAGCACCAGAAGAGGACTTGAGGTATGTCATGTTTGATGATAACCTTGTTACTGTGTCGGATACTGGGAAAGAACTTGGAGAATTCACTGTAAATATTGAGTCTACTCGCTACAAGGGACTAGAATGCTTCTTAATCCATGCTAATAGCCATGGTTCTATTGATGGTGTGCCATGTGGAACATCCATATTTTGCTATGTAACTAAATGTTTAGAAACTCTAGAGCAACAACACCATGAATATGTGAAGGTGAGTTTTTGTAAATATTTTAAACATATAAACCTGTTAAATTTATATTTGCATTCTCAGAGTCTCTCTACCTTTCTTCTGTATGTCTGTCTGTCTCTCTTCCAGTTTCTCTAAGTTTCTCTCTGTGGTGTATATATTATTGGACAATAGATAAAGGTAATACGTTTTTGTTTGTAGTATTAATTTTGATATAAATATCAATATATAATTCCCCTTTACCCCTCCCCCATTACCAACAGGCATAACTGCTTGGGAAAATTAACAATGGGGCAAAAATAGAAGTTGAGTAGTTTAAAAATCATGATACAGAATATAACCACCAAAAGAATTGATAAACAGCACTGAAGACAGGAAGTTGCAGTTGACCGATATCAGACACCAGTTGACTGGGTCCCCCCAGATGATTAAACCTGAGCTATATTCTCTTTCTAGTTTTAAACACTGTCCAGCTCTGATGTCCAGATATCTATCTTGTGACAACATCGAGGCATCGTTTTGACAAGTTGTTGCTATTTAGTTTTATCTTTTTTCTTTTGCATTGCTGCATAAAGTGTACGTCACTCGAGTTACCTGTAAAACATGTCATAAAAGGTGACTAAGAGAGTTGTGCATAGTGCAAGCAACTTTATTATTTAAAATTATTGCTATTGAAACCACCACTGCAATTACTCTGAGGTATGCTTCCTGTAAAGAGGCAAGCTGTAGTAATGGCCCTATTTTCACTCTGAAAGCCAAATTAATCAATAAAGTCTAGGTGCGCTGAGAAATTATCTTATTTTAATTTTAAAAAAGCAACAGACACAGCCATTTTTATATTACAAACATGTGTACTTAGATTGTTCTACTAATATATATTTGGATATGAAAATCTACAATAACAGTATCATTGTCCGTACTTATTTCAGTAGGATCATGGTACAGCCACAGCAGTTCATATCCATTTATGTGCTTTTGCAGTGGTGGCTGTACATATTTTATATGATAAGGTTTCCAGTTGGGTGGGTGCAGTAGTTCTATTTTTTCCTCCACAGTAAGGCCGCAAAGATCTACTCAAGAATAATAATAATAACAGTAGTTTCTTAAAAAAAATGGGCAAATGAGAAGCCTTGATATTAAACTCTAGAACTGGACAAAACAGATCCAAATGGATACAGGCCCATTAGCCTACTGAGCTGTGTCGGCAAGCTGATGGAACGGATGATAAACACCAGACTGATGTGGCATCTGGAAGAAAAACGAATACTAATTCCACAGCAAACCGGCTTTAGACAGCACAGATCCACTGAGGACCAGGTCATCCTCATAGCCCAGGAGATAGAAGATGCCTACCAGGCACAGAAACACACAGTAGCTGTTTGGGTGGATCTGGAAAAGGCATTTGACAAAGTCTGGAAGGATGGACTTAGAGTCAAGCTAAGAAGAAGTGATGTCTGTGGGAAGATGTACAAGTGGATCAACCACTACCTCAAACAAAGAACGGCCAGAGTCCAAGTACAAGGGCAGATGAGCAAAAAGGTGACACTCGAGCAGGGAGTACCCCAAGGGGGAGTATTGTCACCCACACTCTTCCTGGTATATATAAACGATATTACAGAGAATATACCAAGAAGAGTCCATAGCTCAATGTTTGCAGACGATCTGGCTATGTGGACCTCTGAAAAGAATCTCACCATAGCAAGAAATCGGATGCAGACGGCCCTAACATCGCTGGAAGAGTGGGCGAACTCATGGCTGGTCAAAATAAACGAGGAGAAAACCACGTGCACAATATTCTCGCTCTCATTAAAACCCCAAAGTACCAAATTAAGTCTGAATGGCAAAATCCTGCAGCCAAACGACAACCCAACCTATCTGGGAGTCACATTTGATCGGCGCATCACATGGAAAAGTCAGATTGAGAGAAACCGAATGAAAGCCAGAGAAAGAATGGCGATCATGAGGAAACTTGCTGGCACAAGCTGGGGAGCAGACGAAGGCATACTAAAGAAACTGTACACTGGAAGAGTGAGACCAGTTCTCGAGTATGGCATTGCGGCATGGACAACCGCAGCGAAGGCGAACTTCGATAAAGTTAACAAACTTCAAAACCAAGCCATGAGAATTATAACAGGTGGCATGAAGTCAACGCCAATTGTAGAACTTGAAAAGATTACAAAATTGCAATCCATGACCGATAGAAGAGACTGCAGAGCCCAGCTGCAGTCAGAGAAACTCAGAAGACTGACGGACCATCCAATGTACCAGAGACTAAACAATTTGGGAAATGGGAAACTAAAGCGGAGAAACTTTGTAGAAATAGCCAAAGCAAAGATGCACGAAGATCCCATAAACGCACTAACAACACCAAAACCCATCACTACTGTACGAAAACCTACTTGGAGGCAGGATATATTTCCAGAGGTGGTAGAAAATATACCAGGTATTGCAAACAAAAACTGCCAGAGTGAAAAAGAAAGGAGAGACACTATCCTAAGCTTCATAACGAAAAGCTACCCAAGCATGGACTGGACCCATGCATACACCGACGGTTCTGTAACAAACACTACACAGAACGGAGGGGCAGGAGCATTCCTGAACCTACCAAATGGCAGAAAAATAACACTGTCATTCGCTACTGGTAAGTACACAAGCAATTTCAGAGCAGAGGCAGAGGCACTGAGGGCGGCAGTGGAAGAAATGGTAACACACAGTGAAAATGAGAGCCATATAGTCCTGCTGACAGATGCTCTCGAAGTAGTCACAGCGCTAAAAAGCCAGAAAAACACTGAGCTTAATGACTTACGAGCAGCACTCTGCAAACTGTGCCAGCAGTCCGCACCAAAAAGGGTAGTGGTACAGTGGGTTCCGTCACACTGCAACATCCAAGGCAACGAGGAGGCAGACAGACTGGCAAAAGAAGGTGCAAGGCTACCACAAACAGATACCAGTATGACGTACGAAGAGTCAAAACGGCTTATCAAAGCCAGATACATGACCAAATGGGAAACCGAACATACTGGTTACACCAAAAACGATGCCTATTACCAGTTGAACCGAAGAGAGCAGGTCGTTGTCTTCAAACTTCGCACTGGCCACAACAGACTGAGGTACCACCTATTCAACAAATTGAAGATAGGGTGTACCGACGAATGCCCGTGCGGTACTGGTAACATGACCACTGAACATCTGCTGCAGAACTGCCCGACATACGAGGATCAGAGAGAGCAGATGTGGCCATTGCCAGTGGAACTGCAAGACAAGCTCTATGGTAGTGGCGAGAGTCTCAGGATGACCGCCGCTTTTTTCGAGAAAATAATGGTTACTGTCTGACTGTGTACGCAGAAGAAGAAGAAGAAACTCTAGAACTGACAATTAACTAAGTATGACAGTTCTTTATAGCAAACATCTTGAATCATTTCACAATTATCTTTCCTTGCAGCTGGATAACTGCCCTTTGGATCGCAAAACAATCCTCATGAGAGCAAGTGACAGCTATACTGTTGTCAGAGTCACCACACAAGGCAAGGTATGTAACTTATTCCTAGTGTTTTATAGCGCAGGTTTCATTCAAGTATATTTAGAGCATGGATCTTAAATGTGAGGGCTAATGTTGTTTTCTTTGGCCCGCTGTATGATTGCCTTGTCTTATCCACTTGTGCCGTGGGGAACCATAGTTTTCTATCCAGGGCTAGACACATTGCTGAAGTAGTCATCATCCCGTGACCATTTAGAATATCCTCAACATTTCATACCTACCTAGTTCTTGGTCTACCATGGTTACGAAAACCCGAAAGTCGTGCGTAATAGGTGCAAATGTGTAGTTGGTCAGGTTGCATTCTCATTAGATGGTCAAACCACTTAATTCTTTCCTACTCTCAATTGTGCATTCTCACCCCGGTTGCAATCTCCATTGTTTCGTTCATGCAATCTTTTATTCTTACTACACTTTGGATCCTTGATACAGTACTCTAATATTCTCTAATAGCTGGCACTGTACTCCGTAGTCATCTAGGATGACCCAAATTTGTTTCTGTCTACTCTGTCAAAAGCCTTTTCTTGATCTATGGAAGCAACGTTGAGCTTCCAATCGTATTCAATATTTGTTTTAAATAGTTGTCTCAGGGTGATTAAACATCTGTGCAGCTCCTACCTCGTCGGAAACCAAATTGAGCCCTACTGAGCTGTGGTTCAAGGATTGGCCAAATTCTCTTCACTAGGATTTTCACATACAGTTTTCCTGTGTGGCTTAGTAGTGATATTCCCCAGTAGGTATCACACTCTTTTTTATTGCCTTTGTTTTTCCAGATTGGCACTATGATAGCTTTCTGCCACTCTTTGGGGACTCTACTTTGCTTCCAAGCTGCTGAGAACATTCAATGTAACCATTTTATTCCTAGGTATCCACAAGCTTTAATTGTCTCACAGGTTATTCCGTCCGCACCAGCAGCATTACGGTTTGGGCTTCCTCAATCTCCTGGATAATATTTCGGGCTCTGTTTTTCCTGTGTTTGAGCTTGTATGAGTGGATAATGTATGTATGTATGTATGTATGTAAGTATCATTCGGGTTTAGGAGTTCTAGGAAATACTCTCTCCATCGTGCTATCCTTTTTTCTGGATCGAAATCCTGTGTTTGTCATTTATAATTGTGGTCGTCTTAAAGCTGTCGCCTCTCATTTGCCTGATACTTTTAAAGAAATCTTTCTGTTTCTTGTGGCACATGAGTGCTAATTGTTCACTGTATTTATTCTATGACTCTGCTTTGGAGTTCTTGATTATATTTTTCGGCTGCGCTCTTGCAAGTCGGTAGGCTGCATAATCCTCTTGTGATTTCGATTTCAACCAATTCATGTATAATTTTGTTTTTGCTTGTATTGCTTTCTGTACTTTGTTCTTTTCTTTTGGAATCGTCATAGTTTCTTCTTACCGCATTTTGCATTCACCATGTTCATCGGTGCTGATTTGAACGACTGCCACTCATTCGCTACATTGCCAGATGTTTCTGCCAGGGACTTATGTATGTCTTTCATGTCATGTTGTATGTCTGTGCAGATGTCTTCCTCCTCTAGTTTTGCCGCACGGGCATTCGTCGGTACCACCTATCTTCAATTTGTTGAATAGGTGGTACCTCAGTCTATTGTGGCCAGTGCGAAGTCTGAAGACAACGACCTGCTCTCTTCGGTTCAACTGGTAATAGGCATCGTTTTTGGTGTAACCAGTATGTTCGGTTTCCCATTTGGTCATGTATCTGGCTTTGATAAGCCGTTTTGACTCTTCATACGTCATACTAGTATCTATTTGTGGTAGTCTTGCACCTTCTTTTGCCAGTCTGTCTGCCTCCTCGTTGCCTTGGATGTTGCAGTGTGATGGGACCCACTGTACCACCACCCTTTTTGGTGCAGACTGCTGGCACAGTTTGCAGAGTGCTGCTCTTAAGTCATTTAGCTCAGTGTTTTTCTGGCTTTTTAGCGCTGTGACTACGGCGAGAGCATCTGTAAGCAGGACTATATGGCTTTCATTTTCATTGTGTGTCACCATTTCTTCCACTGCCGCCCTCAGTGCCTCTGCCTCCGCTCTGAAATTGCTTGTGTACTTACCAGTAGCGAATGACAGTGTTATTTTTCTGCCATTTGGTAGGTTCAGGAATGCTCCTGCCCCTCCGTTCTGTGTAGTGTTTGTTACAGAACCGTCGGTGTATGCATGGGTCCAGTCCATGCTTGGGTAGCTTTTCGATATGAAGCTTAGGGTAGTATCTCTCCTTTCTTTTTCAGTCTGGCAGTTTTTGTTTCCAATACCTGGTATATTTTCTACCACCTCTGGAAATATATCCTGCCTCCAGGTAGGTTTTCGTACAGTAGTGATGGGTTTTGGTGTTGTTAGTGCGTTTATGGGATCTTCGTGCATCTTTGCTTTGACTATTTCTGCAAAGTTTCTCCGCTTTAGTTTCCCATTTCCCAAATTGTTTAGTCTCTGGTGCATTGGATGGTCAGTCAGTCTTCGGAGTTTCTCTGACTGCAGCTGGGCTCTGCAGTCTCTTCTATCGGTCATGGATTGCAGTTTTGTAATCTTTTCAAGTTCTACAATTGGCGTTGACTTCATTCCTCCTGTTATAACTCTCATGGCTTGGTTTTGAAGTTTGCTAACTTTATCGAAGTTCGCCTTTGCTGCTGTTGTCCATGCCGCAATGCCATACTCGAGAACTGGTCTCACTCTTCCAGTGTACAGTTTCTTTAGTATGCCTTCGTCTGCTCCCCAGCTTGTGCCAGCAAGTTTCCTCATGATTGCCATTCTTTCTCTGGCTCTCATTCGGTTTCTCTCAATCTGACTTTTCCATGTCATGCGCCGATCAAATGTGACTCCCATATAGGTTGGGTTGTCGTTTGGCTGCAGGAATTTGCCATTTAGACTTAATTTGGTATTTTGGGGTTTTAATGAAAGCGAGAATATTGTGCATGTGGTTTTCTCCTCGTTTATTTTGACCAGTAATTCTTTTCAATATACTCTATATCTGTGATGAGTTTTGCCTTTTCTGGGTGTATAATGTCAAGATCACTAGCCGCTGTCCAAGTATTTGGGCAAACATAATTTTTGGTTCGCAGTACAACAGGGAGTAAGGCAGGGATGTATCCTCTCACCTAATCTATATAACATCTATGCGTAATATATAATGAGAAATTTACATAAGACGAGAACGTTGAAAGTTTCGATACATTTCCGTTTTGCGGTTACAAGATTCCAGAATTACGATACACAGATGACACAGTGATACTATCAAGGAGTGCAGACAGGCTAGAGCAGCTACTTTCAGCCGTAAATGGACACAGTAAAGATCAAAACCTATTTATAAACATAAACAAAACAAAAGATAATGACCATGAACAAAACACAATGTCAACATAAATTTACAGTAGGTGGTGAGAAAAATTTAAATACTTTGGTCACATCAAGAGATACAACGGTCTTGAGAGAATAGTGATGAAAAGTATGGTGCCAGGCAAAAGAAGCAGGGGTAGACCAAGAAGACGATGGCACCAAGATATTGAGGAATGCCTGAGTATGAATGTGGCGGATGCTGGAGTTTTGGCAAGGAAAAGAGTTGCTTTCAGACAGACCGGGATGGGAGCAACGTCCTGTAAAGGACATGCTACATGATGATGAGGTGCATTATGAAACCCAAACCATGTTTTGCTCTTATGTGCAGTCATACTCCGCTCCATATTTGAACATAGCTATTGTGGGTACCTCCTTGCTATTTTGGCCCATTTTCCTTAAATCTTATAATCCCATTTTTTCTAGCCTTGCATTTTTTATGAATGTGACTATTTCTACTATCTTGTTGCCTAAACCACTAAAATTTAGTCTTGCTGTTCTGGTATACATTTTCTTTCCTTGACGCCTGCACTGCCCCATCATTTACTCTGTCTGTATACGTGCAGCTCCTTTGTTTTTATTTATTTTTAAATTAACGATGCTATGCACTGCTTTTTTGCAAGAATAGCTTGATTTCAGATCAGTTACACTCGAGAATGTAGTTAGAAAAATTTCAGTGCAGTAGCCTATCATTTACCAGACCATATCATGCACAATTTGTATGAAACACAGCCACATTTCTGTCATTATTTATCCACTAATTTTTGCAAAGGGCACAGAATCTTGACCCAGTCAATGTATGATAAGAGATAATAAAGGTTAGACAAGATTATAAGGCATTATATACCATAGAGAAGGTCTATATTTTTCTAAAACAAAACATGCTCTAATTTATGAGCTCTGACTTTGATTCAATACAATTTAATTGTATGAAGAAGAGATATTACAAGATTAGCCTGTTTTATACTCATAACAAAATGCTTGGTGGAACAGCCATGCATGTCTAAGTTCACACTGTCTCACGGTGAAATCTCGAATGGCTCATTAAATCAGTCGAGGTTCCTTAGATGACACGAACCTACTTGGATAACTGGCAATTCTAGAGCTAATACATGCTTACCAAGCTCTGCCCCCCCCCCCCCCCCCCCACAAGAGAGCTTTTATTAGTTCAAAACCAATCGTCGTTTCCCCTCGCGGGGTTGCGGTGTCCCCACTGGTGACTCTGGATAACTTTGTGCTGATCGCTTGGCCTCATATGCCGGCGACGCATCTTTCAAATGTCTGCCCTATCAAATGTCGATGGTACGTGACATGCCTACCATGTTTGTAATGGGTAACGGGGAATCAGGGTTCGATTCCAGAGAGGGAGCATGAGAATCGGCTACCACATCCAAGGAAGGCAGCAGGTGCGCAACTTACCCACTCCCGGCATGGGGAGGTAGTGACGAAAAATAACAATACGGGACTCTTTCGAGGCCCCGTAATTGGAATGAGTACACTTTAAACCCTTTAACGAGGATCTATTGGAGGACAAGTCTGGTGCCAGCAGCCGCTGTAATTTCAGCTCCAATACCGTATATTAAAGTTGTTGCAGTTAAAAAGCTCGTAGTTGGATCTCAGGCGCAGGGGGCGGTCCGGCTCGCGCTGGTTCACTGTCCGTTGTCTCCTGCCCTACCGTCTGCCGGCTCTCTCCCGCGGGTGCTCTTCGCTGAACGTCCCGGGTGGCCGGCGCGTTTACGTTGAAAAAATTAGAGTTTTCAAAGCAGGCCTCGGCTGCCTGAATAATGGTGCATGGAATAATGGAATCGGACCTCGGTTCTATTTTGTTGGTTTTCGGAACTGGAGGTAATGATTAACAGGGACAAACGGGGGCATTCGTATTGCGGCGTTAGAGGTGAAATTCTTGGATCGCCGCAAGATGAGCTACTGCGAAAGCATTTGTCAAGAATGTTTTCATTAATCAAGAACGAAAGTCAGAGGCGCGAAGACGATCAGATACCGTTGCAGTTCTGACCATAAACGATGCCGACTAGCGATCCGCAGGAGTTGCTTCAATGACTCTGCCGGCAGCTTCCGGGAAACCAAAGTGTTTGGGTTTCGTGGGAAGTATAGTTGCAAAGCTGAAACTTAAAGGAATTGACGGAAGGGCACCACCAGGAGTGGAGCCTGCGGCTTAATTTGATTCAACACGAGAAAACTCAACCGGTCCGGACACTGTAAGGATTGACAGATTGATAGCTCTTTCTTGATTCAGTGGGTGGTGGTGCATGGCTGTTCTTAGTTTGTGGAGCGGTTTGTCTGGTTAATTCCGATAACGAACGAGACTCTAGCCTATTAAATAGTTTGCGGGTCCCTCGATGCGCCGGCGCAACTTCTAAGAGGGACGAGTGGCATTTAGCCACACAAGATTGAGCAATAACAGGTCTGTGATGCCCTTACATGTCCGGGGCGCTACACTGAAGGAATCAGCGTGGATGCCTCCCTGGCCTGAAAGGGTTGGGAAACCCGTTGAATCTCCTTCGTGCTAGGGATTGGGGCTTGTAATTCTTCCCCATGAATGAGGAATTCCCAGTAAGCGCGTGTGATGAGCTTAAAGGAAGTGACGGAAGGGCACCACCATGAGTGGAGCCTGCGGCTTAACTTGACTCAACACGCCAACACTGTAATGACTGACAGGCCGATAGCACGTTCGTTGGGTCTAATAGGGAACGTGTGCTGGAATTAGACCCTTGGAAGACAGGTCAGTTTTACCCTACTAAAGACAGGGCGTTGCTATGGTAATCCTGCTAAATCCGAGAGGAATCGCAGGTTTCAGATACTTGGTCATTGACTGACTAATAGCTCTCTTGATCGTTGGGTCTAATAGGGAACGGGTGCTGGTATTAGACCCTCGGAAGACAGGTCAGTTTTACCCTACTAAAGACAGGGCGTTGCTACGGTAATCCTACTCAATCCGAGAGGAATCGCAGGTCTCAGACACTTGGTCCACGTGCTTGGCTGATAAGCCAATAGTGCGAGGCTAAAATCTGAGGATTACGGCCGAACGCCTCCAAGCCGGAATCCCGCCTTGAATCTCAGCACCACTGCTACGGGAGGCAATGATATGGTTGGGACCTGGGGCTCGCGCCTCAGCCCGACCCATGTCGAGCCGCAGAAAGAGGTCTCTGCCGTCCCGCCGATCAAAGCTGGCAGGGAGCTGTTAGATATTCACCCCATACGGCGTTGAGGTGTGAAACCACTAGTAGAAGACTTAGTTCTCGGTCGGGGTGTCGTAAGCAGTAGAGCAGCCACCTCACTGCGAACTGTTCAGACTCAGACTTGATCATGAGATATGTTTGCACACCGGCCGAACATCTCCGTGCCATGACCAGGCTTTTCCCCTGGTTAAATGCACTCCTGCCTTGTTCCTTACTTCTGTTTGCTATCAGTCATCCCAATGGACGCAGAAGAGATACAGACCAGCGGGCATTGGACCTCTGCTCTATTGTAACAACCCCCCAGGTGGCGAGGAATGCTAGGCGTACCATCACTGCAGAGGAGACGAGAAAATAAAGGGAGCAAGGAGATACCCCACTCGTATGCATATGTGACGATCCTGGGACACAGACACACTGGACTGCCTCTCTTTCGGGATACTTAAAAAACTAGTACATACAGTCCATCATATCATTATCATCACCACACCCTTTAGACACATGTGGTGAAAACTTGATAGTCTTGCAAGACAACTTCCCTAAGAGAGACAACTCTGACCACAAACACCTGCTGCCTTGCAGATAGGCTGGGGACAGCCAAAGGCTAAGGAGGGCATCCCTACAGAAACGCCTGTTGAAATCGAATGCACTGGGCCACAGGTTTAACGAAACAGTGCAATGTATATCGCTGTATGATGACGTCACAACCTAATGCAATCTAATAAAAAAGAATTGGAAGTATAAATTTAGTTTCAAAATGAACTACAGTGTACAAAACAAATTTAATTTTTATTTATAAAAAAATATTTCAATACATAGACCACATTGTAGTAGAATGGTAACATATGCTTTTGTATAGTGTGAGAATATGCTAGGAAGCAGTTGCAGGTTACAAAAATATCTAAATCAAGCCTTCATTATATGGGCATGACAATCATTATCTTGCTCATGTTGTTACAAAACATTTTGTATTTGACAGGATGTACAAAGAACAACAAAAACAATTCCAGTGGAACAGATGAAGGGATTTATTTCTGAAGGTCAGTTGTTATCAGGTTATGTGGTACTTGGTGTCTTAGAAAAGTGTGTCACATGTTCTGTTCTGCCCCTTAGAATTAATTTCACTACACTACAGGAATACTCATATGTTCTCAGTCTCTCTCAGCAAAAGGGCATGAATGCCCATCAGCATTTCGTTTGTTACCCCATCTTTTCCGGGCGATTTCTTTTTCTTTGGAGTTCTCATGGCCACATTCATTTCATTCATTGTTAGTGTTGCCATCATGTGCTCCTCTGGTGCCATATTGGTGTTGTCGTGGCTCTTTTGTTCTTCACTAATGTCTGTATGCCTGTCTGTAGGGACATCAATGTGGTTTGCTCTGGCATAATGTTCTATAAAGGCGTTTGCTGCTTTTTTTTCCAGTAAGCATATTGTCGCCTTGCTTGATGGTAATTTGTTTATTTGATGGTGTTTCGTCATTCATGGCTCTGACTAAATTCCATAGTTTGTTCCCTTCTTTATCTAGATTGAGGCTTTCTGTTTTTTTGTTTCCAGCTGTCTCTTGTTATTTGGTTCAGTGTTCTTTTGTATTTAGCAGTGATGGCCTTGAGGGCGATATTTGCTTACATAGATTGCTCTCTCTCTGCCGTGTTCCTAGCATTTGAGACTTCATCCTCCGCTATCTGCAGTTCATCATTCTAATATGGCTTGTAGTTTTTCCTTGCCCCTCTTGGGATGGTTTCGATGGCTGCTTGCAGTATTGCTTTGCTTAGGCTTTCCACCATAGGTTTCATATTGTTATTTCGTGTGTTGATAGTTTCACACAGTCCATCTGTCAGCATTGCAAATCTGTCCCAGTCGGCTCATCTGTAGTTCCAACGTGGGAGCGGTTTTATTTCCTGGGGGCCTACTTCCATATCAATTTTTAGCCTAATTGGCCTGTGGTCGCTACCTGCCAATTGGTCGAGCACCTGACGATCTATTTTGTGGTGAATATCTCCCGTGGAGAAGGCCAAGTCTGGAGTTGAGGTGGTATGCCATGTTCTAGAATAGAAGCTAGGGCTGTCATCCGGCCTATTGATAAGATAAAGGTTTGTGTCTATCTCCCAGTCATCCACTTCATGACCTCTGCTGTCAGTATCTGAATATCCCTATCACTCCGAGTGACTGTTGAAGTCTCCAACCGCTAGGCAGCTGGAGTCCTTGATTTCCATACTCGAGAGCGACAGGTCTTTGTTGGGTGGGCCATACAGGTTGAATATACGGGTTTTCGTTTCCTGTGTCATTATGTCCACTCCTACAATTTCTGCTTGTCCCGTGTGATTTACAGATACTGCGCTACTTGGTATGCAGTTTCGTGTCAGTATCAGCAGGTGTATATGAGGTCACAAGCTGATATGGGAAAGCTGAAATATGTAGTTCATAGTTTCTAAAGGTATTACGTGTCACGATACTATGAAGGCGGTCTATGGTCCAAGGTTCTATCATTCATCTCCTGTCCTTAACACTGAGGGCACGGCATTGATGACCAACAAAGTTGACATTCTGGAGCGATGGTCAAAGCACTTCAGTCCTATTCTAAACCACAACATGCATACCTCAAGTTACAGTCAATGACAGGCTTGGTATCCCAGTATAGATGAAGTCCAGAAAGCAATCAGCCTAATGTCCAGTGACAAAGTTCCTGGGTCAGATACTATTCCTTCTGAGCACTACAAAGCAAGAGACTCTGTGCTGCTACACAAACTAACAGACCTCTTTCACTCAATTTGTGATACAGGTAATATGCCGCAGGAACTTCCATAAGAGAGAAAACTCTGATCATAAACAACTGCTGCCTTGCAGATAGGCTGGGGACAGCCAAAGGCTAAGGAGGGCATCCCTACAGAAACGCCTGTTGAAATCGGATGCACGGGGCCGCAAGCCTAACAAAACAGTGCAACGTAAATCACAGTATGATGGCAGTACAACCTATTAGAAAAACGCATGGCGCTCATCCTGCGGAGTCCCGCCAGGCAGTGATAGTGCCGGGCCCCACGCCTCGAAGGGGCCCACCCTTGACTACTGGTGGTCACCCACCCATGTGTCGTGGAGTCAAGGCACATGGCTATGGGGCAACTTCTATTGGCCAAAACCTCAAGACCCTCAAAATACTACAGTGGAATGCGGAGGGAGTCATTAACAAAAAACTTTCCCTAACACACCACCTGCATGAAGGTAAGATTGACGTGGCATGTATCCAGGAAACGCACCTCAACAATAACCATAAATTCTCAATCAGAGGATATCAGACCTTCCGTCTAGATAGAGAAGGCCACAAAGGAGGGGTCCTGATACTGACCAGAAACTGCATACCGAGTAGCGCGGTATCTGTCAATCACACCGGACAAGCAGAAATTGTAGGAGTTGACATAATGGCTCAAGAGACGAAGCTCCGCATTTTCAATCTGTACGGACCACCAAACAGAGACCTATCGCTCTCGAGTATGGAGGTCAGAGACTCCAACTGCATAGTAGTTGGAGATTTCAACAGCCACTCGGAGAGATGGGGATACTCTGACACAGACAGCAGAGGTGACGAAGTGGAAGATTGGGAGATAGATGCAAATCTCTCCCTAATCAATAGGCCGGAGGATAGCCCTAGCTTCTATTCAAGAACATGGCATACCACCTCGACTCCAGATTTGGCCTTCTCCACACAGGACATACACCATAAAATAGACCGCCAGGTGCTAAACCAACTGGCAGGTAGCGACCACAGGCCGATCAGGCTAACCATTGACATGGAAGTAGGCCCACAGGAAACAAAACCGCTCCCACGTTGGAATTACAAACGAGCCGACTGGGACAGATTTGCAATCCTGACAGATGGGCTGTGTGAAACCATCAACACACGAAACACCAAAATGAAGCCCATGGTAGAGAGCCTAAGCAAGGCAATAATGCAAGCCGCCACTGAAACCATCCCAAGAGGAGCTAGGAAAAACTATAAGCCCTACTGGAATGATGAGTTGCAGAAAGTGGAAGATGCAGTAACAAATGCTAGGAACATGGCAGAGCGAGAAAAATCCATGGAGGCAAACATCGCCCTCAAAGCCGCTGCGGCGAAGTACAAACACACTCTCAAACAAACAGCAAGAGAAAGCTGGAAAGATAAAACGGAAAGTCTAAACCTGGACAAAGACGGGAACAAGCTATGGAAGCTAGTCAGAGCCATGAACGACGAAACCCCGTCAAATAAACAAATTACTATCAAGCAGGGCGAGAACTTGATCACAGGTAAGAAAGCCGCAAACGCCTTTGTCGATCACTATGCCAGAGCAAACCACATCGAGGTCCCTGCAGATAAGCATACAGACATTAGCGAAGAGCTAAAGGGACACGAAAACATAAATACGGCTCCCGAAGAGCACATGATGGCCAAACTAACAATGCGCGAAATGGAAGAGGCTATGAGAACACTAAAGAAAAGGAAATCTCCCGGAAAAGATGGGATAACAAACGAAATGCTGATGGGGCTGGGCCAAACAGCGAAGAGGAAACTACTGTCAGTCCTGAACCAAAGCTGGAAAAGGGGTATTGTACCCCAGGCATGGAAAGATGCAATACTGGTACCAGTACCAAAAACAGGAAAGGATAAAACAGATCCAAATGGATACAGGCCCATCAGCCTACTGAGCTGTGTCGGCAAGCTGATGGAACGGATGATAAACACCAGACTGATGTGGCATCTGGAAGAAAAACGAATACTAATTCCACAGCAAGCCGGCTTTAGACAGCACAGATCCACTGAGGACCAGGTCATCCTCATAGCCCAGGAGATAGAAGATGCCTACCAGGCACAGAAACACACAGTAGCTGTTTGGGTGGATCTGGAAAAGGCATTTGACAAAGTCTGGAAAGATGGACTTAGAGTCAAGCTAAGAAGAAGTGATGTTTGTGGGAAAATGTACAAGTGGATCAACCACTACCTCAAACAAAGAACGGCCAGAGTCCAAGTACAAGGGCAGATGAGCAAAAAGGTGACACTCGAGCAGGGAGTACCCCAAGGGGGAGTACTGTCACCCACACTCTTCCTGGTATATATAAACGATATTACAGAGAATATACCAAGAAGAGTCCATAGCTCAATGTTTGCAGACGATCTGGCTATGTGGACCTCTGAAAAGAATCTCACCATAGCAAGAAATCGGATGCAGACGGCCCTAACATCGCTGGAAGAGTGGGCGAACTCATGGCTGGTCAAAATAAACGAGGAGAAAACCACGTGCACAATATTCTCGCTTTCATTAAAACCCCAAAGTACCAAATTAAGTCTAAATGGCAAAATCCTGCAGCCAAACGACAACCCAACCTATCTGGGAGTCACATTTGATCGGCGCATGACATGGAAAAGTCAGATTGAGAGAAACCGAATGAAAGCCAGAGAAAGAATGGCAATCATGAGGAAACTTGCTGGCACAAGCTGGGGAGCAGACGAAGGCATACTAAAGAAACTGTACACTGGAAGAGTGAGACCAGTTCTCGAGTATGGCATTGCGGCATGGACAACAGCAGCGAAGGCGAACTTCGATAAAGTTAACAAACTTCAAAACCAAGCCGTGAGAATTATAACAGGTGGCATGAAGTCAACGCCAATTGTAGAACTTGAAAAAATTACAAAACTGCAATCCATGACCGATAGAAGAGACTGCAGAGCCCAGCTGCAGTCAGAGAAACTCCGAAGACTGACGGACCACCCAATGTACCAAAGACTAAACAATTTGGGAAATGGGAAACTAAAGCGGAGAAACTTTGCAGAAATAGCCAAAGCAAAGATGCACGAAGATCCCATAAACGCACTAACAACACCAAAACCCATCACTACTATACGAAAACCTACCTCGAGGCAGGATATATTTCCAGAGGTGGTAGAAAATATACCAGGTATTGCAAACAAAAACTGCCAGACTGAAAAAGAAAGGAGAGACACTACCCTAAGCTTCATAACGAAAAGCTACCCAAGCATGGACTGGACCCATGCATACACCGACGGTTCTGTAACAAACACTACACAGAACGGAGGGGCAGGAGCATTCCTGAACCTACCAAATGGCAGAAAAATAACACTGTCATTCGCTACTGGTAAGTACACAAGCAATTTCAGAGCGGAGGCAGAGGCACTGAGGGCGGCAGTGGAAGAAATGGTGACACACAGTGAAAATGAGAGCCATATAGTCCTGCTGACAGATGCTCTCGCCGTAGTCACAGCGCTAAAAAGCCAGAAAAACACTGAGCTTAATGACTTAAGAGCAGCACTCTGCAAACTGTGCCAGCAGTCCGCACCAAAAAGGGTAGTGGTACAGTGGGTCCCGGCACACTGCAACATCCAAGGCAACGAGGAGGCAGACAGACTGGCAAAAGAAGGTGCAAGACTACCACAAACAGATACCAGTATGACGTACGAAGAGTCAAAACGGCTTATCAAAGCCAGATACATGACCAAATGGGAAACCGAACATACTGGTTACACCAAAAACGATGCCTATTACCAGTTGAACCGAAGAGAGCAGGTAGTTGTCTTCAGACTTCGCACTGGCCACAACAGACTGAGGTACCACCTATTCAACAAATTGAAGATAGGGTGTACCGACGAATGCCCGTGCGGTACTGGTAAAATGACCACTGAACATCTGCTACAGAACTGCCCGACATACAAGGATCAGAGAGAGCAGATGTGGCCATTACCAGTGGAACTGCAAGACAAGCTCTATGGCAGTGGCGAGAGCCTCAGGATGACCGCCGCTTTTCTCGAAAAAATAATGGTTACTGTCTGACTGTGTACGCAGAAGAAGAAGAATATGCCGCAGGAACTGAAAGATACTACCATTGTCCACATGAACAAGCATAAGAGCAATTGGCAATCTTGTGATCACCACAGGGGAATCTCCCTCTTGTCAATCGCTGGAAAAATTCTAGCTTGAGTTTTGCTCAAACCGCTTAACAACTCATCTCGAGCAGAAGCTACTTTCAGAGAGTCTATGTGGTTTCAGAGCTGGTCGCAGGATGGTTGATATGATTTTTACAGCTTCTCAAATTCAAGCGAAATGTCATGAATGGTATCGTGATCTGTATGTGACTTTTGTTGACCTGACAAAGGCCTTTGACACTGTCAACAGGAACTCTGGAAAATCATTGCGAAATTCGGCTGCCCCGAAAAATTCATCACAGTTGTCTGCCAGTTTTATGATGTTATGTCGGCCCATGTAGGGATTGAGGGTCAACTCTACAACATTCCCAGTCATAAATGGAGTCAAACAGGGATGTGTGCTGGCCCCAACACTTTTTAGCATGGTATTTGCAGCCATGCTTTCTAATGCAACACGTGTTTGTTACACCTGCATACAGATAAGATACTAAACGGATGGGCAGCTGTTCACTCTAAGGTACCTAAAGTCCCTTACAAAAATAAAAGAAGTAACTATCTTTGATCTCCTTTTTGCCGATGACTGCACAATTAACACATGCTCAGAACAGGGCATGCAAGCAATGAGTTTACAACTGCATACACTAATTTTGGTCTTTCTGTAAACATCAAGGAAACAGAGGTAACTTGTCTACCTGTGCTCGGGGAGCCCTACCACGAACCAAACATCACTGTATAGTGCCATCGCCTACAAGCAGTTGATAGCTTTACTTACCTTGGTATTACCCTCACGAGAGAAAGGAATACTGACTTTGAATTCCAGAACAGGTTTCCAAGGCGAGTACTGCTTTTGGAAGACTATGAGCAAATTTTTGGGACCAACAGGGAATCAGTGTTACCACCAAGATAAGTGTATATTGTGCTGTTGTGCTAACCACCCTTCTGTACTCATGTGAAACATGGACAGTCTATAGCAGGCATGTCTGGAAAATGAATCATTTCTATGTAAACTGTCTCCACAGACTGCTCAGGATCAGTCGAGACTCTCTGGCATCCATACACTACTGCAGAGAGCAAAGATCAGATGGACTGAGCATGTTGTTCGCATGTCAGATGAACGCCTCTCTACACAGCTGTTGTACGTTGAGCTCAGGACAGGACAGTGTTCGCCAGGTGGACAGAAGAAACGATCCATAGACACTCTAAAAATTCCTTTGATTAGTTTCTCCATCAATGTCGCTGCCTGAGAACTACTTGCCTGGTGCACTGCCATCACACATGTTGCTCACATCGCTGAGCAGAGAACCATTCCGGAGGCGCAGGAAAAGCGAGCTGCACGAAAGGCCATAATGCAAGTCAGCCCAATTACTAACGCTGTTCACGTGTGCCCTATGTGTGATAGAGTTTGCCATGCTCAGACCGGACAGTACAGTCATATGTGCTCAGATCTGAATAGACATGTCTTACGCTGTTTCCATCTTTGCTTGCGATGGACAACTAACTTTAAGTAGCAGACGATAGGTGTTGCATGCATGTGAATGGCAGCCGTGCTCACAGAGTGTACAATCAAAGAACAGCATGCTGTTCTGTGGTTTATTGGAGGGCAAAAGACTTTCTGCAAAGGATATTCATAAGGAAATGCTTTCTTCAAAATGTCTTTCAATGCAATGGAAACATCCTTCTGCCAATAATTTCAAGGTTATGCCATCAACTGTAAAGGTTATACTAACACAGTGTCTTGGGACTCTCACAGTGTGCTCTTAACCAATTGTCAGATGAAAGATAACAATATGAATAATATGAAAAATATGAAAAATACTATGAATTTCTATTGATGCTTTGAGATGCGATTTGAAGTAAGTATCCAGTCCTGCAGACTAGAAGAGCACTGCTCCATCATGACAATGCCAGATTGCATGTGACTCGATTAACCCAGAAGAAAATTGACAAACTGGGGTGGCAACTTCTTGAACATCCACATTACAGGCGCAACTTAATCCCGAGCAATTTCCTCCTGTTTGGTGCACTAAAAACTCTTGACAAGAGATATTTCGCGAATGATAAAGAGGTTGAATGGGAAGAATAAATATGTCAGAGACAACAAACCAAAGATTTCTGTGCTGCATTTGTGGTGCAGTGACAAAGCAATGGGATAAGTGTAACAACTTTGGTGGAAATAATGTTGAGAAATAAGGGACACTGTAAGTACAATAATAAATGGTTTTCTAAAATAGCCATTTTTGACCTATTTACTGACACCTTTGTGTTTCATGTTACTTTTTGAAAATGAAAATGTATATTTCATCGTTAAATAAACTTTGAGTTCCAGGAATCATGATGAATACATAATTATTTATTATATCTGTTCTGCATCCAGGCTCCAACCTTCTGTTACATCGATTATTGATAGAAAAACCCCAGGATGATGATCTACAATTTATTTCTTTTGACTCTGAAGGAAATCTGTGCCCTGTTATCTATGTAAGTAAGAAAATATAGCAGAAGTTGTGCTTGCCTTTTATGGCAAGTGTTATTGCCTGTTAATTATGTTGTTGTCGATACACATTTTTTTGGGTACATATTGTGATGTAATGTGCTACTTTTGTAGTTTCTTTATATTTTCTGAAAATGTTGTTCATTTTCTGTTGATTTTAATATTTTTCAACTACTTACTTTTTTGTAATATATATATATATATATATATATATATATTCAAAGAAGACCATGCCATTTTCTCAAGAAAACACATCCTCAGAGCAGTGAAGTCTCACAGAAGCATCAAGCAGGCTAATCGAGATACTTAAGAGCACATCCACTTAATTCCCTGCCTGCCTAAAAACTGCAGACAGAACGTGCGGAACATCACATTGAAAAATTGAAAACGACATCTACACAGGTTTGTTCAAGTAATCTCTCTTTCCCCAAGCCAAAATGCTGAGACCATCTGTGTCATCCACACCTTTCCTTACCCTTTGAGTTTCAAAATGCCGCAGAAAGCTGCGCTCCCAAAAGTTCCCATTTAAAGATGGAATCATGACCAAGATGATAGAAGGACATAAGGAAGACCTGGCCAACAACTACCGCCACACCACCAACCTTTCAGTATTGTATACAATTTTCATCAAATGCTTCCTGACAAAGATTCTCAACACCCTTGAAGAAGCCCAACCAACCGCACAAGCTGGATTCAGACAAACTTGCAGTATGCTGAATCATACAACCACGTGCTGCAATTTGATTAAGGCAGCACGAGCAAACTAGACACCATTGATACTTGCATTCATTGGTTATAAAGAGGCATTTTACTCAGTCGAACCAGAATTCATATGGAATGTCCCTGTTGAACCAGGAGTAGACCCTGACTACATAGAAATACTCAAACAATGCTATGATGGACGCACCACCGCCATTTGCACAATTCATCACTATTGTGACTGAAAAAAGAGTACGGAAAGGGGACTCCATCTTGCCAAACCATTTCTCTGCCTGCCTTGAGTTGGAAATGAGACATTGCAGTTGTTAGGTGGTTTGGTACTGAAACTATGGCAATAGAATAGATAAATGAGAGTTCAACCACCTCAGATTTGCAGATGATATAGTACACATCATATGGAAGCCCCTAGAAGCAACAGAGATGTTAATATTGTTAGGCATAGAAGGCAAGAAAGTCGACCTTGCCGGGAACCTAGGGTAAACTAAGGCTATGTGCAACCATTTTGCAGAACCTTACCTTGATCTCCTAAATAGAACATCCTTTTGAAGGTGTTGATGAATGCATCTACCTTGGACGACCGGAACATGGCTTGTCCTTCATGTCATTTTTGCCATGCTGAAACGCTCAACCCACCGCCTCACTGTGCTAACATCCACTGTTTGGTCTCCGCAAACGTTCAGCAAGCGTTGATGAATGTCAATTGGTGCTCCCTTTTCCATATGGAGGAATTCAGTAACGCACCTCAGTTTAAAACATACTTCCATGACAGACGCCATTTTGTCAGAATGCTCATCCACTTCCACCTATCAGACGGAAATAACATTTTATGGATATTGACGGGAAGGTTCAAACTTTACTGCCACACTGCCAAAATCCACTTCTAATATCATGGCACATCATAATAAAATAGGAGGCATCACTTTCAAGTGCCCCTCATATTTTGAGGAGGAATTAGTGAAGTTTACTCCTAATAAACATGGTTACATTAAGCATTATCAATTTGAAAAATATAGTGCAGTACAATAATAAGTTGTTCGTCTTGAAAGACATCTAAAATGTAAATGCAAGCTCTTTAAAGTAATTGTATATCACAAGAAATTCTGATCTTGACAATATGATTTGAAATTTCTTGTCATTTCTGTTTTTTCTGGAGAATCAGTTTTGTGAAGTTTCTGTCCATTATTTTTGTTTTTCCATGAGTTGATCTTTCTCTATTTTTTTCTTGTTAACAATATAGAAAAAGCTACATGAACGCACACAAACAGTGGATGGTGTGGAGCTGCGAGTGTACGGTATCGAAAGAACAATTAATTCTATTCATGATCTTCCCACCACCTGGCAGTCATATTTTTTGATGGACGGGTGAGAGAGCTTACCTTAATTACCAACCAATATAGACATCAACAATTCAACAGTCATTATTTATATAAATTACTTGATGAAGGTTTGTGGAAAGAGAAGAAATACTAAAAGACTGGAAAGAAGGGTATGAAGTCAATTTACTGAAGGAGGTGGATCTGCAACAGTGCACAAATTTATATAATAATTATAGGGACACAACATTGTTGTTGGTGCCTGGGAAGATATTGAACAGGATCATATTACAAAGATTGAAAAATGTTGTAGATAAACAGTTGAGGGATGAGCAGGGAGATTTTGGACAAAATAGATGCTGTGTGTATAAGATAGCTACACCGCGGATAATTGTTAAATAATGGGTAGAATAGAACGCACCACTTTATATACGGTTTGTGGATTATGAAAAGGCATTAAGACAGTAAAAACATGGAATAAAACTGGAAATTGTGCAGGCATTATGGAGTGCCTCTTAAGTTCACTAACATAATTAAGAAAACGTACATAATGAAGAGCTTTCAGAACCCTTTGCTTTGAAATAAAAGCTGGAGTGAAACATGGCTGTCTCTTATCACCATTTCTCTTTCTGCTGGCTATTGACTGGATTATGAAGAAGATGGATTTTGATGATCTGGACTTTGCTGATGACTTTGGTTCTTCTGTCTCACAACCACAACTATATGCAAAATAAAATAAATATACTTACTGAATGATCTCTGGCATAGGTCTGAGGGGACACAGAGAAATAACAAAAATTATGACTAGAACCCCTAACAACAATCAGATTGTACAAGAAAACATAGTACTACAAGATGTAGATTCTTTCATATATCTTGGTAGTAATATAGACAAGGTCAGATGTACTGATAGAGATATCAAATTAAGAATAGAATAGAAAAGGTCAGAGAGGTTCTCATTGCTTTAGAGAATTTTTGGAAATCGAAAGAAATTAATTTTACAACAAATAAAACAGATCTTCAACTCCGGTGTCATGTCTGTCCTATTGTATGGCTCTGTGACAATGGGAATGAAAAGAAGTACAATTAAAAATGTTCAAGCTTTCATAAATGGATACTTGCCCAGAATTGAGGGAGTAAAATGGCTTGATAAAGTCACTACTATAGAACTGTGGTAAGAGCATATGATGGCCAAATTAACAATGAGTGAAATGGAAGAGGCCATGAGAACATTAAAGAAAAGGAAATCTTGCGGAAAAGACGGGATAAAAAACGAAATGCTGATGGGGCTGGGCCAAACAGCGAAGAGGAAACTGCTATCGGTCCTGAACCAAAGCTGGAAAAGGGGTATTGTACCCCAGGCATGGAAAGACGCAGTTCTTGTACCAGTGCCAAAGAAAGGAAAGGACAAAACAGATCCGAATGGATACAGGCCTATCAGCCTACTGAGCTGTGTCGGCAAGCTGATGGAACGTATGATAAATACCAGACTGATGTGGCATCTGGAAGAAAAAAGAATACTAATTCCACAGCAAGCCGGCTTTAGACAGCACAGATCCACTGAGGACCAGGTCATCCTCATAGCCCAGGAAATAGAAGATGCCTACCAGGCACAGAAACACACAGTAGCGGTTTGGGTGGACCTGGAAAAGGCATTTGACAAAGTCTGGAAAGATGGACTTAGAGTCAAGCTAAGGAGAAGTGAAGTTTGTGGGAGAATGTACAAGTGGATCAACCACTACCTCAAACAAAGAACGGCCAGAGTCCAAGTACAAAGGCAGATGAGCAAAAAGGTGACACTCGAGCAGGGAGTACCCCAAGGGGGAGTACTGTCACCCACACTCTTCCTGGTGTATATAAACGACATTACAGAGAATATACCAAGAAGAGTCCATAACTCAATGTTTGCAGACGATCTGGCTATGTGGACCTCTGAAAAGAATCTCACCATAGCAAGAAATCGGATGCAGCAGGCCCTAACATCGCTGGAAGAGTGGGCGAACTCATAGCTGGTCAAAATAAACGAGGAGAAAACCACATGCACAATATTCTCGCTTTCAATCAAACCACAAAACACCAAATTAAGTCTAAATGGCAAATTGCTGCAGCCAAACGACAACCCAAACTATCTGGGAGTCACATTTGATCGGCGCATGACATGGAAAAGTCAGATCGAGAGAAACCGAATGAGGGCCAGAGAAAGAATGGCAATCATGAGGAAACTAGCTGGCACAAGCTGGGGAGCAGAAGAAAGTATACTAAAGAAACTGTACACTGGAAGAGTGAGACCAGTTCTCGAGTATGGCATTTCGGCATGGACAACAGCATCAAAGGCGAACTTCGATAAAGTTAACAAACTTCAAAACCAAGCCATGAGAGTTATAACAGGAGGCATGAAGTCAACGCCAATTGTAGAACTTGAAAAGATTACAAAGCTGCAACGCATGATCGATAGAAGAGACTGCAGAGCCCAGCTGCAGTCACAGAAACTCCAAAGACTGACTGACCACCCAATGCACCAGAGACTAAACAATTTGGGAACTGGGAAACTAAAGCGGAGAAACTTTGCAGAAATAGCCAAAGCAAAGATGCACGAAGATCCCATAAACGCACTAACAACACCAAAGCCCATCACTACTGTACGAAAACCTACCTGGAGGCAGGATATAATTCCAGAGGTGGTAGAAAATATACCAGGTATTGGAAACAAAAACTGCCAGACTGAACAAGAAAGGAGAGATACTACCCTAAGCTTTATATCGAAAAACTACCCAAGCATGGACTGGACCCATGCATACACCGACGGTTCTGTAACAGACACTATGCAGAACGGAGGGGCAGGAGCATTCCTGAACCTACCAAATGGCAGAAAAATAACACTGTCATTTGTGGTAAGTACACAAGCAATTTCAGAGTGGAGGCAGAGGCACTGAGGGCGGCAGTGGAAGAAATGGTGACACATAAAGAAAATGAAAGCCATATAGTCCTGCTTACAGATGCTCTGGCCGTAGTCACAGCGCTAAAAAGCCAGAAAAACACTGAGCTTAATGACTTAAGAGCAGCACTCTGTCAACTATGCCAGCAGTCCGCACTAAAAAGGGTAGTGGTACAGTGGGTCCCATCACACTGCAACATCCAAGGCAATGAGGAGGCAGACAGACTGGCAAAAGAAGGTGCAAGACTACCACAAACAGATACTAGTATGACGTATGAAGAGTCAAAACGGCTTATTAAAGCCAGATACATGACCAAATGGGAAACTGAACATACCGGCTACACCAAAAACGATGCCTATTACCAGTTGAACAGAAGAGAGCAGGTCGTTGTCTTCAGACTTCGCACTGGCCACAATAGACTGAGGTACCACCTATTCAACAAATTGAAGATAGGTGGTACCGACGAATGCCTGTGTGGTACCGAGAAAATGACCGCTGAGCATCTGCTGCAGAACTGCCCGACATACGAGGATCAGAGAGAGCAGATGTGGCCATCACCAGTGGAACCACAAGAGAAGCTCTATGGCAGTGTCGACAGCCTCAGGATGACCGCCGCTTTTTTCGAAAAAATAATGGTTACTGTCTGACTGCGTACGAAGAAGAAGAAGAAGAAGAAGAAGAACTGTGGGAAAGAATCGGGCAGATGCCAGTGGGACTAGACATTAAGAGAAGACGTTGGTGATGGATAGGACACACATTATGGAAACCAGCTGATAGCATTACAAGTCAGTCACTGTTCTAGAATCGTCAGAGCAAGAGAAGTAGGAGCAGACCTAAACACTCACACAGATGGGAAGTTGAAACAAGCCTAAAAATGACGGGGGAGATGGAAATGATAACGCATGTCAGGAAGACTTGGTGAGTCTTCTTCAATCAATTAATGCTGTGCTTGTAGCCTACTGAGGTTCATGAAGAAGACTGTTTTAGGTCGTCGCTAGTCCCCTACAGCTTTTTGAGCATGACTACTCCTCCAGTCCAGACTTTGGTCTGCGTAAGTGGGACACTCTTGCAGAATATGTTCTGGTGTTTGCTTGAGTGCTCAGCAATCACATGTGGTGGTGTCTCTAAGACCCATACTGTGGAGGTGGGCCTTGAGTCTGCAATGTCCTATTCTGAGTCTGAAGATCTTTGTCTGCCCATCTCTGCCAAGTTTGTCTGTGCTGTCAATTGGTGAGTATTTGTTAAGGACCTATGCTCTCTAGGGAGTCAAAAGATTTTGTTGATTGATTAATTGAGGGTCTTAAGTAGTTTGTTCTAGATTTATTGTTTTCAGGACAGTCATTTATAATAATCTTCTGAATGCAAAATGATTTTTAGGTAATTGTTTAGTGCAGGTTGTACTTTGGTCATAGATTTTTGCAACACTTGGTTTATCAGATCATACAAAAATGTCCCCTTTAAGTGCCAGATTAAAACAAAGCAGTTTATTATTTTCTGTTACCAGACAAAAGCTGCAGATCAGGTTTTTAAATATATGATTAGAAGCTAATTAATAGTTTTCAGATCATTGTTTAAAATGTTGTGTTTCAATCATGTCTTCATTTAGCCACTTAACAAACCGTGTGCAAATAGGATCTCCTGTTACGATGAAGCTGGCAAAGGTACCTGTGCAAATTGAGAGAGGTTAGTGAGTCAAATAATGAATAACATTTTGTTAAAGTACAGAAAACTGGAATGAATTCTTCTTCTATTTCCTTCAGCAAGAGCTGTACTTTTTATCATAGCCAAGTGGTAACTCCTGATATATTATACTAAAGTATGAAGTAGAGTCAAACTATAAATACTTGTTAAAAATCTTCAGTGTGGACACCAGAGCTCATAAGTGCATCTTGATAAGCATGTCGTAAAAGATAACTAAAGAGGGTTGTTTATGGGACCAGTAACCTCCAACCACAAGAGCTTGTGATGTGTTTAGGTGCAAACTTTTTTCAAAGTTGTCCACAATGAAATAGTGGCCTTATGGTTCTTGGCAAGGAACAAGAAAAGTAAACAATATTTCAAAGTAGTAAATAACACTTTAAATTTGTAGTAGCTATGGTTGCTTGTATTAAGCAATGCTTCGTATGAAGCAAGAGTAAGGGACATTAGTCTTGAGATAAAACATGAGGATAAAAAGGATTGATCATAGGCTTTGTCATGTTAAAAAACAAATAGAATGATCAAGACCAGGAAGTGGACTGGGCTGTCTGTGATCACAGGAAAGTGTGGAGATAGATGTATATTATTGTGCAAAACTCCAGAAAGTAAACAATGAAGACAAAAATATTGGAGATAGAATATTCTAGGACTAGCTTTAGAATATTCCACTGGCCAAAGATGGATGTGTCGGACCGAAAGGTGCAAATATCGCAGCCAAGCTGTAAACTAGCAACACAACGCATTCTGTTCTCCGGACTACATCCTGCTACTTGCAAATCCCTGTTCAGGGCTTGGTGGGTGGAGATTGAGAACGAATGCAGAAGAAGAAGAAGAAGAATATTCCAAGACCAGGTTGTGCAGAGTGGTTTTGTCTTTTCTAACCGTGTGTCATGACAATTACTAACGATGATGATGGCTATACTAGAAAGTTAGTAGACACTTTTTGAATGACCTACAACTAAGCTTCTAGAATTATTCCAGCTAAAATGGCAGAATATATTGAATGAATCAAAAGGTGAAACAAAGTAGAATCTGCATGAAACAACCTGATGAGACAAGATCAAGAGGGCACTTCAAAATAGTTAAACAGTGAACATACAACAGGATGGGCTCGAAATAATTCATAACTGTAAATGACAGAGTTAATGACAGGGAAATAAGAAAATGGATTACATTTACAGTTAAAATGGACCCAAAGTGTGACACATAAAGAAAATGAAAACCATATAGTCCTGCTTACAGATGCTCTGGCCGTAGTCACAGCGCTAAAAAGCCAGAAAAACACTGAGCTTAATGACTTAAGAGCAGCACTCTGTCACCTATGCCAGCAGTCCGCACCTAAAAGGGTAGTGGTACAGTGGGTCCCATCACACTGCAACATCCAAGGCAACGAGGAGGCAGACAGACTGGCAAAAGAAGGTGCAAGACTACCACAAACAGATACTAGTATGACGTACGAAGAGTCAAAACGGCTTATTAAAGCCAGATACATAACCAAATGGGAAACTGAACATACCGGCTACACCAAAAACGATGCCTATTACTAGTTGAACAGAAGAGAGCAGGTCGTTGTCTTCAGACTTCGCACTGGCCACATTAGACTGAGGTACCACCTATTCAACAAATTGAAGATAGGTGGTACCGACGAATGCCCGTGTGGTACTGAGAAAATGACCGCTGAGCATCCGCTGCAGAACTGCCCGACATACGAGGATCAGAGAAAGCAGATGTGGCTATCACCAGTGGAACCACAAGACAAGCTCTATGGCAGTGTCGACAGCCTCAGGATGACCGCCGCTTTTTTTGAAAAAATAATGGTTACTGTCTGACTGCGTACAATGAAGAAGAAAGAAGAAGGACCCAAAGTATTGAAAATTTTAATAATTTATGTATACAGGTGTTTCCACCGTCATACAATTGAGGGATGAGTGTGGTAAGACAGACTCCATCACAAAAAATATATAGTGCTTAGATGACATAGTCTATACAGTAGCGAAACAGCCTCTTAATAGCGGCAGCAGTATATAAAGTAGTTGAAAGTAAGATTAATAAATGAACACCACTGTATATGGGACACACAAGTTTTAAAAACAGCTGATGTGATTAATACATTACTTTTTCTTCTCCCGTGAGATACATGGACCATCAACCAAACCTCTCTTTTCTCTCTTATCACCTTGAGGTACATGGCCCATCAACCAAACCTCTCTTTTCTCCCTTATCACCTTGAGGTACATGGCCCATCAACCAAACCTCTCTTTTCTCCCTTATCACCTTGAGGTACATGGACCATCAACCAAACCTCTCTTTTCTCTCTTATCACCTTGAGGTACATGGCCCATCAACCAAACCTCTCTTTTCTCCCTTATCACCTTGTGGTGCATGGACCATCAACCAAACCTCTCTTTTCTCTCTTATCACCTTGAGGTACATGGACCATCAACCAAACCTCTCTTTTCTCCCTTATCACCTTGTGGTGCATGGACCATCAACCAAACCTCTCTTTTCTCCCTTATCACCTTGTGGTGCATGGATCATCAACCAAACCTCTCTTTTCTCTCTTATCACCTTGAGGTACATGGACCATCAACCAAACCTCTCTTTTCTCTCTTATCACCTTGAGGTACATGGACCATCAACCGAACCTCTCTTTTCTCTCTTATCACTTATGGTACATGGACCATCAACCAAACCTCTCTTTTCTCTCTTATCACCTTGAGGTACATGGACCATCAACCAAACCTCTCTTTTTTCCCTTATCACCTTGAGGTACATGGACCATCAACCAAACCTCTCTTTTCTCCCTTATCACCTTGTGGTGCATGGACCATCAACCAAACCTCTCTTTTCTCTCTTATCACCTTGTGGTACATGGACCATCAACCAAACCTCTCTTTTCTCCCTTATCACCTTGAGGTACATGGACCATCAACCAAACCTCTCTTTTCTCCCTTATCACCTTGTGGTGCATGGACCATCAACCAAACCTCTCTTTTCTCTTTTATCACCTTGAGGTACATGGACCATCAACCAAACCTCTCTTTTCTCTCTTATCACCTTGAGGTACATAGACCATCAACCAAACCTCTCTTTTCTCCCTTATCACCTTGTGGTGCATGGACCATCAACCAAACCTCTCTTTTCTCTCTTATCACCTTGAGGTACATGGACCATCAACTAAACCTCTCTTTTCTCTCTTATCACCTTGAGGTACATGGACCATCAACCAAACCTCTCTTTTCTCCCTTATCACCTTGTGGTGCATGGACCATCAACCAAACCTCTCTTTTCTCTCTTATCACCTTGAGGTACATGGACCATCAACCAAACCTCTCTTTTCTCTCTTATCACCTTGAGGTACATGGCCCATCAACCAAACCTCTCTTTTCTCTCTTATCACCTTGAGGTACATGGACCATCAACCAAACCTCTCTTTTCTCCCTTATCACCTTGTGGTGCATGGACCATCAACCAAACCTCTCTTTTCTCCCTTATCACCTTGAGGTACATGGACCATCAACCAAACCTCTCTTTTCTCTTTTATCGCCTTGAGGTACATGGCCCATCAACCAACCCTCTCTTTTCTCCCTTATCATCTTTGGGTGTATGGCCCATCAACCAACCCTCTCTTTTCTCTCTTATCACCTTGAGGTACATGGCCCATCAACCAACCCTCTCTTTTCTCCCTTATCATCTTTAGGTGTATGGCCCATCAACCAACCCTCTCTTTTCTCCCTTATCACCTTGAGGTGCTTGGGCCATCTAAATAGACTCATCTTGTGCTATTTTCTCTAGTTCTTTCCAGTTTCTTTCTTTTTATCTTGTATCAGCCTCTAGGTCACGTCTCTGTGTGTTTTTTAGCCCTGTTTCCGCCCCATAAAGAAGTACCAACTTCACAATTGAGTTGATGATCCTTAGTTTGGAATTCATTTTGATCATTTTAGAGTTCCATATAGTTTCAACCTGACAAAGGCCACTCTGCGTAGATTTTTATTACTATTTGCTGGGAGTCTCTGTTGAATGTATATGTCTTTCTCTGCATTTGAAGTTGACTGTGAAGAAGTAGGATTTCGTCATCTGCAAAGTCTAAGTCTCCAGCTATTTAAATATGTTCTACTGGATATAATTTCTCTCACAGACTAAATCTTTCATAATCTATAATGCATTTATAAGCACTTACATAATATATGATATTGCATAACAGTAAATTGTGTTACAAATAGATGTTAATAATTTTTTTTAAACATATTTTTTACCTTTTTCTTAATCACGTCATCTTAAGGATTTTTACTATTCGAGCAAAATATACCCAGCACTTGTGACAAGATTGTCTACCAGAAACATGTCACTTACAACTTGTCTACTGAAAACATGTTGACAAATGGTAATTGAAGCAATAATTTCTCTCTTCAACCCCCTCCTCCTCCTCTTCCTCCTCCTTCTCTCCCCATCTTCCGACCAACAACAAAAGTCAGAACAATTTATTTCTGATGGCTTTCATTTTCAGAGGAAGAAGTTCCGAAGAATGTGTTTGACAAGATGCCACTGAACTGGGAAGAAGACATGCAGCTTCACTCCAGGTTTCTTGACAGAAAGGTTGGTAGTCATAGATTAAGTATTCCATAAATTGCCATTGACAAAATTGGAAAACCTTAGACAAATTTGTAAGTGGACTCTTGAGACTATTCTGATATAAGTTGGCAGAGAAAATGTGATACTATTCTAGTGTCAGTTGTCATGGAAAACATGAGACTATTCTGGTATAAGTTGTCGGGGAAAATATGATACTATTTTGATAAGAGTTTTCAGGGAAAATATGAGACTATTCTGGTATAAATTGTCAGGAAAAATATGATACTATTCTGGTGTCATTTGTCATGGAGAATATTCGTCTTCTTTCTTTTTTTTTCTTTGTGTTCAGGATCTTCTGGTCATGCTATATCTGCAGGCCAGTCGCCATAATGAAGTCTGTAGTCTTCACCAGGTCGGAGCGGCTGCTCCACAGCTTTTGTCTCAGCTCCGCGCCCTCTGGTCAGGTCTGGCATCTCATTTCCCTATAGATTGGGCATTCTTGTAGAATATGCTCAGGGTTCTGGCATCCTGTTCCACATGGGCACTCATCGGTGTGTGAGATCTTCAGTCGGTACAGATGTTCTAGTAGTCTGCAGTGTCCAGTTCTCAGGCGAAATAAGGTAGTTTGTTGATTTCTTTTGAGATAGTGAATTGGGTCTGGTGTACTGCTTATGTTTCTGTCTTCTCTCCATTGGTGTGTATACTGATTTCTGATGATGTTCTTGATTTCTCTGTATGGTACTCGATAATTAAATTGTACCTTTTTGCTGCCATCTTTTGCCAGAGCATCAGCTCTCTCGTTTCCCGTGATTCCGCAATGGGAGGGTAGCCACTGGAGCGCTATTGTTGAGGATCTCTGGCTCTGGAATTTTCCCAGTTCTGATCTGATCTCCGATAACAGTGGTTCATTGTTTGTTTTTTGAATTGTCTCTAATAGTTCTCTGCAGTCCGTGAATACAGCTATTTTTGTTCGAGGTTGCCTTTCTGTTTGAAGTATTCTCAGTGCTCGCAGGAGGGCCATTGATTCTGCTCTGAGGTTTGTGGACAACTTTCCTTTTGGGAGGGCCTCTTCTGTTATATTTCCACTTTTGTGTCTTATGAATAGGCCTCCTCCCCCGTTTCGGCCTGCCCCCTCTGCTGAACCATCTGTGTACAATGTGTCCATTCCTTGGTATTATATTTCTCCTCAATCATTGTTTGTGCTAAAATTTTCAACTCGTGGACACTGTGTTGGTCTTTTCTTCTTATTCCTGGGATCTCTGAACTTATTTCGATGTTGTTTATGTTGCAGCTTGGCTCTTCATAGTTAATAGGCATTTCTATTTCTGTAGGTTTGTTGGGAGTTAGTTCTCCATATTTTTGGTGTAGGTGGTTTGATATATGAATGAAGCGGGTTCTCTTTAGCCTATTTTATCCTTAAGCCTGAATTTTGAATTTTGGTTAGGCGTTCCATGTTTGTTTTTGATGCTGTGGTCCAGGCTGTCATGCCGTATTTAAGTACTGGCCTGACTGTGCCAGTGAATACATTTTTGAGGATGTTGCTATTTGCACTCTAGCTTGTTCCGGACAGCTTCTTCATGAGGGATAGTTTTCTGGTTGCTTTTTGTTCTATCTCCTGTATGTGTTCCCTCCATGTGAGTCTCTTGTCCATTTTAACCCCAAGATACACAGGGGTATTTTCTTGTACAAGCTCTTTGCAATTTAGAATAAGTTTTTTGTTACTTCCTTGGTGTTGGACAGTAAGAAGCATGTTGTAACTGTCTTTGAGATGTTAATCTGCAATCCCCAATCTGTAACCCATTTTCCAACAGTGTCCAGTGCTGTCTGCATTCTATTTTCAGCTATTGGTAGTTTTTCTGCAGCACTCCACATTGCGAAGTCGTCAGCGTGTAGGGCACTGGATACTCCTTTGGGAGTTTTCCCGCTATGTCGTTTATGAACAGAATAAAGAGGGTAGGAGAGATGACATCTCCCTGGGGTACACCTTGTTGGAGAGTTATTCTATGGCTCAGTGATCCATCTAATTTGACTCTTGCTGTTCTGTATCGGAGGAAGTCTTGTATCCAGCTGTACATTCTCCCTTCTATTTTGTTGTTTAATAGTTTTAGGAGGAGTCCTTCTCTCCATACCTTGTTAAAAGCTTTTGCCATATCCACAAAGATCGCAAGTACTTTTTCCTTATCTTGGAATGCATTTTCTATTTCTTGGGTTAGGTACACTAGTTGGTCTTCTGTGTTGCAGTTTTTCCTAAAGGCTGACTTTGAATTGAGTAGGAGATGGTTTTTTTCCAGATGTTTTATTAGTCTTGCGTTTACCTTTTTTTCCATGACTTTTCCAACACAGCTGAGCAGGCTTATTGGCCTACAACTTTCGTTGCTTGTCTTGTCTTTTTTTGGTTTTCTGATGGGGATAATGATAGCCTCTCGCCACTGGTCTGGGATCTTACCCTTGCTCCATGATTGATTCAAGATTTTCTGGAGTTTTCTTCTTGACCCTTGGTCTAGGTTTTTAATCATTTCATTTGTGATGCCATCTTCTCCTGGAGCTTTCTTGTTTTTTAGTTTCTGAATAACAGTGTTTAACTCTATCATTTTGAATGATGACTTCATGCAGGGATCCGCATTCTGTGTCTTCAGGTTCTCTTTTATCTCTTTTTTGACTTTGCGTTCTCGTGTCAATGTTGTGGTACTCTCATCTCTGAAAAATTCAGCTAGGATGTTTGCTGCCATTTTCCCTGTATGATGTTTCTCATTTTCCTTAATGACCGTCTTCCCATGGCTCCCTCTGGTTTCCTCATTTAAGGCTCTTGTCAGGTTCCAGAGTTTATTTGTATCCCTGTCCATGTTGAGGCTTTAAGTCTTTTCATGCCAACTTCTTTGGATCTCCTCCTTTTGCTCTATGAATGTGTTTTTAATTTTGCTGTGTTTCCTTATGTTTTCTGGTGAAGGATTTTTTTCCATGGTATCTCTTGCCTCATTTAGTTCCTTGTGCATTTTCCCTAGTTTGTTGCTCCAATAGGGTTTATAATTTTTCCGTTTTCCATGTGGAATTGATTTCTTTGCTGTCTGGATGATAGCCTCCGTCATGATGGTAACATTTTTATTTAAATTTTTGGCATGGGATATATCTTTACAGAGTTTATTTACATTTTCTCTAAATAGAGTCCAGTCTACTCTTTTAAAATTCCAACTTGGGTGCATATCTGTTATCTCTGTTTGTCCCATGTTACATATTTCAAAAGTTATTGGGACATGGTCGCTCCCACCCAGTTGACTGTTGACTGTTCTTGCTATTAGTCGGTGAAGGTCGTCCGTTGCCATCGCAAGGTCTAGAGTACTCATTTTTTTCCATATTCTAGAGTAATATGTGTGCCTATCGTCTGGCCTATTTATTAGGATGAGTTTGTTTTCTATCATCCAATCTTCTACCTCCTCGCCTCTCTGGTCCATTGTTTCGTAGCCCCAGCTTGGGGAGTGACTGTTAAAATCTCCCACTATGAGGTGTCTCGATTCTTTAATTTTGACTTTGTGTATTGCCAGAGCTGTGGCTGGTGGACTATAGCAGTTTGTTATCATTGAGTCTCCACTGGGTAGGAATATCTTTACTGTGATGTATTCTAATTCATCTGGTTCAGATCTATTTGTTTCTACTGCTGGTATAGAATTTTTAACTAGTGTTATTATTCCTCCTTTGGATCTTTTTTCCCTATCTTGGCAGAAACATTCATATCCTCTGATAGAAAATTTTTGAGTTTCTTTTAGGTGTGTTTCCTGAATACAAATGATGTCTATATCGTTTTCCTTGAGAAATTCTTGCAGTTTATGTTTCTTGTTTCTCACGCCCTATGCATGCCATTGTACCACTTTTAGGTTCTTTGTTTGTTGATCAGTCGCACTACTCTGCCTCCCCCTGACCACTAGGTTAGCAGAGGCACCAGTTGCGTGGGTGGGTCCTCTCGAGGCTGAGGGCCCGGCACCGCTTCTCCCCGGTTGTAACTTGTAGAAGCGACACCATGACGATAGGGTAGACTGTCGCATGACCATATCCTGTTGGTGCATGTGTGCCCTGATTTTTCCCGGTTCCTGCGCCGTAGCTGACACACTCCGTCTTAGGCAGGTTGGGTTGAGTTTTCTGTTTTGCGTTGTCTCCCGATGGTACCTGCAAGGCAGTATGTTGGTTGGTCTACCGTGGTTTCCTTCCCGTGGCTAGAGCATATAGCGGCTCTTACCCGCTTGGTGTACCCTTCATAGGACACACGGGGTATTTCAGTGGGGAAAGCAGTGACACCTGTTGTCTCACCCCATCCTGCTGGAATACACCGCTGGTTGGTCCACGACTGCTTATTCGTCCAGTTATTATACCTGGATTATATCGCAGCTGATGCTCCATATCTGGAGGTCGTTCCACTATCCGCCACCTGTGGAAGTTGGGGTCGGTCGCCCCTGTCCTCCAGGAATATTAGTCTATTCTGGTATCAGTTGTCAGGGAAAATATGAGACTATTCTGGTATCAGTTGTCAGGAAAAATATGAGACTATTCTGGTATCAGTTGTCAGGGAAAATATGAGACTATTCTGGTATAAGTTGTCAGGGAAAATATGAGACTATTCTGGTATCAGTTGTCAGGGAAAATATGAGACTATTCTGGTATCAGTTGTCAGGGAAAATATGAGACTATTATGGTATCAGTTGTCAGGGAAAATATGAGACTATTCTGGTATAAGTTGTCAGGGAAAATATGAGACTATTCTAGTGTCAGTTGTCATGGAAAATACGAGACTATTCTGGTATAAGAATATATGAGAGATTGAAGTTAAACCCCCATACCAATAATGGTGTGTTGTTGTAACTTATCCAACAGCATTGTGGCTCTCCCCCTTCAGCCTAATGCCATGCAATCGTATCTGCATATGTTTGCTAGTTGTTGTTTAATGTCATGCGTATTCCATATATCTGGTCTCAGAGGAAGAAGCATTTTCCTAGACAATTGGTGGTGGGGAGTGAGCACAGTGACCTCTACCTTGACTTTGGTACCGTGGAAAATTGCTAATGCACCCTCTCAATTACTTAATATCAGGACAGTATATTTCTGGATTGTGTCTGGTGTGGGAAGAAAATCCATAGACTCATTAGCCCGATAATGCGAAAAAAATGGGAAGTAACAATAATGGCTTAAATACAAGCTATGGGTGACCCGTATCCATTTTTTCTGATTCAGATTTTGTTTCTCAAATTTAGAATATGCTATACCATTAATACTGGCATTTGTTAAACTTAACTTGCTGTTTTTTGGTGTGTGTTGTTTTCATTTCCAAGTTTTCTAGAAAACCCTATTTAGGTTGAAACATTGGCATACACTGTTTTTGTTTTCACGTAAAATTTATGTAAACATTGCTTTTGTTTAAGCCATTAATAATAGCGCCAGAAATAAATATGCTCTGCTCTGTTACAGACAGAATATAATTTGTTCTTCGCACTCTTTTTTACAAAAAAAACTACTTTTAATTTTAAATTTTCAAATTGACCAGATTCTGACTCCTAAATGTGCATTGCAGTGTGCTTGGAAGGGAAAAACAACTACAGTCAAATATGAACTGTTTGTGGCCAAAGTGTAATAACTTTGGAGCTGGAACAATACTGGGCTGTACCCTAATAGTTTTGTGGGAAACAGTAGAATTTGTGGATATTTCATTTTTATAAACAAACAAATGAAATAAAGGAAAAGAAAAGAAAAGAACTTGAATTACGGATTACCTGTGGTTAAAAAAAACAAACATATCCATTGTGAGCTATCCTGTTGTATAAACTACTAACCAACATATGCCTTATCACATTTCAGCTATTGTGTATTCTCATAACATGAAGATAATAGTACAAATATTTGTTGAGATACTTGGAGTTGTAGTTGTTAACAACATTAGTCTCATTTATAGTACAAATATTTGTTGAGATACTTGGAGTTGTAGTTGTTAACAACATTAGTCTCATTTATAGTACAAATATTTGTTGAGATACTTGGAGTTGTAGTTGTTAACAACATTAGTCTCATTTATAGTACAAATATTTGTTGAGATACTTGGAGTTGTAGTTGTTAACAACATTAGTCTCATTTATAGTACAAATATTTGTTGAGATACTTGGAGTTGTAGTTGTTAACAACATTAGTCTCATTTATAGTACAAATATTTGTTGAGATACTTGGAGTTGTAGTTGTTAACAACATTAGTCTCATTTATAGTACAAATATTTGTTGAGATACTTGGAGTTGTAGTTGTTAACAACATTAGTCTCATTTATAGTACAAATATTTGTTGAGATACTTGGAGTTGTAGTTGTTAACAACATTAGTCTCATTTATAGTACAAATATTTGTTGAGATACTTGGAGTTGTAGTTGTTAACAACATTAGTCTCATTTATAGTACAAATATTTGTTGAGATACTTGGAGTTGTAGTTGTTAACAACATTAGTCTCATTTATAGTACAAATATTGGTTGAGATACTTGGAGTTGTAGTGTTTAACAACATTAGTCTCATTTATAGTACAAATATTTGTTGAGATACTTGGAGTTGTAGTTGTTAACAACATTAGTCTCATTTATAGTACAAATATTGGTTGAGATACTTGGAGTTGTAGTGTTTAACAACATTAGTCTCATTTATAGTACAAATATTGGTTGAGATACTTCGGAGTTGTAGTTGTTAACAACATTAGTCTCATTTATAGTACAAATATTTGTTGAGATACTTGGAGTTGTAGTTGTTAACAACATTAGTCTCATTTATAGTACAAATATTTGTTGAGATACTTGGAGTTGTAGTTGTTAACAACATTAGTCTCATTTATAGTACAAATATTGGTTGAGATACTTGGAGTTGTAGTGTTTAACAACATTAGTCTCATTTATAGTACAAATATTTGTTGAGATACTTGGAGTTGTAGTTGTTAACAACATTAGTCTCATTTATAGTACAAATATTGGTTGAGATACTTGGAGTTGTAGTGTTTAACAACATTAGTCTCATTTATAGTACAAATATTTGTTGAGATACTTGGAGTTGTAGTTGTTAACAACATTAGTCTCATTTATAGTACAAATATTGGTTGAGATACTTGGAGTTGTAGTGTTTAACAACATTAGTCTCATTTATAGTACAAATATTTGTTGAGATACTTGGAGTTGTAGTTGTTAACAACATTAGTCTCATTTATAGTACAAATATTTGTTGAGATACTTGGAGTTGTAGTTGTTAACAACATTAGTCTCATTTATAGTACAAATATTGGTTGAGATACTTGGAGTTGTAGTGTTTAACAACATTAGTCTCATTTATAGTACAAATATTTGTTGAGATACTTGGAGTTGTAGTTGTTAACAACATTAGTCTCATTTATAGTACAAATATTGGTTGAGATACTTGGAGTTGTAGTGTTTAACAACATTAGTCTCATTTATAGTACAAATATTGGTTGAGATACTTGGAGTTGTAGTTGTTAACAACATTAGTCTCATTTATAGTACAAATATTTGTTGAGATACTTGGAGTTGTAGTTGTTAACAACATTAGTCTCATTTATAGTACAAATATTTGTTGAGATACTTGGAGTTGTAGTTGTAAACAACATTAGTCTCATTTATAGTACAAATATTTGTGAGATACTTGGAGTTGTAGTTGTTAACAACATTAGTCTCATTTATAGTACAAATATTTGTTGAGATACTTGGAGTTGTAGTTGTTAACAACATTAGTCTCATTTATAGTACAAATATTTGTTGAGATACTTGGAGTTGTAGTTGTTAACAACATTAGTCTCATTTATAGTACAAATATTTGTTGAGATACTTGGAGTTGTAGTGTTTAACAACATTAGTCTCATTTATAGTACAAATATTTGTTGAGATACTTGGAGTTGTAGTGTTTAACAACATTAGTCTCATTTATAGTACAAATATTTGTTGAGATACTTGGAGTTGTAGTGTTTAACAACATTAGTCTCATTTATAGTACAAATATTTGTTGAGATACTTGGAGTTGTAGTTGTTAACAACATTACTCTCATTTATAGTACAAATATTTGTTGAGATACTTGGAGTTGTAGTTGTAAACAACATTAGTCTCATTTATAGTACAAATATTTGTTGAGATACTTGGAGTTGTAGTTGTTAACAACATTAGTCTCATTTATAGTACAAATATTTGTTGAGATACTTGGAGTTGTAGTTGTTAACAACATTAGTCTCATTTATAGTACAAATATTTGTTGAGATACTTGGAGTTGTAGTTGTTAACAACATTAGTCTCATTTATAGTACAAATATTTGTTGAGATACTTGGAGTTGTAGTTGTTAACAACATTAGTCTCATTTATAGTACAAATATTTGTTGAGATACTTGGAGTTGTAGTTGTTAACAACATTAGTCTCATTTATAGTACAAATATTTGTTGAGATACTTGGAGTTGTAGTGTTTAACAACATTAGTCTCATTTATAGTACAAATATTGGTTGAGATACTTGGAGTTGTAGTGTTTAACAACATTAGTCTCATTTATAGTACAAATATTTGTTGAGATACTTGGAGTTGTAGTTGTTAACAACATTAGTCTCATTTACAGTACAAATATTTGTTGAGATACTTAGAGTTGTAGTTTTTAGCAACATTAGTCTCATTTATAGTACACATATTTGTTGAGATTCTTGGAGTTGTAGTTTTTAGCAACATTAGTCTCATTTATAGTACAAATATTTATTGAGATACTTGGAGTTGTAGTTGTTAACAACATTAGTCTCATTTATAGTACAAATATTTGTTGAGATACTTGGAGTTGTAGTTGTAAACAACATTAGTCTCATTTATAGTACAAATATTTGTTGAGATACTTGGAGTTGTAGTTTTTAGCAACATTAGTCTCATTTATAGTACAAATATTTGTTGAGATACTTGGAGTTGTAGTTTTTAGCAACATTAGTCTCATTTATAGTACAAATATTTGTTGAGATACTTGGAGTTGTAGTTTTTAGCAACATTAGTCTCATTTATAGTACAAATATTTTTTGAGATACTTGGAGTTGTAGTTTTTAGCAACATTAGTCTCATTTATAGTACAAATATTTGTTGAGATACTTGGAGTTGTAGTTGTTAACAACATTAGTCTCATTTATAGTACAAATATTTGTTGAGATACTTGGAGTTGTAGTTTTTAGCAACATTAGTCTCATTTATAGTACAAATATTTGTTGAGATACTTGGAGTTGTAGTTTTTAGCAACATTAGTCTCATTTATAGTACAAATATTTGTTGAGATGCTTGGAGTTGTAGTTGTTAACAACATTAGTCTCATTTATAGTACAAATATTTGTTGAGATACTTGGAGTTGTAGTTGTTAACAACATTAGTCTCATTTATAGTACAAATATTTGTTGAGATACTTGGAGTTGTAGTTGTTAACAACATTAGTCTCATTTATAGTACAAATATTTGTTGAGATACTTGGAGTTGTAGTTTTTAGCAACATTAGTCTCATTTATAGTACAAATATTTGTTGAGATACTTGGAGTTGTAGTTGTTAACAACATTAGTCTCATTTATAGTACAAATATTTGTTGAGATACTTGGAGTTGTAGTTGTTAACAACATTAGTCTCATTTATAGTACAAATATTTGTTGAGATACTTGGAGTTGTAGTTGTTAACAACATTAGTCTCATTTATAGTACAAATATTTGTTGAGATACTTGGAGTTGTAGTTTTTAACAAAATTAGTCTCATTTATAGTACAAATATTTGTTGAGATACTTGGAGTTGTAGTTGTTAACAACATTAGTCTCATTTATAGTACAAATATTTGTTGAGATACTTGGAGTTGTAGTTTTTAACAAAATTAGTCTCATTTATAGTACAAATATTTGTTGAGATACTTGGAGTTGTAGTTGTTAACAACATTAGTCTCATTTATAGTACAAATATTTGTTGAGATACTTGGAGTTGTAGTTGTTAACAACATTAGTCTCATTTATTATATTTGCTCATACTATCCCTATTGTTGTGGTTGATATTTTTGTAATTTTTTTTCTTTCACAAAAAAAATAATCTGTCCAGGAGGAGATTAAAGGTGACCATGCCACCTACATGCGCCATCATCCTGAGCTGCGAGCTCTTTTGTCCGACTTCCTGCAGTTCCTGCTGTTAAGAAAGCCGGAGGATGTTATTATCTTCGCTGCTGACTACTTCTCTGCATTTTCTACATCCATGCCTGATGTCTCTCCATACCTTGCTTCAAATACTCCAACTCCTTTCCCGGCAAGCCACACAAACCCAAGAATTGATGAACTGAGAGCACCAACAAGATAAAGAATATAATGCCTACATGTTATGAGTCAACTGGATTGGAAAACCATCAGATTTAGAGGATTACAAATATTTTTTTAATACATATCTCTGCCGTAAGAATTTGAGCTTGCCAATAAATTAGTTACTTCTTTTTCCGCAATGCTTCGTCTATAGACTGAAGGCATGATTGCTGTAGTCATCAGTAGTAACCAAACTTGCCTTCTGTTCTGATAAAGTGCATGCCACATCATTTGGTGGTGTATTCAATTATGGCTTAAATATTTTATAGGTACACACACACAAGCACACTATGTGTGTGCATACATCCATGTGTTTACATGTTTTTGTGTGTAGAGATAGGTAGCTCTCTAAAGAGTTGTAACATGAAGTAATCTAATCATCAGAAGTAACCTATCGGGCAAGATGTTTTTTACTTGTGAGGTTCCTACAGGCCAAATTCTTCTCCACATCACAGTGAATCTTAATACCAATGTACACTTATAAGACAACAGATGAATTTTCATAACAGGTCAATATTCTCACGGAACTTCCTATTTTGCACTTATAAATGTTTCCTATTATCTTTTGTAGAAGTATTTCAAATGATCAGTATTCCTATAATACCATTTAGTCTGCCTTTTTCAGAGATGTATTATATACATATATAGTATGAAAAACCCTATGTGAATGTTACCTGTTATGTATCTATCAGTATTTTCCATGCTCAGCTTCAAACACCATGGTATTCTGAGATAAGTTTACACTTGACACAGTTAACAGTATGACTTTCAATTTGAACTGTACATGAATGCAGTCATATGTCGCAATGCTTTTATCTGTGCATATTTAAAATATATGATTTACTGATGTAGGTATTCTTGGCACAGAATGTCAGAGTCATAGATTCTGTATTCTGATCTAGATATAAAAACTGGTCAGGTTAGAAGTGAACATTTAAAAAGATGGAAGGTTACAGGATCACAAGAAAAAAACCATCAAATTGACCATTATGGTCTTCTGTATAGTCTTCAGTGGAGAACACAAACATGATTTTTTATAGCGAACTTACTCCTCACACACACAAATACAAATTCCAAAATTAGATTACGTTTTTCCGTATGAATAGAATAATAAATCATATTTCTTCAACTTGAGCAGTCACTGTATGTTATAGCAAGGCACAGTTTAATTCATTACAACAGTCACAGTGTAAGGACTAACACAGATACTGATCTTTATATGCTTGGGTTTAACCGACTGGCTGCCTGTCCTTCGTCTAGTCACCTGATGCAACTTATGACACCATAAAGTACCCATCGCAGAGAAGCATTTGTCAAGTTAGTTTGAAATTTACTATCTTCTTATATATAAAGAATATAATTCTCTCCTTCATTGATGGATCAGAGTTCAAAGCTACAATGCAGGATATGCAGCCATCATTATTCTCCACCCCCCTACACTCTACCTAATGATGATCCAATCAAAATAGCAGGCTCTCGTGGAGCTCACTGCACTAAATATGATGCAGAGCATGTTACCATAAAAAAAAATGCTAAATAGAATCCTAGAGCTCATTGAGAGTAGTGAACAAGAACCAGATGACTTGCTCATCTTTTGAGATTCACAGGCTTCTCTTAGGATTATTTGATGCTGGAGAAATATATAATATTCCCCATAAAGTCATGGAAAAGTGCCACTTGCTAAAGAACATATATGGGATTGACATTTTCATACAGTGGATACCAAGGCATGTAGACATCTTCTTAAATAGACGGCAGATAAATAAGCAACAATAATTCTTTTAAGCGGGTAAGGATGTTTCATTTTACCAGGGTCTTTATGGCGACCATGGGTGATTAGTTCAAATTACCAAATTAAATATGTTCAACTCTAATGTGAAAAACATGGTGCTGTATGGCTCTGCGAGATGACAAAACCCTGAAAAAAACAAGACCCTGACAAAAAAGGTACAGACTTTCATCAACGATTGTCTGCACTGAAGTGGTACAATAAGTCTCTCTAATACCATATAGTAAAGCAGAATTGGACAATTGCCAGTAGAACAAGACATTTAAGGTCGCTGATGACACTAGATAGGACTTACATTAAGACATCTTCCTAATAGCATTACAAAACTGTCTTTTGTTTTGGGTTCCCAAGGCAAGAGGCAGGTCATGCCATATATGGAAGAGAAAGCCCTAATCAAACATTTTAAAAATGGCTAAGTTTTGGTACTGTTGGTCATGAAAGGACAGTTTTTTGGTTGTTGAAACCTATGCTCCTCTGAGAGTTGAAAGGCTATTGATTAATTGATTGAACTGCAAAGAAGAATGGTTATTGGTTAATTGATTGAACTGCAAAGAAGAGTGGTTAAACACCTATGTAATGTAATGACCAGAACTGGAAGACAGCTTTTCAAACATATACCAGTTCCATCTAAGAAAGGTGCTATCAATTGCATTGAACATAAACATCAAATATAAACTTTAAGACTAAGAAAAGACATTGCTCCAATAGAAATGGAATAGACCCAATGAACAACCCAAACTGAAGACACTGCCAACATTCATCTGAACCTAGCACATCACCTGCTGTCCTGTCCAGCTCCTCCTACTTCAGAATCCAGCCATTGAAAACAACCTTAACATCAGGCCTCATCAACTGATCAGAACTGATGACATCAAAATAGCCAAAAGTTATCACTTGGGGATGATGAATCTAATTAAGTCAAATACAGAATTTAAACTTGAAATTAATAAGCTTTTTTTAGATTAAAATGATCGACCTCCTCTTTGGCCTAAATCGTTTTCAATTGCAGGGTACCATTCATTAGAATATGAATTAAATTCAAATGAAATATTTAGTGTATCCCTAATAAAAACATCAGTTGAAAAGTATTGGTAAACAGTCCGTACGTTGAAATGAAGATCAATGTGTTACTATGCTTAAAATGTCAAAATTTCCATTTTGTAACATAGAATTTATGTGCATCTATTCTGGCTGTTTTAAAGATGCCGGATTTATAGAGACATGCAAGACTTGAAAGACATTTGTGGCAATTTTCCAACATAGTGCTTTTAATTTATTGAAGATCATTAATATTCATGTCAAATAGATTAGGTTAGTTTAGTCTATCTTCTCTTAAACATATAAGTTTGAAGCTTTGTTAGAGTGTTAGAGATAAACATGTTAGGTACATGCAGTATTGGCATATATAATAATGTTTTGCTTGAGTGCAGAGTCAATTTGAATGTCAATATTGTCAACATGATCCTCACTTGCTTTATTTGTTGAGAGCCCACAAATTATGGTTTTCTCTTTTGTGATCTCTGATAACTGTGTTGGATGTGCATAAAACATCTTTGTCACACATTGCACCCATTTTTGTGAAAATAAATCTTTGTCCCACATTATTGTGAAAATTAAACATCCATGTCCTGCATTATATCTCTGGTTGTGAAATTAAATCATTACGTTCCACATTACATCTCTGATTGTGAAAATAAAACATAGCTCACTTAACATCCATGGTTGGGAAATTGAAACATGTGTCCAATATTACATCTCTGGTTGTGAATATAAAACATTATGCTCCACGTTACATCCTCGATTGTAAAAATAAAACATTAATTTTCTCATTATATTCCTGGTTGTGGAAGTAAAACATCTCCCACTTAATATCTGCGATTGTAAAAATAAAACATTACGTTCTACAGTAAATCCATGGCTGCACAAATAAAAAATGTCTCACATATCTGTTTGGTTGTGAAAATAAAACATCTTTTATCAATATTATATCCTGAATTTTTGTAATCAAATCAAATATAAATGTTGTGTTTCTTGTTAAATTGTTTCCTACTTTGTGATAAACGGTGATAAATTATTTGTTTAGTTATAAAGCACTAAGTAAATGTTCTTTACACTGATTTCAGACAGTTCTTTCCTTTTACCTGGCACATGGAATAGATATTGTATCTGTTTTAAACTTACAGATACAATAGATGTTGTGTCTGGATGTTGTAAAATGTTCTTGTGTACCTAATATGTGTAATTATCTCTTTCATGTGTGATCATATCTCACTTGGATTGGGTCTGTCCAATAATGATGGTTTGTTATTTGCTTTTCCTTCACATATGTATTCTAGACATGTTATGACAGGGACCACTAACAGGCTGTAGTTGGTTAATGGCTTTGGACAGGAAGTATTTGTTGTTCTTCCCATACCTTTTATATCACCAGAAGATTAGATCAAATAAACTGAAGTATTTTATACAATCTCTCACTATTTGGTTTTCTTTTTACTTGATCATAGCCATAAGCTTAATAAATATTGACAGATTTCAAGCATGCTGTCCACATTGACTGCAAGTGCACAACACAACACATTTCAATGATGCAAAAAGTAATGATCATGGTACAGGGTATTCTGAAAGTTTAGACCACACAAACTATAAGAGCATTGCATTTCAAATGTGAGGAGCACCATGAAATTAGCTGCATCACATTTGAAAGGTGCAGAGTACACTGACAATATCTACAATACATTTTAAATGTACAGGAGAATTATTGCTCTAGACACGGAACACATTTTATGGATGTAGAACATTATTGCTCTAGACACAGAACACAATTAATAGACGCAGAACATTATTGCTCTAGACACAGAATACAGTTAATAGATGTAGAACATTATTGCTCTAGACACAGTTAATAGATGTAGAACATTATTGTTCTAGACACAAAACACAGTTAATAGATGTGGAACACTATTGCTCTAGACACAGTACACAATTAAATGGTGCTGGTCACAATGGCTTTAGGCAAACCACATTATAAGATGCAGAGAACAATTGCTCAAAACCAAACATATTTAAAGGGTGCAGAGCACAATGGCTCTTATTAAAACTAATTTACGAGGGGCATTGAAGTCAAAATTTGATTTTATTTTGAAAGGGCAAATTTTTTTTCAAGTAGTCAAAATGCCATTTATCTCCTACAATGTGTATGTACTTATCCCAGTGTTTAAATAATGCTGAAAAGCTTCAGCGTAGAAAGATTTGTCAGTATGTCTGAACCAATCCAGGACAATCTGTTTCACTTCATGAGTGCTGAAATGCTAACCTCCCAGGAATTCTTTATGGGTACAAACAGGTGGAAATTTCTTGGAGCGAGGTCTTGACTGTAAGGTGGATGTGGTAATACCTCCCAGCCGAGTTGCTGTAGATAGCACATAGTGCTGTGAGTCATTTGAGGTCATGCATTTTCTTGCAGGAGCATGGCGCCCTTTGTGATTAAACCAGGCTGTTTTTTTCCGCAGACAGTTATTCACATCACTCAAAATGCGTATGCACTGTTCACTGCTGATAGTGGCATCACAGGGCAGAAAATTTTCCCAGGTATCACGCCTTCTTTCACAAGAAACTTCATCACAACACGCTGTTCCATGCAAGCATTAACAGTGTTGTCCGCCATTTTTATTTATCTGTCACCTGAAGGGGCATATGGCAAGTAGGCCATGTAGCAGTAATAGGACACAAGTGCCTCTAACTAATGATAGTAGTTTAGTTCCAACATTCAGGTAGAACTAGAACAAAAAAGTCATGGTTTGAATTGAATACCCCTAGTAAATGGTGCTGGGCACAATGAGAGGTTATGTGACTTAGGGGTAAAGCTTCCGTTTCACAATCCATACTTAACTTAACTTAACATCTTAATACTGGTTTAGAAGACTCTGCAGAGTCTGTATACAACCAGTTTAATTTACATTACCTTGCTCTAAAAGCTATGCGCATCCAATTTATTCTTAAATGCATTAATTGTCCCTGCCTCCACTACATCCTGTGGCAATGCATTCCAAGCATTCACCACTCTCTGACTAAAAAAATATTTCCTTATATCTAATCTGGATTCTCTTTAGTTAATTTGTAGCTATGCCCTCTTGTTCTTGTGGGTGGTTGTATTTTGAAAAACATGTTATAGTCTAATTTGTCCGTTTCTCTGATCATCTTATGAACCTGTTTTAAGTCACCTTGAATTCTTCTCTTTTCTAGACAATGTTGGCTAGTTTTTCTGAGTTTTTCCACATAACTGTAATTCTGTAATCCCACTATCAGCTTTGTCGCTCTTTTTTGTCATTTTCCAGCCTGTTTATATCTCCTCTATGATAAGGACTTCACACCTGTACACAGTACTCCAATCTAGGTCTAACTAATGTTTTATACAGTTTGACTATCACTTCCTTGCTTTTATGTTTAATATTTCTTTTTATCATACCTAACATTGCTAAAACAAACATCCCAAATCCAACCATGGAAAAAGCCGTCTCCTGAGATGGTAGAAACCATAGAGGGAATAGGGAAAAAGGGAACACATGATTTAAAAAGGAAATTTATCACAGAAGAATATCTTAGGAGAGTATACCCACCAGAAACATGGATACACGTATATACAGATGGCTCATTTAACAATGGAGGTGGAGGGGTCAATTACAGACTAAGGAATGGAAAAAAAAAAATTGAGTATTAACAATGAAAACATACTACAATAACTTCCATGCAGAAGCAGTGACACTGAAGGCCGCAGCTGTGCTTATAATCCAAGATAAAGATATCCACCAAGAAAACATGGTATTCCTAACTGATGCTGTGTCAGTATTATCAGGGCTAAAACAACACGAAGATGAAGATCTTGAGCAATGTATGTACTCTCTGACACAGCTCTCAGCAGAAAACCCAAGCTTGATCATACAGTGGATCCCATCCCATTGCAATATTAAAGGCAATGAAGCTGCAGACAAACTAGCAAATAGTGGAGGAGCATCCCCACAAACAGACCTGAGTATCACAACTAATGAGACCAAGACCAACTTCAGGCTAAAATGGGCTGATCAACACCCCAACTTTAGAAAAGAAGACAGCTACTTTAACTTAACTAGAGAAGAGCAAGTCATTATCACCAGACTGAGAACTGGGCATAACAGACTCAAGGGTCATCTTTACATCAAAATGAGGATTGGGACAGATGACAAGTGTCCATGTGTGGAGCAATATGACCATGGAACACATCCTGCAAAGCTGCATGCTCACGCAGAAAAAGAGAGAACAATACTGGCCTCGCAACACAGAAATGAGACAAAAGCTGTATGGAGATAAAACAGCCTTACAAACAACGGTGTCCTTTGTAAGAGAAGCCGGGTCCTTTGTCTGAGGATGAACGAAGAAGAAGAGGATACTTAACATTGCATTTGCCTTTTTCTAATATTGTTCTCTCCCATACTGAAATTATGTTCCATATTGGATCTACCCATGTGGATGACTACATTTGTCTACATTAAACTCCATTTGCCAGCTTACAGACCATTCTTGAATTTTATCTAAATCCAACCTCAATATATCCACTTCTGCTTTAGATGAGACACTACTGCATAGTTTTGTGTCATCATCAATTTTTGCAATCATGGATCCCATATCATGTCCAAATCGTTTATATATATATCAAGAACAAAATTGGTCCTAAAATCAAGCCCTGTGGCACTCCACATTTCACTTCACACCACTCAGAGTACACCATATTTATGCCCACCCTCTGCCTTCTTCCTGTTAACCAATTTTAAATCCATTTGGCAACTTCTCCACCTATTCCATGTGATTTTAACTTTCAAAATAATCTTTGATGAGGTACTCTATCAAAGGCCTTCGCAAAATCTAGATAAATAAGAATATATGTACCTGGTTCGAATTACGCACATGTCCAGTTTGGCAGACATGAGTTTTTTTTTTGCTGTTCCACGAATGGAAAGTAATGGCAGCCTACCATACTGCACTCTTGCCAAGAAACTTATAACAGCCAAATAAGTTTGCGGTTGTAAGAAGCGACATTCTGCATAGGAGATGCTACTTACTTATTTTCATGAGCCCAATGGCTCATGTTATAACACGTTTAAAGGGTGCAGAGCACATTCGCTCTTGTTATAACACATTTCAAAGGTACCTAGCAGAATGGCAGAGAAAAGTAATCATATCTGACATATTCCAAGACAACTGTGAAATTGTGTGGTTTGGATTAAGAATTTTGATGATGAATTATGAGGCTTAATTAACAACAGTAACAAAATGAACTCTGTAACCTATCCAACAGTGTGCACCTGAATTATGATGAATGTTTTAGATAGTATTGTTGTCATTTGTTTTAAAATATCATTGCTACATTATACAGAAACTGCATCACTGCACAGCTGGCAGATCCACAGGTGTTCAGTCTCTCTCTCAGCATATGTTTAAGGCTATTGGTGCGAATGGTTCTTATAGATTGCTGGTTGCATACACTCATGCACTATCCTCTCAGGATATGTTAAACTTCTGTAATATCTGGATTGCCAATTCATTTAGTGCAGCAGCATCATCATGATCCAAAAGAGGGTCATATACTGATTTAATTATTTCTCACGAATACATATTTATAGTATATGTCACCTTGTTGCCTAATATGGAGTGTGTTTTGTGCTTTATAGCCCAGTGCATCCCATCCAACTGCAGCAGACAAATTTTGTAATGGGTTAATTTCCCATATGAGTACTACCTAACTGAACTTACTGAATCCAAACAAATGCTTGTTTAGGTTGGGAGCCATGTCACTAACCACTTCCATATGCAGCCCCTCCCCCCTTCCTTCCCAAAATATTATATCAATGGGTGCTTTCAAAACCTGGATGTCTTCAATAGAATACAATGGCAAATATGAAAAACAATATCAGGATTAGGACATTTACTGAACTTAACAAAAAAATACAAGTACAGATACTTTGGTTTCTTCAAACATTTTAATTTTTCTACTGTAAATTTTAATTGATCACACATTTCAAAATACTTGGTACTTTTATACTTTAAAAAATAAACATGAAGAGGAAGCTACTTCAATCAGGCGGCTTGTGAGCGTAACTAAAAAAGACAGCACAGAAAATAAACAGATGGACAACATTTGCTGCTGCCCTATGTTCCAATGGGAGCCAGATGGAGATGGGCCTAGTAACCTCATCATGTAAAACACATGGTAAGCAATGGTGAAAGAGGCCAGGGCAGCAGAAATCTAATGATCAGAGCTCAAGAAGGCAATTCAAAATAAAGAATCGGGGAGAGTATACCTATATCTCACGGGAAACCAGGAAGAATAAGACCAGGTAAGTCTCAGTGGGTCACTCTGCCTTTGTAAATGTGATATCGTTACAAACATTTAGAATATGTTCTCAAAAACAAGTAACAGGATTATTGTCCAATGGAGATACGGGCATGAACTAGAGGAAATCAGGGTTTGAACAAAAAAAAGACGATTAACAGTTTATAAAAAATATTTCTATCCATTTTATGCTACACTGTGCAAGGTTAAATTAACATTCACAAAACATTTAAGCAATTCAGGTCAGGTCAGGTAGTCCCGTAACCGGTGATGTCGTTGGGGCACACATGAAGACATCCTCACAACTCCACACCACCCCTCTCTGTCATATGCCGCTGCCTGTGACTCTTCTGGTCGGAGACTGGTCCATCCTTTTATGTTGTCCTCTCATCTCTTTTTGGGCCGGCCTCTTCGTCATCTGCCATGCACCTTACCGTGGATGATTGTATTTGTAAGACCACTTGATCTCGATATGTGACCGTACCAAGTGAGTTTCCTTCTTTTGACAGTTGCCAAGAGGTCTTCGAAAGGCCCTATTGCTGTTGTAATTCTATCTTGTATTTCCTCATTTGTAACTCGATCTTTGTACGTGATGTTTAAAAGTTTTCGGAAACATCTAATCTCCAAGGCCTGTATCCTTCGTTGAAGGTCAGCTGTAACTGACCATGTCTCACACGCATAGAGGAATATTGACAGGACCAGTGTACGCATTAATCTGATTTTCGTGCATAAAGCTAACCGTTTATCTTGCCAGATTTTGTTAAGCCGTGCAAGCGCCGCTATTGTCTGTGCTATTCTGGCCAACACCTCACATTTTGACCCTTCATCACTGACAATCGACCCAAGATATTTAAAACAGTCAACCACTTCGAGTTTCTGACCGTTAGCTTTTATCCTGCTGTTGAAGCCCGTAGCGTTGTTGGTCATTAATTTTGTCTTTCCGGCATTTATCTCCATACCATAGTCAAGAGCTGTTTCATCGAGCCTTCTGACCCATTCCTGGAGTTCTGCTTCTGAACCCGCCAACCCGTCGATATCATCTGCAAAACGAAGGTTGGTAATTGTTCGGCCCCCTATCTTGACAGTACCAACGTGACCTCCAAGTGCCTCACTCATAATTCCTTCAAGGAATATATTGAAAAGAGTTGGAGAGAGTGTACACCCCTGTTTCACACCAACTGATGTGTGAAACCAGTCCCCTTGCCTCCCATTCACAAGAACTGCGCTAGACGCCTTGCCATACAGGTGTTCAAGGACCGTTATAATATTGCCGTTGATATTATACATCCTCATGGTTGCCCAAAGCGCTTTATGCCATACCCTATCAAACGCCTTCTTAAAATCCACAAACACATGATACAGTGTTTGCTGCTGTTCTAGATATTTCTTGCTTAGCAGCCTTAAATTAAATATATGTTCTGTAGTGCTTCTTCCCTGTCTGAACCCTGCTTGCTCCTCGGCAATGATGTTCTCTGCTTGGGGTTTCAATCGGTCGAGGATTAATCTAAGCATGACCTTGCTAGGGTGACTGATGAGGCTTATTGTTCTGTAATTTTGGCACAAGTTTAGGTTTCCTGACTTATGTAACTGTATAACTATTGATTTCGTTCATAAGTCCGGCCAGTTTCCTGTCGCCCATATTTTGTTACAGATGTGTGTCAGGCCTTCCACCACTACCTCTCCACCTGCTTGTAAGAGCTCTGCTGGTATATTGTCCACGCCGGCCCCCTTCCCTCTTCTCAATGTCTTTACCGCTGCAAATACCAGTACGTCATTTTCCTCAATAAGGCACTTGCCGTTTTTATCATGGATCATAAGGTTCCTGCTTTGTCTTGGTGTTATCAGTTCTTTGACCACCTTGTATGCTCCTTTAGCATCATTTCTGTTTAGTCTCTCTTCGATGTTTGCGCATTGCTCACATATCCACGCTTCTTTCGCCTCTCTCATCTTTTATAACCTTAATATTAAACGTTAAGTAAAGACATTTCACCACGTACACATTTTTATGTAAATATAATTTATCAATGTAGCTTTTTCATGCTGAAGTTGTATATAATATAGTTGACAAAAAGATAATTCAAAGCAAATAATTGATTTATGTTGTCCTAAAAGTGGATTCTTTATCTCAACAGACTAGTACCTATCTCGGAGTGATGCCAAGAGTGAGTCACTGGTCTGTGTATGTTTAAACAGTGGATTCTCTACCTCGATAGACTGTTCCTCACTAGTCTGTGGATTTTCTCCCTCTGTCATTTCATTATTTGTCCCTGGTTTTCCTGTAGATCCTGTTCTATTTAAATTGATCTTCGATACCTGAAATATGAACAGAGCACAGTGACATGCATGTTTTCAAAATATGTGGGTATTTGACAGCTTTAGTGAAGCCTCTCATGGTCTTGCACAAATGCCTACCCTAAATAAGGATTGAATAACAGTACTTCATAATAACAGGAAAAGAGCCAGAAAAACAACACATGTACACATTCTGTTTTCTTTCTATTTTTAAAAAAAGGTACTTTTGTACATTCTAAAGATAATATGGGTCCTCAGAGTGAAAGAGCCCTAGCTACTTATGGCCAAAGTAACGGGTTTGATTTCCATTATTGACACAAGCCAGTCAACCCAGATGTAAATGGGTGGCTGACTTACTGTTAGGGAAGGAAAGGCAGTGAGGAATGGAACTGAGCAGCCATCTCATAAAAATTATATCTTGAAATGAACACTTCATCTCTGACAGCAGTGCCTAATGTGGTACTACTTTTTTTGCACAGATAACATAACATACAAACTTTCAGATTCACATAATTCCTAACTAAATCTGGAAAATTCCTGAACCCCTTAGAAGCATATCATTACTAGTACATGTATTGTTGTTGTCCCTACCACAGTATTACAACGACTCTATTACTTTCTCTACAATATTTCTCCAACTTAGATATAATTCTCAAACAATAAATAAGTGATTCGCAATTCAATATATTCAGCTTGGTTGTGATCAAGACTTTATTACTCGCAAATATCTATGTTTGTTTTCTTTGTAGTAAAAGTTGCAGTATGAATACTGTATTTTCCATCTTTTCATACAAATACATTGCATGTTGTGAATTTCTTACACAAGTTGTTATCAATCCTTAATATTACATCATTTCAAACATATGTGTCTTCTTGTTATCTATGTTTACGTTATCCTCCACATTCTTATAATGATCTTGTTCTACCATGACTTTTTTTATTCTAACGACAGAACTCTCACATCCACATAGAGTTTAATGTAAAAACTAGGAATTTTGAGTAAATATACCAGAAAATACCAAGATGCGTACATATATATGTGGACGTATGCATTTACATTTATGTTGATATGAGACAGTTATAAAAAATGTACAAGAAATGAGTAATCAGCAAATATGTTCAAATAGGGCCAAAAAAACAAATTCAGCCAGTTATAGACCAGTGAGTTTAACGAGCATAGTTTGCACAATTTTAGAGTCAATAATGAAAGACAACTTTGTAATGCACTTACATACATTTCATCTAATCAGTGATAGTCAGCACATGTTTATTGAAAAGAGATCATGGTGCTTAACAAATTTATTAGAATTCATAGAGCAGGATACCAAAATGTTAGATGGAGGGGAGCCAGCGTATGTTATTTATCTAGATTTTGCAAACATCTTTGAAAGAGTGCTCATCAAAAATTGTTAAGACCATTAAAATCACACAGAATAGGTGGGAAGTTGCCAAATGGATATAACATTGGTTAACAGGAAGGAAGAAGGCAGAAAGTGGGAATAAATAAGGAGTACTCTGAGTGGGGTGAATTAAAATGGCGAGTGCCACAGGACTTAGTTTTGGGACCAATTTTATTCTTAAAATATATAAATGATTTGGACAACGATATTACTTAGATCCATTATTAAAAACGCAGTACGCACACCGCCTTGGGGATTAGAGAAATATGGCGAACGCAAAAAAAAAAAAAAAAAAAAAAAAAAAAAGATCCATTATTGCAAAATTTGCGGATGACACAAAACCGTGCACAAGTGTCTCATCTAAAGCAGAAGTGGATATATTAATGTTGGATTTAGATAACATTAAAGAATAGTTTGAGAGCTGGCAGATGGAGTTTAATGTAGATAAATGTAGTCATCCCCATAGTGAGGGGGGGGGGGGGATGGCATGGGTTAGTGGTGAAGTGACACGGCTCACAACCGAAGGTGCTGGGTTTCGATCTCCATCACAGCACCAGCCGTTACACCAGGGAAGCAAACCCTTAGAAAATGCAGGAGGAAGCAGACCCTTACATAAAATTCATGCTGAAATCGGATGCACTGGGCCAACAGGCGCAAAATAAAAACCACAGTGCAACGCACACCACCTTTGGGAATAGATAAATAAGGCGAACGCAAAAATATTTTTCCAATTTAAAAAATCCCATCGGTAGTTCCAATATGGAATATAATCACATAATGGGAGAAAACAATATTAGAAAAAAAGAAAAGGAAAATGACCTAGGAGTTATAATAGATCATACAGGTAAGGTGAGTAAGCAAGTCCAGGTTATAATAGATCATACAGGTGAGGTGAGTAAGCAAGTCTAGGTAGCAGTGAAAAAGGCAAATGCAATGTTGGGTATGATAAATAGAAAAATTAAACATAGGAGCAAGGGAGTTATAATCAAACTGTATAAAGCATAAGTTAGACCTAGATTGGAGTACTGTGTTCAGGTGTAGATCTTATTATAGAAGGCGAGTCAAACATGCTGGAAAGAATACAAAGAAGGGGGGCGAATCTGATAGTGAAATTTCGGAATTACAGTTATGAGGAAAGATAAAAACCTGCTTACAATGTCTACTAGAGAAGAGGAGAATTCGAGGTGATTTAATATAAGTTTATAATATAATCAACGAAATGTACACATTATATTGTAAGAAGTTTTTCAAGGTATAGCTGACTACAACAATATATAAATATACATTATTTAAAGAAAGATCCAGATTAGATATTAGGAAATATTTTTTTAATCAGAGAGTGGTGAATGCTTGGAATGCATTGTTGTGATTGCCACAGAAAATAGTGGAGGCAGGGTTAGTTAATGCATTCAAGAAAAGATTGGAGGCACAGTAATTTTGAGATCAAATGGAGTAGAAGAAACTGGTTGTATAAACTCTGCAGAGTCTCATAATCCATTGTAAAGAACTTAAGTTGTGTCAAGAACCAACCTCATAGTCAAGCTCCTTATCATTCATAGTGCGCCGTCTGCTGAACGCCTGCATTCAAATATCAAATTGTGAAAATATGAAAAGTGGAGATGGTTAGAGTCTAGTAGTAATGCTGCTAATGATAACATTCTAAACACATGTACACATTTTCACGTACAAAATTGTGAAAATGTGCCATTTGTTAATCGTCGACTTGGAATAGCATACATTTATCTGTGAGCTTTTCATGTTTATTGTACATTCTCCGAACAAAAACTAGTTATTTCTTACGTTGTGAGCTGTTGAGAATCTGGTATCGAAATCCATCACATGTTCATCGATTCCTGAAAGGCTCTCTATGTAGCTGAGAGGTAGGCTATATCCTTTTTTGCGAATCCGAAAATATTATCACGAGAATGTCTTGAATCTGTATTATTTTTGTTCTTCGACAGTGTTAAGAGATCAGTTTAGCAATGTACTCGTATTTATTTATGTTACTCCTTTTTATTGTTGCTGTAAATGCCTGGTTCTTCTTTAGGTCCCCACATGTTTCCATTGTTGTTCAGGTATTCATTCCTTCAGCCTGGTTCTTCTATATGTCCCCACATGTTTCCATTGTTGTTCAGGTATTCATTCCTTCATAGGCCTCTCAGTCTTTGCAGATCATGCGCGTGGCACCCTGGGAGTAGCCTCTCAGGGTGCAAGCCTGGGTGCTGAATATGGAAACCCTGGGTTATTCAAACTGCAGGATCTCCATCTCAGCCTCGCTGGTGTAATCCAAAGGAATGCAAAGCATGACAATTTGGCACCAGCCCAGCTGCAGGAGCTGCTGGAATGATTTTGCAATTTTGAAACCATTCGCCTTAGGTGCTACCACTTCTGATTTTCTGTCTGGGTTTACTCTCGTAGCCCTACCCTCTGCTGAGGTTTCCACAAGGCAGTGGAGTCATTACCCACAAATGCTAGTTACACGAGACATCCGATGATGCTCTCATCATTCCAAGACTAGCCAGCACTCTTTGGGACTTGTGGGTTCAAAATCAGAGTTTCTCCTCTCCTAGGCGAACTTCCTGAACAGGCTAACAAGCTTCGTCTACCCAGGTTAAAGAGTCAGAGTTTACCTTCTTTTACATTGGCTGCCAACCAAGGCTAATGAGTACCCGGCAGTATAACTGGGCGGGTAGATTGTTCGGGTATTTAACAGAAGAATTAAAGGCAAGTTCTTTGTCTGCAACTTCTTTAATGTTTCTCTTTTACCATACTTCACATCATCATCATCAAGTGCCATCTCCGCAACGGAGGTTGACGATAATAGATCTCCATCTGTCTCACGTCAGGCTAGTACACGCAGTCAAACTGTGTCGCGACCACAACTTGATGCTATCTGTCCATCTGTACTTCTGTCGCCCTTTGGCTCTCTTGCCCTCTACTCTGCATTTCTTCTTCTTTGTACGCTGTCAGACGTCAACTTGTATTTGTTAGAAGAAAGCAGCTGTCATCCTGAGGCTGTCGCCACTGCCATAGAGCTTGTCTAGTGTTGGCACTGGTGATGGCCACATGTGCTTTCTCTGGTCCTCGTATGTCAGGCAGTTTTGCAGTAGATGTTCGGCGGTCATTTTCCCTGCATACTCTGCATTAAAAAATTACTTTCAGCAGACTGGCATGTCGCTTGACATGACCAAAATATTTTATTTTTTAAAATGTTTTCCAGAAGTGTCTGTTCTACCTGGAGTTGTTCCAGAACCTACATTATACAAATCCTGCAAGATCAGTTGAAATTGTTGTATTAGTCTTGCGATTCCAGTTCACGAAATTAATCACTTCATCTCGCAATAAATATGGTCTTTTATCCGGTACTGTATTCATTAAATTGTATATATCAGTGCAGTAATTTGAGACACCTACAATTCACATCAATATATACTCATATGCAGAGTATTTATTATAATTGTAATTTAATGTCATAATTTATAATATTCCATTTTCATTTTTGACATTCGGCGTCTTAAAAAAACATGCAACTTCATCTGGATTTCTACATGCTAAGAGCAAATTAATATATATAGATTGTATAGGGAGAGTGAAGAGAGAGAGAGAGAGAGAGAGAGAGAGAGAGAGAGAGAAAGAGAGAGAGAGAGACAGAAGGTGTTGAGTGGTAGTGAGTGTATGGAGTGTATGTGTGGATGTCGTATACAAACAAATATTTTACTAACCGTTATCTGAATGTAAATGATAAAGACAAGATGAAAGATGATAAGTAGAGCAATGAGCAATCCCTGGGCAATCTCATCATACAGTTCAATTTTGGCGTTGCTTTTGAATTTTTTCAAATGAATCATAATAGAGTTTTCCACTGCTTGCAAAGCCAGTAGAATTAGAGCGAACACCACATACATGTCCTGAAACAGATAATACATTTCTGTTACTTCAACTGAAGAAGATGGACCTAGTAAGATTTAAATTAAATATCTCATTAAATTTGCTTATGCATGTTATGGCTTGTTCGCTTATTGTGGACAAACAGTATATGATAGCACTGCAGTGCCCTGACCAGCGCTCCAGAAAACGAGCTTTGTCAGTAGCGAGTGCTGTGCCATTATCATTAGGGACGGGAGGTAATATAGAGGCAGAAAAATCAAAAGAAAAATATTAAAAATATTTGAACAAGCAGAACATAGAAAATGAATAAAACAGCAAAAAATTACTGCGAAAAAAAACTTGCTCAGAGGATCAAGACTGATAGTAAACGCTTTTCTTATGTTAAAAATAAACAAAGAACAAAAGACAAAGTAAGCCCTCTCATAGTCAGTATAGAAAAAGTAGTAAGTCAGAATAAGCAGGCAGATAATCTACTCAATCGGTACTTTGGCACAGTCTACACAAAAGAGGACTGCTCCAAAATCCCAGAGCCTATATATTTTTCAAAGAGACATGGATACAGTGGGATTAAGATCAATGTGTATTACAGAGAAAATGTATTTTTAAAAATTGGAGGAGTTGAAAGTGGATAAATGTTCAGGTAAAGATGGTATTCATCTAAAATTGCTGTTTGAAATTAGAGACCAACTAGCAAAACCATTGGCTATATTATGTTCTCAATCACTTGCAAAAGGGATTGTTCCACAAGATTGGAAAGATGCAGGAGTGATCAAAAAGGACACAAAATCAGATCCAGCAAATTATAGACCGGTGAGTTTAACGAGCATAGTCTGTAAATTGTTAGAGTCAATAATCAAAGAAAACATTGTAATGCATTTAAATAAGTTTAATCTAATCAGAAATAGTCAGCATGGGCTTACTAAGAGTGAGATCGTGCTTAACAAATCTATTAGAATTCATGGAAGAGGATACTAAAATGATAGATAAAGGGGAGCCAGTGGATGTTATTTATCTAAATTTTGCAAAGGACTTTGATTGAAAACTTCATCAAAGATTATTTAGAAAGTTAAAATCACATGGAATAGGTGGGGAAGTTTCCAAATGGATTGAAAATTGGTTAACGGGAAGAAGACAGAAAGTGGGCATAAATAAAGAGTACTCTGAGTGGTGTGAAGTAAAAAGTAATTGCCACAGGGCTCGGTTTTGGGACCAATATTGTTCTTGATATATATAAACGATTTGGACATTGATATGGGATCCACGGTTGCAAAATTTGATGATGACACAAAACTATGCAGTAGTGTCTCATCTAAAGCAGAAATGGATACATTGAGCTCGGATTTAGATAAAATTCAAGAATGACCTATAAGCTGTCAAATGGAGTTTATTGTAGATAAATGTCCAGTCATCCATATAGGTAGATCCAATATGAAACATAATTACAGAATCGGTGAGAACAATATTAGAAAGATAGATAAGGAAAGGGACCTAGGAGTTATAATAGATCATACAGGTAAGGGAGTGAGCAAGTTCAGGTAGCAGTGAAAAAGGCAAATGCAATGTTAGGTATGATAAAAAGAAATATTAAACATAGGAGCAAGGAAGTGATAATCAAACTGTTAGAACTAGATTGGAGTACTGTGTACAGGTGTGAAGTCATAGAGGGGATATAAACATGCTGGAAAGAATACAAAAAAGAGCGACAAAGCTGATAGTGGGATTCCAGAATTACAGTTATGAGGAAAGACTCATAAAAACCGGCCTCCGGTGTCTAGAATGAGAAGAATTCGAGGTGACTTAACACAGGTTTATAAGATGATGAGAGAAACGGATAAATTAGACTATAACAAGTTTTTTTTTTTAAATACGGCCACCCAGAAGAACAAGAGGGCATAGCTACAAATTAACTAAAGAGAGGTCCTGATTAGATATAAGGACATATTTTTGTAGTCAGAGAGTGGTGAATGCTTGGAATGCATTGCAACGGAGATATTGGAGGCAGGGACAATTAATCCATTTAAGAATAGATTGAATGCGCATAGCTTTTAGAGCAAGGTAATATAAATGAAACTGGTTATATACAGACTCTGCAAGTTCTTCTAAACCAATATAAAGACGTAACGATAAGTTAAGTTGAGGGAGATGAATGATATAACCTGGGACCGTAGATTGCTTTCATCAGGGCATCGTAGAACCGCTTCGAGTCATTTGTGTCTGCATATCTATGGATTTCATTGATTTTGCCTCTGAGCTAGGCATTATCCAAAACCGTGAGCTGGTTCTGGATAATCATGCGAATATTGGTGAATGCTGACTTTTTAGAAGAGGAGGGATCGCTATCATGGAGTCTTAGCAGACGGTGTTTTTTTATCCAACAAAGTCTTAATAGCCTCATCGTTCACATCAAACCAGTCAGGGTTTGCAAGTCAGATGACCCAAGTACTTAGAAGCGGTAGAGTAAACAGCATCCTTCAGGCAGGTCCAGTTATCCTCTGTAGTATTCATGCAGGACTGTATATCCGTCAGCTGACTGGAAAAGCCTTCCGCATGGGCAGACTTTGCAGTTTGAAGATGTCTCTTAGCTGGTTTCCGACCCTGATGTCGTCTGGTTTATATGTATAGATTAAGCTTCAACACAATGAGGTACCTCATAAAAATTAAAGAAGCAGCCATCTTAGATTTCCTCCTTGTTAATAACTTTACCATGACACGTGTTCAGAAGAGGACATGCAGACCATTATGAATGAGATTTTGGCGACGTGCACTAACTTTGGTTTCACCATCAACACAAAGACACAAAGAAAAATGAAGTAATGTTTCTGCCTGCTTCCAGGAAGCCATACCGCGAACTAATCATCACTGTACAGAGTCAGCATCTACAAGCAGTTGATAGCTTTACCTTGGCAGTACTCTCACCAGAGAAGAAAATATCCATTCTAAGATCTACAGTAGGATTGCCATGGCAAGCGCTGCTTTTTGAAGACTGCGAGCAAATGTTTGGAACCGGCAGCGAATCTGTGTTGCCACCAAGATTAGGGTATATCGTGCTGTGGTGCTGACCACCTTTTTATACGCTTGCAAAACATGGACAGTCTATATTAGACATGTCTGGAAACTCAACCATTAACATGTGAGTTTTCTCTGCAGGCTTCTCAGAATCGGCTGGCATGATAGAATGCCGAACTCTGAAGTCCTTAGCAGTGCAAAGCTGCAGATATCCACATACACTGCTGCAGAAAGAACATATCAGTTGGACGGGACATGCTGTTCGTATGCACGATAAGCAGTCCCTTAGCAGCTACTGCATGGTGAGCTCAGGTCAGGCAAGCTCTTGCCTGGCGAGGGAGGGGACGCTGGGGAAGAAATTATACAAAAACTGTTTTTGATAGTATCTACGGACAGTTTCCTAATCGATGTCAACTCATATCCAGGAGAAGTGGAGAGAACACAACCAGTCGCTCTTGATGATGTCTCTAGACCTCACTAGGGCCTTCGATTTGGTTAGTAGAAAGAATCTATTCGAACCCTTAAAAAAGATCGGCTCTTCACCTCCCCCCCCCCCCCCCCCATCCTTTTCTTCCCAACTGCGTAGCATGATAATTTCCTTTCACACTGATTGAAGGGCTCAGTTCTATACAACGGATCATCAAACTCGTTTCCCATCAAGAGTGGAGTGAAGCAGAGATGTGTGCTCACGTCGAACCTCTTTGGGATCTTTTTCTCCATGCTCCTATCGTACCCTTATGGGACGTCTGTGGGCGATGTTTATCTGCATACAAGGTCAGATGGGCGGCTGTTTAAACTGTCCCGACTGCGTGCGAGGACCAAGGTAATAACGGTGCTCATCGAGGAGATGATATTTGTGAATGATGGGGTTCAAGTGACCAATAATGAAGAGGTGCTACAGCGACTGGGAGACAGATTCACCGAAGGGTGCAAGCAGTTTGAACTCACCATAAGCCTGGAAAAGGCACAAGTATGCGCACAGGGTATTATCACTACCACCTCCATAAACATTTGTGGCGTCACTCTGGAGGTCGTCAACAGTTTCACTTATCTGGGGTCTGCCATCAGCAACACTCTCTTGTTCGAGAAGGAGATAGACAGTAAGCTTAGTAGGGCTAATACCATCATGACCCGCCTGACGAAGAGAGTCTAGGAGAACACTGCATTATCTCACTACACCAAGTTTAAGGTCTATCAGACCTGCGTCTTGGCACTCTCATGTATGGAAGCGAGACTTGGCGCACTTACACTAAACAGGAATGGCGGCTCAACACCTTTCACGTGAGGTGTCTATGGTGTATATTGGGGATTGAGTGGCAAGAGAGAGTGTCACATAATACGGTCTTGCATATTAATAGTACAGGGAGATTGGAACGCCAAATTAGGCAAAGATGCTTGTCCTACAAAAGGGAGTAAGATAGGGATGTATCCTCTCACCTTATCTATATAACATCTATGCAGAATGTATATTGAGAAATGTTAGAGAAAATGAGAACATTGACAATTTTAATACATTTGCGATTGGCGGGTACGAGATTCTAGAGATACGATACTCAGACGACATAGTGATGCTATCAAGAAGTGTAGAAGGGCTAGAGCAGCTAATTTCAGCTGTAAATGGACACAGTAAAGATCAAAGCCTGTTTATAAACATAAACAAAACAAAGATAATGACAACACAATGTCAATATACATTTACAGTAAATGGTGAGGAAATAAAACAGGTCACGCATTTTGAATTTCTGGGCTCTAGGATGGACAAGAATGGTGACTGCTCGAAAGAAATCAGAAGAAGAATAGCCATGACAGTACAGAGACTGAACAGCCTGGAGAAATTATGGTAAGGCACCAACAAAACGACAAAAGTAAAGGTATTGAGAGCCTGTGTTATTTCTGTGACAGCTTTTGGCCGCGAATCATGGACGATTACCAAAACGTCTAGACAAAGAATCGAATCCTTCGAATCAAAATGTTACAGAATTATCCTCAGAATTCACTGCACAGGCAGAGAAAAAGACAAATATAGACATTCGGCAAGAGTTGAAAATTGAGGAGAACTGGCTTATTAATTCCATTATGGCCAAAAAATGTAAATACGTTGGTCACATCAAGAGACACAGCGGTCTTGAGTGAACAGTGATGGAAGGTATGGTACCAGGCAAAAGAGGCAGGGGTTGACCAAGAAGACGATGGTACCAAGACATCCAGGAATGCTTGGATATGACTATGGCGGAAGCTGGAGTTTTGGCAAGGGAAAGAGTTTCTTTCAGACAGACTGTGATGGGAGCGACGTTCTATAAAAGACATGCTACGTGACGATGCTCGTTCTATTGGACAAGAAATTGGCCCATCTAGTAATGAACTTACAAATGAGAGAGGCTGTCGATTGTTAGAATTCATTAGATATAACTGGGTAATACCTGCTAACCCACTAAGAATACACAGAGAGTCGACACGGTACACATGGCATGCCCCAAACGGTATCCACCACAAGCAAATTGATTATATTTTAGTACAGAGACGATTCCAGTCCGGGGTAGATGACAAGAAGAATACAATAACTTATCTAGGTGCTGACATAGGCCGTGATCACGACCTAGTCATGCTGAACTTTGGAGTCAAACTAAAAATCATGAACCAATCACGTGATGTCAGACCCAAATTCAACCTAGACAAGCTGACAGACCGGTTATCGGCACAGAGATACGAGGATCTAATCAGAGAAAAGTTATCTATCCTGATCGAAACAGATCTCGAAATTGAAGCACTGCCAACTAGCGTGAATGAGTCCTTGCTGGATGCAGCCAACACCATACTAGAAAAACAGCGACGAAAGACCAAACCGTGGGTGAAGATGGTATTCTGACAATGTGATGAAAGATGGTCACAAAAAGGACATACATCTATGGAGTGGGGAGCAATTGCATATAAGTGCATCATCAAAAGAATTAGAACAGAGATGAGAAAAGCGAAAAATGATTGGATCTCCCAGAAATTAAGCTAAAACGCTGCGATTCAAGGACGTATGCAAGAGGAACATGAAGCCATGCGACATACCATCTGAGGACTGTGAAGAAATGTTTCAGGATCGAACTGTTTGGAGGCAGTCAGTTGAAGGGGACATAGTGGCTGCGGACGCTCGTAGATGCCTTTAGATGCAGGTAAAAGAGAAAGACTGAAAATATTAAGGAACAGCCAGACAAGCCAACCTCCCTAGCTTGGTTGTGCGGTCTGTGGCAGGAACTGTCACTCGCGGATCGGCCTATACAGCCATAGCAGACAGTGTCGAAATACAGGAGACAGATTTGGACAAAACTCACAGGGTGGCACGCGCATGGTCTATATTGACTGAAACGCCTATGATGATGAGCGGTCCGTTAAAATGGCGTCTGTGTTCAAAACATGTTACAAACAATGAGCTGTAATTGAATTCTTGATGACAGGCAAAAATAGGAAACTTTTTTATGTAATTTTGCCAAGTGCTGTACAATTATTTGAAGTGACAAGACAAGGACTTCGGAGTGGATTTGCATTTCACTATAACAGTGCAACTGTCATGAACAAAAACATTTCCCTTCAATCAGTCAACTTTCAGTAGAGAATGCAAAGATACATCTTATCGATCAGTGTGCAGCTTTTGTGATATGCTGTATTGGCTGCAGTCATACTGACTTGAACACTTTCTGTGGTAAAATGGATTGACACCCCCAGTTAGACACAGCAGTAATGCTATTATACAGAAAGAAATGGAGGATGCTGATTTTAGAGTGTAAATTATTAGTATGCAAAATGCTGCTATTCAATAGTATAGAAGTGCAGAAGAAGGTGACAGCAAGTTCCGATATATCTTGTTATGGTATCTAGATGACCAGAGGCCATTCATCTACAGTTGGTGCCATAACTATCATTGGCTTGCAAACTGGAGAGGTAACAGTTACTAAGGCAAAGTGTAAAAAGTTCAATTCGTGTCAGTACTGACTACAAGACAGAAATTCATTTCAGAAATTTAAATTAAGTCATGATCAGGTTTGTACGATGACGGATTCTCAGGATCCATAGAATCAGCAGCTGCATGTGACATTTGTTCTTGCCCAGCAGACAAGTATAATCTCAGGTACACGAAGTTTAGTTGGGATAGAGACACTAGCAATTTCAAAAAGGTGTTTGAATCCAAGCCTTATAAAAAGGATTGACTGACAGAAACAAAATGGAATGTGTAGGTCGTGATCAGAACAGAATGGGTACTCGGTTTAGAAATTTTTAGTTTCTGAAGAAAAATCTTTAACTGATGGTAAATCCACAAGTGGTGAGGGTAGACTAACAGACAGTGTCATCGATAAGCTACTGGTATACTATGGAAATACCATTTTAGCTAACATAAACAGCATTCACAAAATGCGAGAAGAGATGTGGGCAGTGTATTTCCACAAGGCTTAAACAGATGAGAACCTTGTTCGTACCTTTTGCAACATTGGGACTTGTGTCCCCACAAACAGTCTGTCTGAGATGGCACAGTGAATTACTTTAAACATAATAGAAACCTTCCATTTGCTTTTCACGGAGGCAATTAAGCGCATATTCAAGGACCTCTCCAAAACAAAATTACTGAGAAAGAGTCAACAAGGTTATACTCAACATTCTAATGAATCATTGAACAGATTAATATGGAAATAGTATCCTCAAATAAAAAAAACAAAGACCTTCAACTGTAAATACAGCAGTTGGAATTGTTGTGTGCTACTTTAGTAATGAAACTCACGGCCTGACAACAATCCTTCAGGAATTTGACACTCAGCCGATATAATTTATGCATACATTCTGTGGTGAAAAAGACAGCCTTCCCATATAAATATCTAGAATAGAAAAACTACAAATGCTTCAATTAAATCAAGAAGAGCAAAGACACGTAGAAGACTTGTCCTGAAGGAAGAGCCGACACAAATAGAGGATCAGCTGTGTCTTCCTGTGAGATACTGAACTCTTATCAGGTAAAAGAGTTTAAATATTTGTATCAATCAACTTTAACGAAAATCAGGCCTGTTATTCATAGTTCCGGTGATAATTTCTACAATTTTAGAGCTAGAGATTTCAGATTTATTACACTTATAGACCATGGTATCCTTTATGGCATGAAGCTTCACTTTTTTGTATAGATGGTACAGACACAGAGATATTGCTATACAAAGTTCTAAATTGTTGCTATTTAAAATGGTCAAATTGCAAGAGCCATATCTATAAAGCCCATTGGGGTAGACATTTTTGGGTGCTTCATGCCATAGGTAGGGATGTTATGCACATAAAGTGCTGGTTTGGCATTCGTTACACTTCTGGTGTTAGTGAAATTAGTTACTTGATGCACTGTGGGTTTTGCTTTATTTGTTTTTTCTTTATTTCATGTAAATTAATTATTTTCCCACAAAACATGACAATTCATAAAGAAAACTCTGTTCATCATATAATATAATATATCTGGAAACGTGGCCAAATTTTCAGTCAATAGGTTTGTTGGGGGTTTTTTTTCTGTAATTTTTAAAAAAAAGATAACTCTTTTTGGAGTGGGACTTCCCCTTTAAGCCGGATGCAGAAAGTTGTCTTCTAATGAAAGGAAGCTAATATAGACACAAGGAAATTCTACACGGGCCATGGTAAGGATGTAAGATCAAGAAGAAAATAGATGGACGACAGAAGAATATCTCTCGAAGAAAAGAACACGTAAAACTGAATGATACTGCTTTATAAACAGGTGTGAAAATAGGGGGATTGTGTTTACTGGAAATCAATTCATGGACTAAAGAGCTGAAAAGAACCTGTATAACAGAAAGGTAAAATGGAAAGGGCAGTGTCTTCTATATTTAATATAAAGCCAATACCATGCAGCCTTTGCTATAATCCAATATTCAAAAATGTATATCATTTTACAATAAACATCTTTTGCACGAGTCAAACCATAGATAAAGCTTTTATTAATCGAGCACAAATAGAGTATCACCATTTTTGGCAATTTTATACAAATAATGCACGTATTTCGTATCTACAACTGATAAGAGATCAAATGATGAGAATTTTCAGCTTGCAACTTAAGACAGTCTGTGCAATGTACAAAGTATTTTCCTAAATTAACTAACATTCAGCGCAATGTAGAGATTTTGAAAGAAATGTGTGAGGGGAAATATTACTTCTGGCTGAGGATCTAACATTTCTTCTTCTTCTTCGTTGTTCGTTCTCAATCTCCCACTACCAAACCCTGAAAGGGCAAGCAGCAGAATGTAGTTCAGAGAACGGAATACGTTGTGTTGTAGTTTACAGCTTGGCTGCGATATTTGCACCTTCCGGTCCAACACATCCGACTTCAGCAAGCATTTTTTGAGTACTGGGTTAGCATTCCCTCTTCGATCTCTTCTCCTTAGCCAGTCTGTCCTGCTGCTGCCTGTTATCCAGGATCACCGCGTGGAGGTGTAGAAGGGTCTTGGCAGCTATGGTTCGCTGGCCCTGACGCTAGCAGTTAGCTATGGGTCGCTGACCACTGCAGCTCATGCGCTGCTCAGCATCTTGGATCTAACCTTTCAATTTGTTTTTGTTTTGATAGTTGAGAGTTTAAAATTGTTTTTTTTTAAATTGACAGGTGATCACTAGTAATATAACATATACAACTTATACTGTAGAATTACATTGTGCAAGTGGGAGAAATAAGAGACATTTTTTATTTATTTTATAAATTATTAGTCAAGTTTTAGAACAATTGCAATAACAATTTACAAATTTAAAATATGCCTCTCAAATATCATTTACAACATAAATTCGCTATGTGTAAACACACAGTTGAATAACGGGTGTGTACATATTGAATATAAAGTACCTAAGTTTTAAGTGTGCACATTAAGTATATTCACATCATGTAAATAAAAAGCTACGCAAGTATAAATTGTAAATTAATTTAAGTGTGCATAACTCCTGCTGGTCGACAAATATGAACAATAACTTAGCAAACTTAAAAAGAAGGTCAGAGCTCGACAAATCAACAGAACAGACGATGAGTTAATATGTTGCCGTCAGTCTTTTCTCCATGTCGCTTCTTCCAAAACATAATATTATAGTTGGACCCGTTCTGTAATCTCGCAAAAGTTATTTGTGTGTTCCTCCAGTTGTTGTTTCTGTAGTAATTTATTTCACATGATGAGGCTGCAAGCCCCACGCACAACCTCTTTTAGTCGCTTTTAATGATATTCAAGAAAAGTTGAAGTGGACATATTCTTCATCTCTCCTGGTCCACGTAAATATCATACTGATCAGACATGTTAGTCAGGGTCAAGCAAAATATACTGGCCAAGGACCTCACCTCAACTTCCACGTAGTCCTTCCTGGAAATGGGCTGTTTTCATGGCAGCCTGGCTAACAAGGTGAGGGATCGTCGTGATCCCAGTATCAGTGAGCGACACGCAGATGAAGTCAAGCAATAGCCCAACCGCCTGGAAGACCCTGGTCCACCTTCATCAATACGCTTGGGATGTGAGGAAAGCTACAACAAAATGTCACTTACGTCATTTTCAGGGCACACAAAAAAGTAAATCTACTCATTGTGGGCATTCAACTATATCATTAACAATATCAACAACAACAACCGCCAGTATAATTCATTTATTGACATCAAGCTAAGCAAAGTTTATGTAAACAGTTCAAAAGATCTCTCACCAAATATGTTAGGTATGATGTGTTTGGTAGGGATATCCTCAGCACAAGTTTATAGACAATGCATGTCAGAAATAAAGTTATCGTTACTGTGAGTCTTGCTTCGTGGTACGGTGCGATTCCCAAAACAACGAAACTCAAACACAGAATCAACAGCTGGAAGTTCTCACAAGAAAATATACAAGTTTAATTGTAAGTGTCCCATGAAAACATGCAAAGTTAATTGTGTCACATGACATCATGTAAAGTTAATTGTAAGTGTGATATGAAAACATGCAAAGTTAATTGTGTCACATGACATCATGTAAAGTTAATTGTAAGTGTGATATGAAAAGATGCAAAGTTAATTGTGTCACATGGAAACACACCAAGTTAACAGCATATTTGGGGTACTGTTTCTGAGGCATTCTCTCAAACTAAGATAAGTACTTCATACAGAGGATTCGTTTGCCTAATTTCATTGTGTGAAGTGCAAACCCAAGTTGGGGAGTCTTCGTCTCTAATGGACTTTTTCTGTCAATCAACTCGAAACAAACGTATATCCCATATATTTTTGATCATGCAACAAACATGGTTATTAGTTCACTTATTTTATGTATTGTCATTATTTCACGGCTATGTTCGTTAGGTTTCTCTCTATATTACAGACATTTCTCAGAAGGGAGAACCACAGAATCCATAATCATCATATTACGTATCACATTAGAAATGATAACAAAAAGGATTGAAAACAGAAATACGATAATAAGTGGTATACCAATAACTCAACAACAACTATTACAACAGTAACATGACAATCATAATTGAAAACAGAATACCACAATAACATTGTATCAATAGCTTGACAACAGTTGCTATAGTAACAGAACCTAGGGGAATGCAGATAAACGACATAAAGCTGATTTTCCAGCGACGCTGGTTGACAACGTCAGAAGCTATGCATCTGGCCTAGCAAACGCGCCCACCAGGGAGCCAATGCACTGCTAACTAACTGATAACCAACACAACACGAACAATTAAAAACATTAGTTCCCCAAACACTTTTACAACATTAAAACACCAATCACAATTATAACAGTAACACAATATTAAGAACCTAAAACGGCACTACCACAATCACTATAGTTATAGTAGCGCACGATAGAAGCAGTAGCACTGCATTCAAGATTGAGGACAGTGACTCACGATATAAAAAGTAGCACTGCAATCAAGATTGAGGACAGTAAAGCACGATAGAAACACAAGTACTGCAATCAAGATTGAGGACAGTAACGCACGATAGAAACAGTAGTACTGCAATCAAGATTGAGGGCAGTGACGCACGATAGAAACAGTAGCACTGCAATCAAGATTGAGGGCAGTAACGCGCGATAGAAACAGTAGTAGCACTGCAATCAAGATTGAGGACAGTAACGCACGATAGAAACAGTAGCACTGCAATCAAGATTGAGGACAGTATCGCAACAATCATGATTAGAATGGTAACTCGACAAGAATAGGTTTGATATTAACATCAAAATAACCAGTGCAACATTAACATATACAGTCACATATCGAGATCAAGTGGTCTTGCAAATACGAATGGTTCAATGCAGACGACGAAGAAGTCGTACTAAAAAGAGGACAACATAAAATACTGGACCAACTCTGACCAGAGGAGGCACAGGCAGCGGCAGCTGACAGAGAAGGATGGCGTGGTGTTGTGGGGGTGTCTTCATGGGTTTCCCAACGACCTCACCGGTTACGGGATGACCTGACCTGACACTAACATTTATAACGACGATCTCCAAAATAATAAATACAACATCTATCAAAACGAATTAAAATATAAAAAAGTAAAGATCCCGCTTACAGGCCGTGTGGTAAGTTGGGAATATAGTGTCAGGTCTATATTTTCCAGAGTAAAGGCACACAAGTCGTCGTTACTTCCCAGACGTGCTCTGGTATCCATTTGTTGGCTGGGTTGACGCCAGAGTCGTTTGTGATGGAATAAATATTCGACATTAATTGTGGATTGAATCCAGATCGCTCCGCTGGGTAGTCAGTGAACTAACCACTGCGCTACTACAAAACAAATAATCTTTGAAGGTTTAACCATAGTCGCTACACTACTGTCGGGGAATGAAGTTGTTAAAGATTTAAGTGTACTAGACCACATCTTGGATAATGGAGGGTAGTCAGTTCCTTTCCTCACCGCCTGTTACTCCCTAGTCGCATGCCAGGTACACATTTACAGCTGAGTCGAATGGAATGTGACGGACGCGGGAGTTGAACAATCAATATAATATTCGGGGACGCGTGGGATATGGGTTAAGTGACACGGCTCACAACCGAAGGTGCTGGGTTCGATCTCCATCACAGCATCGGCCGTTACCCCGGGGAAGCAAACCATTAGAAAATGCAGGAGGAAGCAGACCCTTACATAAATGCATGCTGAAGTCTGATGCACTGAGCCGACAGGTGCAAAATAAAAACCACAGTGCAACGCACACCACCTTGGAAATTAGATAAATAAAGCGAACGCAAACAAAACACACACACACACACACAAAAAACCAAAATATAATATTCAATAATGATCACATCAAAGACGGAGGCGATAACCACCACGTTAAAATGATCATAAAATAACAGTAACATCATTAATAATCACCACAATAATGAATACGTTCCAGAAGTAATAGCCTAAATTCCTCTTAATGTGTGCCTCCGCAACCAAGATGGGATGTTTGATGGAACTTGAAGAATCCGAGGTGTTGTAGTCACGTGTAAATGTAATATGTCGGTATGCAGTCCATTCTGTATTTCCCTGGACAGATGTGGCACAGGTCAGAATCATAGCTAACTAGCCTTCAAACATAGAGTATTTAAGGGCAATCAACACAATTAGAAACCACATATTGTAGAGTAACTGGTCCAGTTGCTTGCCACGACCAAACTAACCAATTACGAATCTTAGTCGTGTCTCGTTCGAGTCTACCTGGGTGTAATTAGCATCTAACTCTGTTTCACTTAAGGAACTTTTAAGAAGTCACTGACACATAACATCTATTTCACACACATTTGACTCGAATCGTCTATGCTTCAACTTAATATGGTTTACACCACTTATCGACTATCTTCTTATTTCTCTTCTACTATGTCTTCTTCTTTCTCTTCTTCTTCTTTCTCGTCTTCTTGGTCTTGTTCTTCTTCTTCTTTTTCTGTTTCTTTTTCTTTTGGGATTTCTTTGTTCTTGTTCTTCTTCCTGTTTATCTCCTTCTTCTTCTTGTGTTAATTCTTTTATTTTTCTTCTTTTTCTTGTTCTTCTTCCTCAGTTGATGCGGAATATGTTTTCGATTCCGGGGTCGATCTAGCCTCCACAAATTGGACACCAGAGCAATTCTGGAGAAGAAAACGGCCGGCATGATATTGACTATATCACCCTTAGTATGCTGTTGGTGAAAAAAAAATGTGGACATACGATCATATTCATTAATTTGCCACGCGTCGTTTAATTAGCATAAATTCAGAATTGTATGTAGAACTTTGTTTCAAACAGGTACGCTATGAGTCTATTCTGTGAATGATGGTGTTTGCAAGGGCCCGAGTCGGAACGTCTCCTACGTTAAACGGTGTAAGCGACTATCAGTGAAATATTTAAGCTTACCATTATGAGGAGCGCGTGGCCGACTAGTTTTGATGCCTAACTGCTGACAAGGAGGGCAGCGGATCGAATCCGAGGGAAAATGTAAATGTTTTTTTTTTCTGTTGAGAGTGAAATAAACAAACATATCCATCACACTACGTGACAGCAGCAGTGGCGAAACGGCCTTTAGTCCTCAGCTTAAAAACCCATCGACTACCCCAGCAGGGAGAGTAAAGTCGGAAGGTTTTAAAAAAATGTTATTTACTCATGCTTATATACAGGTACTTTACTCATCTTTGATCTACTTGCTAAAATGCCGGAGGATTTTGTTCGCTTGTTTTGATTTTGTTTTTTAAAATACCCCAATACTCATTTTTTGTGTATGGAATAACAATATTTGTTGAAACATCAAACACAATGACATAGTTTTTGGTCAATGTCTCAATGAATTTAAATATCAAGTAGTTTGATGAGTAATAAAGGCCGCCGTCCATCGCTGGCGATGATGACATAATTTATTTGCTAGCGCTATTTTTAGTAAGGATTAACTGCGCTACTTTTTATCCTCACTCTCTTGTCTCGAGCCGCCCGATCCCAGTGGCAAGTCAAGAACACGACCAATAGGGGCGACTACGAGATGCAGAGAATAATAGACATGTAAATATACTTGCACTATTATGGGAAATGTTCATGTCAACAAGGATTGTTTTATTCCATAATGAACGTTTTTGAGTACACAATACATTGGCAAATTCACCAATTAAATTAGAAAGTCACGTTAATTAATTATAAGTTCTTCCTGTTGATAGTAGGATTCCGGAATTTTAACTATGTGGAAAAGAATCAGAAAAACTGGCCTAAGGTGTCTAGAAAAGAGAAGAAATTGAGGTGATTTAATACAGGTTTATAAGATAATCAAAGGAAAGGAAACATTAGACTATAACAAGTTTTTTCAAAGTACAAAAAGGTACAAGAACAAAGGGGTACTGCTACAAATTATTCAAAGAAAGGTCCCGATCAGATAGTGTGTAATATTTGTTTAATCAGAGAGTGGGGAATACTTGGAATATATTACCAAAGAAAATAGTGGGGTTAGGGTGAGTTAAATGATAAAACAATAGATTGGATGTACATAGTTATTTTTAGATCATGCTAAATAGAAGAAATTGGTTGTATATAGACTCTGCAGCGATTCTAAATTACTATTAAGAAGTTAAGTTGAGTTACGATAAAGTTTTCTCGCCTGCCCTTAAAAAAAACACAAAGAAATAAGAAATTTTAGGTCTTCTCTAGTATTACGGCTATTTCTTTCATCTATGTATCATCCACTAAACATCATAAAATGTCTAGTAATGAACGACACTATAAAATTTAATTTTTTGCCCTCTCTGGCAAAAAAATCTGAAAAGGAAATTGTGTTGTAGTTCAGAGCGAGGCTGTGACATCTGCGCCAATAAGTGACACATTAAATAAAGAAAATATAGGTTGATGGGAATGAAAAGCAGTCATGGTCAGGTGAAACATACTTATCAAGACCCCAAATCCCTCCTCGTTCGTGCTCCTGGAAACATGTTGTATCCCAGCAGCCTAGCCGATAAGGTGGGGATCGACACTGTGATCCCCATAATGGTGAGCTTACTTGTGAATCTCGCATTGCACTACAGCCAGGCGGCCCTGGTCCACCAATTGAAATACACATGAGGATGAAAGAAAAAGCACTATAACCTGCTACCAAAGAATATTCGCTAAGAGTTAACTCAACCCAGCACCAAAAGCTTCAAACAACAACACCAACAACAACAACAATACCAATAACAACAACAACATCGCACTTTGACAAATGTATACTATCATTTAGTGCTACAGTATCTAGTACGAAATTCCAAGAAAGAGAAAAGTAATTGGAAATGGCGCAAAAGATGTTAGCAGACGATTAAAACATAAAAATATAAAGTGACCCCAGCAGGATAAAAACAAAGGACTCCAACGTTACGACCTCAAAGCGTTCGGGGACAACTAACGATTGAAAACAAATAAATGATAACCAAAAGCAAGACATGCCATACGTTGAGCCGTTCAATCTAGCCGCCATACATGTATGTGCTCATCATACATCATGATAGTTGTTCCTTCTTTTGTCCCTGACTACGACCTTGCGGCCGTCAATTAGGTGCCGTTTTGTTTTTGTTCCGGTGCGGTCATTTAACCCTTTCCTATATATGTTTTAAATCTATTTTTCACCTCCAATACCACTTCAGCTTCGATTTCATTGTTTCTAAACATAGGTTGTTTGCGAATGCCCACAATGAGTAGGTTACTCTTTGTGCGCTCTGAAAAGGACTTCAAGTGGTGGGTTGCAGTAGCTTTCCTGACATCCCGAGCGTGCTGATGAAGGTGAACAAGTGAGACGCCTAATGTAGACGTTAATGTGCAGACAACAAACCGGAGGAAAACATCATGTGAGAGCTATGCTATTTGTGTCCACAAAGTCGGAATCGTACAATAAGCGACTAATTATGAATGTTGACGTAAAATGACACTTGCCTGCAAAGCCCTTGGGCTGACATTGCTCAACTGGCTATAGTCAGGAACCAATTCGAGTTCTTTGACCCCTCTCTCGCTAGATAGAACAATGCTGATTTCCTATTACAAGGACGAATGCAAACATTATGAATGGATATAGTATTGCTCAACTCCTCGTATTTTTAATTTGTTAAGGACATCTAATATACGTATTTATGGCTGCTGCCCAACGACTTTCTGATGAACATGATAATAATATCGATGACGATTAGCGGGTGGTGCAGAAACAAGAAGTGAATGGCATAATGGTTTGGATACTAGACGTCTGACCATGGAGGCACGTGCTCAAAACTTACCTTAATGTAGATGGTTTTTATTTTCCTATCTGGGTAAAATGATTTTAAAAAACTAGCCAGTAAGCTCGGTGGCAACAACAGCCTTTATTCCTCAGTCCTACAAATCCTTCTTGGGGACGCCCAATAATGGTTATATACACGATAAGGATAGTGGTCTTTTTTAAAGAAATGATAATAATAGCCGTCCATCTCAAGCGATGACGACAACAGCAGTCAGACATGTTGTGCTGCACCTCACCAGTGAGTTCGGGGGTGGCTGTATAGTCCAATTCTGGCACGGAGAATTCCTCCACATACGTAGCATTTAATGTCGGAATTGGACATGTGAGTGTCAGTTGTTTTGTCTTTACGGTTTTTTGTGCTTCGGAGGTTCGGCGCTCCTCAGCAATGGAAGTGCCTCTGATGGTGGTTCTACGCCATACTTTGCGGTCCTGTGCGAGACATTCCCATGCGTTTGCATCGATGCTGAAGCGTGTCAGAGATTTTTTAGTGGGAGTCTTTGAAATGCATCTTTTGGCCACCGGGTTGACGCAGGCCATCTTTCAGCTCACCATACATTAGTTGTTTTAGGATGCGGTTGTCTGGCACGCGCACGACCTGGTAGCCCACCCGATCTGGCCTTCCGCAACAGTGTGTGGATGCTCGGCATTTTTGCTTTAATGAGTTTCTCGGTGTCTGGTACCCTATCTTGCCACTTTATTTTGAACAATCTACGGAGATACCTTGTATGGAAGTGGCCTATTTTCCTAGCATGCCTGCTGTACACAGTCCACGTCTCACTGGCATTCAAAAGGGTGGTGAGCACTACAGCTCGGTAGACTCTTAGTTTCGTATCAAGGCTAAGACCCCTCCGCTTCCAGACATTGTTGCACAACCTCCCAAAGGCAGGACTGGCCTTGGAGATTTTGTTACTGAATCTCGCAGTCAATAGTAGCTTCCCTAGAAAGAGTGCTACCAAGGTACGTGAAGCTTTCTACTAATTCGAGGCGCTCGTTCTCGACTCTGGTTTCTGGGTCGCGATATGCGTCACTCGTGGCAGGCTGAAACATTACTTCGGTTTTTTTTTTGGCATTAGTTGTAAAACCGAACATGTCGCAGGTTGCCGAGAGCTTGTCCACATATATCTGGATATCTCTGTCGGTGCTGACAGCGAGGGCACAGTAATCAGCATAAAGCAAGTTCAAGATGGTTGTGTCTTTTACTTTGCTGTGTGCTTGCAGTCGCCTGAGATTGAAGAGTTTTCAGTGAGTCATGTATTTTATTTCCACACCGTTTTGGTTACAACCCTTATAGCTAATACTGAGCATGGCAGCAAACATTATGCTGAAGAGTGTTGTAGTACACAGCCCTGCTTGACCTCATTTGTTACAGGAAAGGCATTTGATGTTTTCCTATCACTCCACATAATGAGCATTCATACCTTCGTGGAATTGTTTGACGATCTTGGTGAATCTGCTTCGACAGTCGAATTTCCCCATGACCTTCCAAAGTCCATCTCTGTTGACGGTATCAAAAACCTTGGTCAGGTCCACGAAAGTCACGTACAGCCCACGTTGCTGCTCTTGGCATTTCTCCTGAAGTTGAATATCATATCCACAGTTCCTTGACCCGATCTGAAGCCACACTGGCTCTCTGGAAGAAGACCATGTTCTAGGTGGACGATCAATCGGTTGAGGAGAGCTCGTGCCAGCGTCTTTCCAGCAGTCGATAGGAGGCAGATTTCTCTGTGGTTATCACAAAATTAACGGTTTCGATTTCGCTTGAATAAGTGGATGATGGTAGCATCCTTCAGTTCTTGTGGGACAGTCTCAGTGGCCCATATTGTGTTGTGGGACAGTCTCAGTGGCCCATATTGTGTTGCGGGACAGTCTCAGTGGTCCATATTGTGTTGTGGGCCAGTTTCAGTGGTCCATAATGTGTTGTGGGCCAGTTTCAGTGGTCCATATTGTGTTGTGGGCCAGTCTCAGTGGTCCATATTGTGTTGTACAACTCAGTTGGTCTCTGTGTTAGGACACAACTACCTGCTTTGTAGATCTCAGCCGGTATTAGGTCCCATTTGAAAGCTGGTTGATTGAAGATCTGACCTTCTCGATATTTGGACAACGACCAGTTCATTGTGCAGGGATATCTGAGGCAGGCGTTCTATTGCCTCGTCGGAGACGGAGGACGGTTGGTTGAGGACCGTGCGAAAGTTTACTACCCAGCGTTCCAGTATTCTCTGTTTGTCTATCAGCAGTTCTGAGCCATCTGCATTCAGAATTGGAGTTCCATACGATGGTTGAGGGCCATAAACAGTCTTTAAAGCGTCATAGAAACGTTTTGTGTCGTTTCTGTCAGCATAAAGTTGGATTTCAACGGCCTTGTTTCCCAACCCCGTGTCCTTCATGTTACTGAGCTTTACTTGGAACACTCTTTGTATGTTTGTGAACGCCATCTTTTTTACTGCAGACGATGTGTCCCTTTGATGAGCTCTAAATAGGTCAATTTTTTCCTTGATAAGGGACATTATGTCTGCAACGTTCTCATCAAACTAGTTTTGATGTTTTTCGTGTATCCAATGTGTTCAGAGGTGGAGGTGTATACAGAGTCTCTAATGGCGGCCCACCTTCATCTACATTGGTCTGATCGAGATGCAGAATCTCTAGTTTTCTATCTAGGTCCCTTAGAAGTCCATCAGCGATCGTCATGCTTTGCAATTTTGTGGTGTCTAACTTCTTTTTCCTTTGTCTTCCATCCTGATGCCGGCTTCTGGGTTTGATGTAGAAGTTCAGTTAGGACACGATGAGCCTGTGGTCGGTCCAGCATTCTGCACCACACACAGCTTTGGTCACTCTTACACCGCGTCTGTCAGTCCTCCTAGTGATAACATAATCAACTAAGTGCCATTGTTTTGATCTGGGATGCATCCAAGTTGTTTTGTTCTGTGCATATATTAAATTGATCATCATTTTCATAGAGAGAATGAAACTGACTTGATGACGTTTAGTTTACGATTAAAGCATGCAAAGACATAACACGTACAGAGATGGTGATTATATAGTGGATAGTCTGGTTGGTAGAGTGTTTAGTGTGTCGGTCTCCTGATAAGAGGACGTTCATTCAAAGTCTCAGTTAGGCAAACATTTTTTGATGTCTCATCGTCACCATCATGAAGTGTCGTCTCCGCAGTGGAGGTTGACGGCAATGGATCTCCAGTTGTCTCTATTCCCTCCTGCAAAGTCGGTACTCTCAATCAGATTATGTCCCGCCCACATCTTGATGTTGACTGTTCATCTATATCTCTAATGCCGTCTGGTTCTCTTGCCTTCTACTTTATCTGATATTTTTTATACTTCGTCCCCCTTTTATGGCCAGGCGTTTCTTTAAATTTTTGGAAAATTTGTTCTGTGTAAATATTAAATTAGCCATCATTTTCATACATGCATTCGTTCTCTTGCTCTACTATTCTGCAAGAAACTATCGCATCAAGCTATCGAATGTCAAATAGAAGACCTAGCTAATATTAAGTGTATGGCGACTGTTGGGACAAACAACCTTTATTTCTCAGCCCTATAAATCCGTCCGGCGTACACCAGAAAAGTGGATAAAGACCGTAGCGACAGTTTAGTTTTAGAAAATGAGATGATACTGATAACGTTGATGATGATGATGATGATGATGATGATGATGATGATTCTGTCCAAACCTGAACATCAAACGGGAAGTGCTGCAGCTCCAATGTTTCCCTGAAGATTCCATTGACATGCCACATGTAAGTAAGTACAGGGTAAACCCTGTCCGGTTCATAACGCAACAGCATGAAAGCTTTATCCGTGCCAGATGTACCCACGCTGTTAACAATAGTTAACATTGGGTCCCAGCACTGGTAGAACTCAATTTCTTGTAATTGCTTTTGATAGTAAAATATGCATTAGTTATTTAAGTGAATCACCAAATTAAATTTTTGTATTTTTCCTTATAAAAAATGTATCATAGATGAGCATGGAGTGTATGCCAGATATTCTCTTTACCAAACATTTCCATGAGATTTGAGAATTGGCTGGTTGAGTGGTGTAAATGTCAGCCTTTGACCCAGAGGACATTCGCTCAAATCCTCGGTATGGCTCATCCTTTTTTCAGTGCGTATCTACTGCAGGAATAAATGGCCTTTGTTCCTCAGTCCTAAATCTCTTGCTGTTGGACCTCAACAATGGAAATAAAAACGGTAGCGATAGTTTTGTAAGTAGTAGTCCATGACTGTAACGCTGTTTCGTGTTTTGTGATTGATTTCCGCTGTATGTGTACGCTTCTAGAATCAGTTTGTCTTTATTTGCAGATAGTTTTTTCAGCAGTGCATTCAGATAATATATGGGTGTCAACAGGAGTGAATGGGCTGATAGCAGCATGCGACTCATAACTGACCGTTTGCATCACGGTCAGCAAACCACTGCTAACCAAGATCCTATTACACCTCCAAGCGACGGCCCTAGAAACAGACTGCACTAGTGTAGTCTGGCTAAGAAAATATGGAACGTATTGGGAAGGCAAACTCAGTACCACAAATAAACCAGATGAAACCGAATGTGTGCGACGAAAGGCGCATATCTCATATTGTCAGTTTAAACAACGACACAACATGAACAAGTCCTTTTGAGGACGAACGCCAATGAAGAAATTGATGAAAATAATAAACGGTTCGTAATTCGGTCTGGGAGGGGGGGGGGGGGGGGGGTTGGGGGGGGGGGGGGTTCAAGCATGATGTTGCCGTTGTTGTCACACATTACTCTTTTGCTGAGTTGTTTCCCCTTGACGAGTTTTCTCTTCTAGCGTGTGTATTAGCTCTTCTAATATCCCCGGGAGTACTTCTTCTTCTTCTTCTTCTGCGTTCGTTCTAAATCTCCCGCTACCAAGCCATGAACAGGGCTTTGGATGTAGTCCAGAGAACGTAATGCGTTGTGTCTCTAGTTTACAGCTTGACTGCGATATTTGCATCTTTCGGTCCGACACATCCGTCTTCGGCAGCCCCGGGAGTACTAAAGTAAGTGGGCCTGAACCTTCTTGACTGTAGTACAATGCTAGTCTTCTCGATAGGCTCACAACTACTGGGATCACAGTGACGTTCCCTACCGTATTGCTGTAACAGGCTTGTTTTCATGTGTACATCGTTAACGTGAGGTGGGGTCGTAATATGTTACAACCGACCCTGAAGCGAACAATTTAACAGAGGCTGATATCTATCCACCATTCACCTGATAGTTTGTCCATCACAAGTGATGAAGACCACTCTCTTTGTTCAGCTGTGTGGGCAGTCGTATCTCTTGCTGTGTCCGCTGAAATGGGTGACTTGCGCGGAGATTTGGATTAAAGGGAGGAAGAAACTGCGCCTTTTGTCAACCTCACTCACAGAGCCTAAGCTACCTTTTGCCAGTGTTGTTACCAGTGGCAAGACATTCATCGAGACGACTGGAGATAGCATAGGATGCTACGTTACTGTTAAATACACAAAACAACTGAATTCCCTTATTCAACCGCCTTAAACGTATTTGATGGACTGGTAACATTCACGTCCGTCACATTCATCTATATGATGTTGTTCTCTTGTTATATGTAAGCGTCTGAGTGGAAGAAAGCTTAAAGGACGGATTGCTTCTCGTGGTATAGTTGGGGACTTGAATACTTGTTTTTACAGTACCGTGTCTTCTGAAACACTTCCCTCCTGAGATTTGTGTCCGTTATGATAGCTCATGCAACTTGATTAAAGTGTCTGTATTCGTGTGAAGGGAAGGGAATAGCGAGGCGAGTATGTGGAAACTTCGAGTCAGCCAGTTGTAAAAAAAAAGTGCAGAAAAATACTTCTTTGTGATCGTTGTCATTACAAAGAATCTGTGACTACTCATTTAATGTCTACACACTAGCAGCATAATTGGTTTTGACCTTTCAGTCCTATAATTTCATTTCAGATTATCTAGCGTCTGTTCTAATTGTTATGCTCTGGCATTCTTCAGATGTCATCAAAAGTCTAGGTCCTACCTCATATTTTGTATTTGCTACCATTAGTGAGATTCTCAACAGTATTGCAGTTATTGATACTTCCGTCGATTATCTTGATCAGCTATTGATTTATTGAGAAACGAGTGAAACCAGTAGAGATTGTGCGTGGGGCTTGCAACCTCATCACGTTAAAGCGAATTGCTACATAAACCTCTTTGTATGAGCGCACAAAGAATTATGATGTAAGCATCAATTAAGGAGGGCCAGCTGTCGTTGTAGTCATGTGGTTCATATAGACAGAAAACAACAGAAGAACAATATTCGTGTATTACAAGACAAATCACATATTTGTGGATGCTAAGTTTCAGGTCTATGTATTACAAGACAAATTACACATTTGTGGATGTTAAGATTAGGATCTATGTATTCCTGTGTTGTTGCTCAATACCCACTATGAGTGAGTACTCTTTTGTGCCCCATGAAAATGGCGTTAAGTGCAGTATCGAAGCGTTAAAATAGACAGGATGGGCCGAGTTATCCCAAGCGGTTTTGAAAAATTAGAAAAGACATCCCTTTGGATAAAACAGATGTGAAATAAATTTGAAATTGGAATTGTAATTATCAATTTTGTTTAAGCGTAGTGACATGTTAGGAAACGCGCGAAGCGGCAAAGTGAATTTAACAGTTTCTTTTGGAAAGGTAAGCGGATTGCATGAAGCCTAACACAGCGTAGTAATCAGGTCAAATGGTAGCTAGGAGACGGTAATTGCAGTGCTACTTCTTCCTCGCAGCCAACTAGCCACAAATTAGGCCGGTCTTCCCAGACAGAGACTGTTACATTCCAAGCTCTAAAAGTGTGTTTCAAATGTTATTTCAGTGCACTTTTGTGATTGCAATTCGATTACGTGTAAAAGGAGAGGACGATAGATGTGTTTTTTCAGAAATGAAACAAAGAAGCTTAAAACTGATTTGCAAGAAAACGTAGACAACTATTTATTAAAAAGTGTGGTCACAGCATGGGTTTCAACTGGTAGTTGATTCAGCACAAACAGGAAGTTCTTTTCACCATTTTTTTCGGCATTGTTAAGTGTGTTCCGTTATGTTCATGACTCAGTTTATCCTAAAACGATCACGCTTCGCTACTGGTTAAGTCTTCGTGTTTGGTTGCAGTAGCTTTTATCACATCCCGAGCGTGCTGATGAATGTGGACTGGGGGCATCTAGGCGGTTGTACTGTTCTTTGCTTTATTTGCGTGACGCTCACTATTTCGGGGATCATGCTGATCCCTGACCTCGTTATCAGGCTGCTATGAAATCAGCCCGTTTGCAATTGAGGTGTGGTTCTATAAGCCAGTATATTTTACCTATTCGTAAATTCCCTCTCACTCAATAGTTGAGTGTCAGACAGAAGTGGTGACGGAATTCTTTTATTCATAATTTTTGTTCAATCCAGTGCAAGACACAGACTACCACTGAAGCGTGTCCCTTTTAAAGGACAACTGTATCCAAGCATTTGCAAACATTCACCTTTCGCTTCAATGTAAAACGTAGCTTTCAGCTTCAGCTGGTCCATTTAAATAAAGCATGTATCCAAGCTAGTGCAATGGCAATTTTTTTTTAACATGAAGAAATTGTCAGTTTCAAGCACAACCCTCATTATTAGTCTTTTACGACATACTTGTAAGAAAATATTGGTCCTATTATCTCGGGTACTATGCGTAGGCTGGAAGAAAATATTGGTCCTATTATCTCGGGTACTATGCGTAGGCTGGAAAAAAATATTGGTCCGAATATCTCGGGTACTATGCGTAGGCTGGAAGAAAATATTGGTCCTATTATCTCGGGTACTATGCGTAGGCTGGAAGAAAATATTGGTCCTATTATCTCGGGTACTATGCGTAGGCTGGAAGAAAATATTGGTCCTTTTATCTCGGGTACTATGCGTAGGCTGGAAGAAAATATTGGTCCTATTATCTCGGGTACTATGCGTAGGCTGGAAGAAAATATTGGTCCTATTATCTCGGGTACTATGCGTAGGCATACGCGACTTTAATCTAGATTTTAAAATTAGTATTTTTATTCGTGTGTTTTATTTTATACCTGGCAACAACGCAGGACAGGGGCTGCGGTGAATTGTCATTGGTTTCCGTGGGGAAAAGAGGAGAGAGCGTGGGGTTATTGGGGGGGGGGGGGGGGGAGTGTGTGTAGCGCAATCTGGAATGGGACTTGGGAAAAACTGTGCACACGCTAGGCGTGTTTATTTTAGTGGGGGAAAAAACAACTGATTTGATTCAAGTAAAACAAACAAATTAATGACATAAATAAGGCAAGATAAATTCCATTTAATTACGACCTCCTCTGAATAGCCGGAAAATTGATTCTCGATCCAGCGGGCTTGAATGTAAATCTGAGCTTCAAATTGTTGATTGGCTGTGTCTATGTTCAGCACTCGAATAAGCACCATCTTGACTTCTACCAGTATCTGGAAATTAAAAGGTGTTGCTTTTGGTAGTCTGGACACACAAACTTGAGGTTTAATTGTAACATGATTAATGTGATGCTAAATGGTAACGTCTGGATGCCAGAGAACGATAGAAAAGAGTGTAGCAGACGGAACGAGGTCTTGCTCTCCCGGCTCACTGAGGCCGCACTTCGGCTATCCACCTCTACAATCTAAAAATCTATCACAACTGACACTTCAAGAAACTAATTAAGGACACTATTTCAAAACAATAAAAAACAAATTCTGTATTACAACACTTGCACTCTTCTACTATAAACAACTTCCTAGAATCTCCTAACTAATGGTTACCTAACTTAAATCACTCTTCTACCTTACACAACTTCCTAGAATCTCCTAACTAATGGTTACCTAACTTAAATCACTCTTCTACCTTACACAACTTCCTAGAATCTCCTAACTAATGGTTACCTAACTTAAATCACTCTTCTACCTTACACAACTTCCTAGAATCTCCTAACTAATGGTTACCTAACTTAAATCACTCACTACCGCTAAACCTAAAACTATTGTCCACAGTCTACTTTCCGTACTTAACCTGCCGTAAAGTGAATCCGAATTATGGCGTATAGACGCCGATGGTTAATTTGTGGTTCAAACCCAACCCAGGTAAAACGTTCTTGGTTTCGTTTAATTTGAACCTGTTCTTTTGTGTAACGACTGTTTCTGTTTTTGATATATTTAGTTTTGATCTGAAAAGCCTAGTGGTAGAGTTTTTTTTACGGCAATGTAACGAGGTTAAACCCAGTTACCGGTACGCTCCAATTAACTATGATATAAATGAGTACCTGACTTATTGTAAGGTAAGGAAAAGCAACGAGGAAGAGAACTGGTCACACCACATCAAAAGTTATCTGTGGCTTCGTACAATGAATTTTTTAAAACTTCATACTTCATCCACAACAGCAATGTATACTATGAGACTACCTTAACCTGGTAGCTGTCATCGCGTTGTTGTTGTAAACTCTCAATATTTGGTACATTCGTATTTCTAGTTAATGTCGTACCTAATCGCCTTTTTTTAATTTTAGAATCATCGTGGAGGTTAATAATTACATACGGTAATATTTTACTTTATTTGCAGGAAATCAATATTGTAATAGACATATAAAGACAAATGACCTAAGTAACAAGGAGAGACATGGTTTACAATGAAACAATATGACAAGATCTAGGAAGTTCAGCCTTTGCAGACTCAAATGGAGAAATGTGAGCTTACATATTTTGGCTGTCTGCAAAATGAAAGAAAATCGGCTAATATGGCAAGCATGCTAAGCAAAGAGCCAAGGATCCAGACCAGTGCTCTTCAACCTGGGCACTACCGCCCACTAGTTTGCGATTTTAGCTTTTATGTGGGCGGTAGCAGAATAAATACACGCTGTACTAACAACACAACCTGTGGAAACAATGGCACAATACCAGCAAACCAACAAAAGTGAAAATTTGGAGAACCTGTTTTTCCTGTAAACGGCATACAGCTGGGAAACATGGACAGTTACCCAAACCTCGAGTCTTGTTATCCGGAACCACCGTATGGAGGTGTAGAAGGGTCTTGACAGCTCTCGTTCGCTGGCCCTGACCACTGCACAGCTCATGCACTGCTTAGCATCTTCATCCCGGAATTTTCACCAATTTAGATTTTAGTGGGCGGTAAAGAAAATTGACCCTCACGAAAGTTATAAAAGTGGACGGTAAAGAAAGTTTACCCTGACGAAAGTTATAAAATGGACGCCAGGTATACAAAGGTTTAAGAGCACTGATCTAGACCCTCATGACGACCAAAATTCCGTTGGAATGACAACATAAGATTGTCTACAAGAGACCAAGGACAAGATTGGAAATAGGCTAGGAGAAAGCACATATAATGGTCCGGCGGTCTATCTCATAGTCATAGTCATAGGAGTGACTAAGTAAGTAAGAACAATGTAGGAATATGAAACATTATTTTTTTTTAAACACTTGAATAAGGGAATTAATATTTTATTTACCTGGTCTTCGTAAGAAAACTGTGGGTTCGAATCTCCATCGCCGGACACATTCTTGTTTGTTTTATTTTTGCCCGATCCAGCATTGTTTTTTTCATCCTCAAAGCTCACATTTTTCATATTTGCCTCATTATCCTGGGACTCTTTGTCGCTTTCTGTCTTGTTTGGTTTCTTTTCTTTTCTAAACGTCCAAAAGGCATTTGTGTTGAAGTTGTCATCTCTGGAGTTGTTCTGGTTTATTAGGGACTGGATAGTAACGATAGCAGAATGCAAGTCAGACTGTAACAGTTGTTGATGTTGGTCATTTGAGTATGATTGTTGCTGTTGCTGGGACGTTGGTAATGTCATTTGTGATGGTGTTTCTGTAGACCTTTTCTTGGCAGATTTTATTCTCAGTGTAGGTTTGGAGAGGACCTGGTCTTTAATTGTCTTGGAGTGCATTTTAGAGAAGGACGTGCCAGCTTTCAACGACAATCTAACATTTGTTTGCCTTGATCCAGTCCTGACCTAAAGGTTGGATGAAAGACAATGCGTATGTTTGTTTTGTATTCTTCCATTATGAACACGAACATGCATGCGTGTGTGTGTGTATGTGTTTGTGTATATGTATGTATGTATGTATGTATGTATATACATACATACAGACATGCATACATGATGATGATGTAAAGTGTACATCGTTGTTGATGACGACCACCGACATCATCCTTGTTGTATGTGTTGTGTTTTGTTTTGTTTCTGCTATGTCTGACCTGTTTTTGTGTAGTATTTGCTGGACCTCATGTGACTTTTCAGTCAAGTGCGAGCACGGAATCTTCTATTACATTGTTTACACACTAGATCGTCTGCTGCCGGTGAGGGTAGTTTCGCTGCTCTTTCCTTCCGGATCAAGCGTTTGGTTTGCATACAAGCATATGTACGCACACATGCACGCAGGCACACGCACGCACGCAAGCCCGCACATACACACATGCATACTTACACGCATACATACATACACGCATATACACACACACGCACAGAGAGGCACATACACACAGAGAGACACAGACACACACAGATACACCAAAGACACACAGACACACATACGCACGCACTCACACACACACACAAAAACACACACATACATATATACATGTTATATATATATATATATATATATATATATATATATATATATATATATATATATATATATATATATATATTCTGATCCTAGTTTGCCTTTCGGCGTCAGGTGAAGAAGGGACATCTGGACCCGGACAGCGCCTTGGTGTGCGCTTCTAATAAGGTGGAACTCGCTGCCTCGTATATTCCGTCAATCCATATTTTGCGGGGTCGGCCTCTAGTTCTGGTACCGCCGTGTTTAAGTCTTAGAGCCATCTATGGGAACTGTTGAATTTACTGTTTTCTAATGAAGTCTAGCACTGGCTTAGTACCCATCTGTTTCTAATTCTGTCCCATCTTGTCACATTTAGCATTCGCCTCAGGCATTTGATTTCTGGTGTTTCTATTTTTCTCTTATCTGTCTGTTACTATTAGTGTCCAAGTTTGACATTGGTAGCTTAGTGCAGGCATGAAAATTGTGCTGGACAGGGCTTTTTATTTGTGCCAATCTTTACGTGCTTATTCTTCAGTATTGTTGACATCTGGCCAATGATTTGATTTGCTTTGATGCATCTGTGATCGATTTCTTCTTGCATTCTTCCATTAGATGATTCTATGCTTCCTAAATATTTGAAATCCTTCACTTGCTTAACGGTTGTTTCTGTTCTTGTTATTGTCATTGTTTGTTTTACTCACGTTGATTCTCATGTTGTGTCTTTTTGCAGTTAATTTAAAGTTATTTAAGTGCTCTTGCAGCTGTTCGTCAGTGTTTGCAATGAGTCGTTGGTTGCCGGCGAAGAGAAGTTCCCTACAGCTGTTATCATCGTTAGATTAGTGTTCTTTCATGATTTGGTCCATGTAGGGGGTGAACAACAGAGGAGAAAGAACACATCCTTGTCTAACTCCGGTTTGGACAAATAAAAACGTTCGGACTCACCGGCACTTGTTCGTACCGTGCACTGACTATTTTCATACAAACATTCCCATATGCTTTTCAAGTGCTGACTAACTCCATAGTTTTTCAGTGTTCTCCACAGCTGTTGTCGGTTGACCCGGTCGAATGCTCATTTATATATATATATATATATATACTAGGTGTGGTCAAATGAAACCGGACCTAACTGCTCCAAGTGAAAGTGAGTATACGTATGATGCGCATGATGACGTCACTTCTGATGTATATAGCACATACCAACCGTCAAGTTTGCAAAATTTCATTTGCATACGACTCATAGTTTCCTCAGTAGACCGTTGAAAACATGCCAGATGTGACACGGAATCCGTCCAGAGTTGATCAGCGAGCGGTGATTCGGTTTCTAAAATTAACTCTTATAACATAAGCTCGATATGATTAACACTTAAACTCTTAAGTATTGACTTTTAAACACAAGTACTTTAACAATAACTCTTAAACATTTACTTTCTAACTGTAATTATGTCTACACTGAGTGATGTAGATGTTCATGCCATTTCTCAGATACCGACGCTCTTGTTAGCCATTAAATCTGTTCTTTGCTTCTTCTCTTGTGAAATATGTCAAGCCCGCAATATATTGTCCAAGTACCTCATCCTCTTTTATTACCTGCTTGATAATAGATTGTCATGTAATTCGCCACATCCCAGTCGCATTAAATGCCCAGTGAAAGTTTTATTGTCGTTCCTTAGCTTGTAATAAATACTTTCTATGCGCTAACCTCAAACTTTATAAACTGGATAAAGGCAAATAAGCATGAAATTTCAGCACCCAAGTCAATCTCGAAATAGTAAAAACTAGCTATCTTCTGTTGCACAAGGCACGAAAGGATTACTAAAATATATAAATCCAAGGGAAAGATACCTTCGTCAAATATTTGTTTCTTATGTACAGATCCGCCACCTATTTTAAATGAATCCCTAAATTACAAGTGGCAGAGAACTCTGCTCAGTTACGTGTTCAATAATTTCCAGTACCCCTAGACGCCGTAGACGATGCACTTGTTTGAGAAGACAAGTCTTATCATTTCCCCTTTTAAACCAAGTATCAAACTATAACTACAGTATATAGACATAAAAACATGACACATTGTGGTACAGGGGACGGCGTGGCCTAGTGGTTAAGTGGCACGGCTCACAACCAGAAGGTGCTGGGTTCGATCCCCATCACAGCACCGGCCGTTACCCCAGGGAAGCAAACCCTTAGAAAATGCAGGAGGAAGCAGACCCTTACATTAAATGCATGCTGAAGTCGGACGCACTGGGCCGACAGGCGCAAAATAAAAACCACCGTGTAACGCACACACGCCTTGGGGAATAGATAAATAAGGCGAACGCAAAAAAACAAACAAAAAAACAAACAAACATTGTGGTACCTGTTTGCGCGTAGGCAGGTTAGCAGCAAAGAAAATGTTTTGGTTTCAATACAATAATTTATTTATCGGTAATGCAATAATAGAATGTTTACAAACATGTTCATCCCACGAACCTATAATAACAAAAGTTAAAAAGCAAAGCTTCAGAGCAATCAGAAGGCCACAATACCAAAGGTAGACAGTGTTTAAAACACGATAGTGGCATGGAAAAAAACAAAGGCCACACAGATGGCACATGAAAGGAAATTATACCTCTCTGCGTCGTCTGAAATACACAGATGGACCTTTCCTCTTCTTCTGCTTCTTCTCCTCTCTATTCTTCTTCATTTTTTCTTCGTTATCTTTTCGGGCTTCAAAGTGTAAGTTACTTTATGCTGCATTACTGTTTTACACTCATAGCACTGCAATAGCTGCGCCTTTCTGTACGGCGCATTTACTTTCCACAAATCTTTTTGTTTTGCTCAACTATCCCTAGCCTTGGTTGTGCTCAGTCTACACAAAAGGAAGCACGTGGTTTAAAGTCAGTCTATCATCTTCTAGATAATCGCCTTCCAAGCTAGCGAGTCTCATATACTCATTTATCGTCTGTTTCCTCAGCCAGTTAGCTATTTGTTTCCTCAGCCAGTTCGCTATTTTGAAATCAATTTTCTTCTCCTGGAAGAGCTGCCTTCACAAGTATTTGAGTCTCATTTACATGGTTTTAGAACGCCACTTACTCGACCGTCGCCTATTCTCCTAGACACGCTGGCTTCACAAGTGGATGAGCCTCATCTACACGAATTATATATCTCACTACTATGTGGATCATGTCGATCTCTTACCTCGTTAGTCAAGCTGCCATGAAAACAGCCTGCTTCCAGGAAGAGTTACAAGGAAGTACAAGGAAGCCGATTTGAGGGTCTTGGTTAGTGTATTTTGTCTGATCCTGACTAACATGTATGATCAGTATGTTGTGCCTGAACCTGACTAACATGTATGATCAGTATGTTGTGCCTGTCCCTGACTAACATGTATGATCAGTATGTTGTGCCTGAACCTGACTAACATGTATGATCAGTATGTTGTGCCTGTCCCTGACTAACATGTATGACCAGTTTGTTGTGCATGATACTGACTAACATGTCTGATCAGTATGTTGTTCCTGTCCCTGACTAACATGTATGATCAGTATGTTGTGCCTGACCCTGACTAACATGTGTGATCAGTATGTTGTGCCTGACCCTGACTAACATGTGTGATCAGTATGTTGTGCCTGACCCTGACTAACATGTGTGATCAGTATATTATGCCTGACCCTGACTAACATGTGTGATCAGTATGTTGTGCCTGACCCTGACTAACATGTATGATCAGTATGTTGTGCCTGACCCTGAATAACATGTGTGATCAGTATGTTGTGCCTAACCCTGACTAACATGTATGATCAGTATGTTGTGCCTGACCCTGACTAACATGCCTGATCAGTATGTTGTGCCTGACCCTGACTAACATGCCTGATCAGTATGTTGTGCCTGACCCTGACTAACATGTATAATCAGTATGTTGTGCCTGACCCTGACTAACATGTGTGATCAGTATGTTGTGCTTGACCCTGACTAACATGCCTGATCAGTATGTTGTGCCTGACCCTGACTAACATGCCTGATCAGTATGTTGTGCCTGGCCAGACGTTATTCTTCCTGTCCAACTAACTTTACATAGGGGTGGGAGCATTCTGTTTCGATAATCCGAACTCGGCAACTCTGTGACCTGTGCAGTATCACTAACAGCTTCGCCACACATCACCAGAAGTAGCAATTTCACATAGAAAAACAATAAATTTTTACATTTCAAGATTGTGACGAGTAAAAACTGATAGGAAAACACAACACATGACACGAGGACAATTGGACAACATGACAGCTGTACTACAGACAACGACATCTTTATCCAGGACTTCCACAGGTGGTTCTACAAGCATACAAAATTACACGAGAAGCTAGTGATAAAATAGTTTAACTAGCTATCTTGTTATCTCATGGATCGTACCGGAACAGTACAACGATAGTCATTTCAGTAATTGAATTAAGCTCAACAACATTATTATTGTTTTCTGAGAAATGCTATGACTATGCTGTAATTGTTTACTTTCACGAAAACAATTATAGCACAGTTCCTTTATAACGCGATCTGTTACAAAGCGATTCCACTTACAACGCGATCTATTATAAAGCGATCCGTTTATAACGCGATGTAAGCATGGATCCAACTTTCAAGGAAGCTGGGTTGTTCTTTAGTGAACAAACATTTTAAAATCGAGGATTTCTTGTGAGCACGTGCTGACATTATAACCTTATTACGAATACATGATACCCGTTCTCGCTTTACTCGTGTGCTTGTGATTACATGGTAGAAAGTTTGTGTCCTAGGTGTGTTGGGCGCTCGACATACATTTCTTACGCGCCCCCCCCCCCCCCCCCCCGACAATCTTTGCGGAACAGTTATTGGTGTCTGGAAAAACCTTATTGTACACATCAATAAAAGATTGAGCCATGATTGCTACTCTACATTACTTCAATGTGTGCGGACATGGAAATGGAATTTATTGATGTGAAATTAGACAAAAGTAAAATGTTAGACAGGAGAAGTTTACATCGAAATGAGATAGGACAGCATGCTGTAACAAAGTATAAGTTTCATAATTGTGTTACAAATGTAAACTAGTAAGGCCTATCAAGTATGAGACTAGATATGCCAACATTAGGGTACTATAGAGGATGCTGTCAAAGGGGAGCGTTGTGGTCAGGGAAGTGTGAAATAAGTAGTGGGTGGAAAAGCACAAATAAAAATGATAAAGCAAAAGCAAAAATTGGAAAAACAATAAAATTAAAAACTAAAATGTTTTTATGCAAATGTGATATGCATAGTGAATAAAAGAGAAGAATTGGAACTGTATGTAGAAGAAGAAAAACTAAATATAAATGCGTTAACAGAATCGTGGACATATGAGGACATTGCAGATAGTGAACTTGAAATAGAGGGATATACAATGTTAAAAAAAGATAGGGTAGTTGGAAACAAGGCTAAGGGAGGTGGCGTTTTATTATACTGTAAAAATTCAGTTAATATAATAATCAAAGAGGATGTATCACGTGATTACAAAAAATGAAAATGTATGGGGAATAATAGAAAGTGGGGGTAAAAGAACAGTGATTGGAGTATGCTATATATTTCCATCAAGTTAAAAAGAGGAAGATGAGGAGCTGATTAGTAGCATAGCAAAAGGCAGATGAAGAGAAATTATTAATGAGGGATTTCAACTTTCCAGAAATAAAATGGGATATGGCAGAAGCACTCGTAGAGTCAAAACCTTTTGTTAAGTGCATAGCTGACAATTTTTTTAATTCAACGTGTAGACACAGCCACCAGAGGCAAAAACACACTCGACCTAGTTTTGACTACAGAGGAAAATATGATTAAAAACGTTACTGTTGGGGAACTGTTTGGCTCAAGTGACCATCAAATCCTCCGTTGGGATCTTATAGCAGGGGAAGAAGTAAACATAAACTATGCGACTACCCTAAGGCAGATGTTAAGATGAAAGAGGCAGCGAGCCACATAATCTGGAAAGATATTGTCGGAGGAACAGATGTTGAACAAGAGTGAGAGAGTTTTAAAACAGTTCTAGAAAAACTAAAAGAGGAATGTGTTCCATGTAGGGAGGTAAACCCCAAGCGTAAAAAGTGGATAACTAGATTTGTAGTTAAATGTAGAAAAGCTAAAAATAAAGCATGGAAACCATATATAGAGACTGGTAAATCAAAAGAAACATATTTAAATTATTTGGACAAGCAGAACATAGCTCAGAAAGTGAATAAAACAGCAAAAATAGCTTAAAAAAAATAGTAAAAGCTTCTTTTCTGATGTTAGAGTAAACAAAGAACGAATCACAAAGCAGGTCCTATCATAGAAAATACAGGAAACGTAGTAAGTGAGAATAAGTAGGCATATAATCTACTCAATCAGTACTTTGGCACAGTCTACACAAAAGAGAACTGCTTCAAGATCTCAGAGCCTATAGATATTTTTCAAAGCGATATTGAAACAGCGGGATTAAGATCAATATGTATTACAAAAAAATGGTTTTAAAAAAATTGGAGAGGTTGAAAGTGGATACATGTCCAGGCCAAGATGGTATTCATCCAAAATTGCTGTTTGAAATTAGAGACCAGCTAGCAAAACCATTGGCTATATTATGTTCTCAATCACTTGCAAAAGGGATTGTTCCACGGAATTGGAAAGATGCAGGAGTGATCCCCTTAATCAAAAAGGGCAAGCAATCAGATCCAGCGAATTATAGACTGGTGAGTTTAACGAGCATAGTCTGTAAATTGTTAGAGTCAATAATCAAAGAAAACACTGTAATGCATTTAGACAAGTTGAATCAAATCATAAATAGTCAGCATGGATTTACTAGAGGGAATTCTTGCTTAACAAATTCATGGAAGAGGATACTAAAATGATAGATAAAGGACAGCCAGTGGATGTTATTTATCTAGATTTTACAAATGACTTTATAGAGTACCTCATCAGAGATTATTTCGTAAGTTAAAATCACATGGAATAGGTGGGGAGTTTCCAAATGGATTGAACATTGGTTAACGAGAAGAAGGCAGAGAGTGGGCATAAAGAAGTACTCTGAGTGGTGTCAAGTGAAAAGTGGACTGCCACAGGGCTCGGTTTTGTAACCAATTTTCTTCTTGATATATATAAACGATTTGGACATTGATATGGGATCCATGATTGCAAAATTCATTGATGGCACATCACAGAACTATGCAAAAGTGTCTAATCTAAAGTAGAAGGTGATATATTGAGGTAGAATTTAGATAAAATTCAAGAATGTTCTGTAAGCTGGCAAATGGAGTTTATTGCAGATAAAAGTAGTCATCCACATGGGTAGATCCAATATGGAACATAATTACAAAATGGGCGAGAACAATATTTGAAAGATAGAAAAGGTGGTGGCACCTAGGGGTTATAATAGATCATTCAGGTAAGCTGAGTGAGCAAGTTCAGGTAGCAGTGAAAAAGACAAATGCAATGTTAGGTATGATAAAAAGAAACATTAATTTAAACATAGAAGCAAGGAAGTGATAGTCAAACTGTATAAGGCATTAGTTAGACCTAGACTGGAGTGTTGTGTACAGGTGTGGAGTCCGTATCATTGAGAAGCTATAAACATTTCCAGATTAGATATTAGGAAATATTTATTTTTGTTAGTCTGAGAGTGGTAAATGCTTGGAATGTATTATCACAAGAGGTAGTGGAGGCAAGGACAATTAATGCATTTACGAATAGATTGTATGCGCATAGCTTTTAGAGGAAGGTAATGTAAATGAAACTGATTTTATACAGACTCTGTAGTCTTCTAAACCAGTATAAAGAAGTTAAGTTAAGTTAATTATCACGCTCAAAATAAAAGAAATTAAACAAAATAGACATTCAAAATTGGTAGCAGGTACAGCTTGAGTGCAGAAAAATGGCTAGAATTTTGTAACGCAATCCACTTGTATGGTGATGCGATTTTTGAACCCTGAGCACAAAATCCCGCGTTATAGCGTGGATTAAGCTGTATCTTTAACGTTTTAATACGCAAAACACACACACAATCGCGCTCTCACACACACACGTGAGCTTGCTCGCACACACACACATTGAAAGATAAAGAGAATGAGATGAAGAGAGGGTATGAAGGAGAGGGAGAAGATGGGAGAAAACAGAAACACTTTGACTGTGTGTGTCTCGCAAATAGAGAGAAAGATAAAAATATGTAAAAATTCAAACCTGTTTGTTGTGGTCTTTCTTTTTTGGATTTGCCATCGTCTCATGAAATAACTGTAAGCCAGACAGCAAAAGATGAATAATTTAGGCTTTTCAATTTCTTGTTGGTACCAAGACTAACAAATGTTATGAATCACTGCTCTTTCAGTTGCTGTCAATGCTATGTATGTTATCAGAAAACATCTTCCCCCAGCATTCACATTTCTGTAGGTGAAATTGGTTTTTCTTATTGATTTTGTTGTTGTCCAATATTCAGATCGATAGTGCTGAACCTGTTTGTGCGTACTATGTATTATGTAAAGAAATTTATATTTTACAAAACATAAACAATTTTAAACATTTTACTTAGATTGCTTGTCGCGTTAAATATTTCGAAAATCATGTTTTATATCGATAATGTTTCATTAGTTGTGCTTTAGAGTACCACTAGTTGTAAGCTTAATTCCCGAAAAGTATCTGTAAACTGTTTTACACGTGCACATTGGTGTGAACCTATTACGAACTTCATCTCTCGTTTTCACTCCTGCCGGAGAATAGTGCCCCCACTACAATTGGACTCCTTTAGGAAGCTTACGTCAACGCTCTATGTGCGTTTTTGCAGTAGTGGTTCCATAGCAGAGACCGTCATAGGTGATAAAGCGAAAACGATGTTTAAAAAAAATAAATCTAGTCCAATATTAAAAATGTGCCGAATACAAAGCAATATTTTATATTTAAAATGGTGTCTCCCGTCTGCTGAAAATTTAACTCAGTCATATGACACTACTGCGCGCGTATATACAAAAATAATCTAGTAGTTACATAACAGGAAATAGACCACGAGGCAGATGAATAGATGGTAAGTTTATAACATACATGCTATGAAAAAATGTTTTCAACAGTTGGCACGACGCGCATGACTCAATGAAGTATATGGAAGCCCCTACGCCCTTTCACAGCAGTTGGGATCAAAAGAAAACAAAAACTTTTTTTAAAAATATTGCAACGGTAAAACTGTAGAAAATGGATGTTTTGATAGTTTATACTAAACAGAACTAGCATCGTTGCTAGTGGACAAATTCATGGGTGTTAGTTTCAACGGGTGGAGAAGGGAGGGGAGACTAATAGTTCCCTTACCTAGCTGTTTCTACAGCAGTGATATAAACACCAAGTGCCTGCAGTCATACACCACTATTAAATTAGCTATCATCTTAGATCTCTTCTTTGCTGACTACTGCGCCCTGTTAAGAACAAGTTATGAAGGCAACCATGAAGAAGTTTGCGACGGTGTGCACTAATTGTGGTCTAGCAATCAATATTAAGACGGCTGAGATACTCTACCTACTTTCAGCGATCCGTACAGCGAGCATAACACCCCTATACAAAGTCCTGGTCTCAGGAATCCTTGTAGCGAGCCTAACATCACTATACAAAGTCCTGCTTTCATGAATCTTTGTAGCGAGCCTAACATCACTATACAAAGTCCTGCTCTCAGGAGGAATCCGTGTAGCGAGCCTAACATCACTATACAAAGTCCTGCTCTCAGGAGGAATCCATGTAGCGAGCCTAACATCACTATACAAAGTCCTGCTCTCAGGAGGAATCCGTGTAGCGAGCCTAACATCACTTTTAAAAGTTCTGCTCTCAGGAATCATTGTAATGAGCCTAACACCACTATACAAAACAAACATCTCCAAGAAATAGAAGTTTTCCCACCTAGGCATTAATCTCACTGGAGAAACCATTATCGATTATCAGGTTAATATTAGGATTGTCAAGGCAATTGATACATTTGGAAATCTACAAGCAAATGTTTGGAAGCGACAAGAATCAGTTTCGTCACCATGTTAAACGTGTGTCGTGCCAACCACTCTTCTGCACGCCTGAGAAACATAGACAGTGTAGAGCAGGTATACCAGGAAATTCCATCATCTCCATGCTGGTTGTCCCTGTAGGCTGCTCAGAATGATGTGGAAGAACAAAGTACCTAACTCTGAAATCCTCGACATATCAAATCAAATCAATGAAATCACATTTGAGCTTTTCAATCAACTGGTCATTAACATTGTCAGCCATCTCAATTATTTGATGACTAATAATGCTATCTGACAGAGGCACACTCAGCAATTGCTTGGCAGCAGACTCACCTATCATAGTAGACACCATGTCCACAGAAGCAGGTAAGATTAAGACATCCGCAATGGTGTGGGGTTTCTTGTGCTTTGCTACATGGTAAGCAACTTGGTAAGATTAAAAAAGAGCCTTTGAAGGAATCGTAGTTTGTTTAGTGAACGTTGGTTTTTGTTCTGTCATTTCTTTTAACTTGCTAGAAAAGTACTCAAGTAGTTGGTTCACCAAACTGCCATGAACTGATTCCAAATGTCATCTCATTTTATTGGGAAGCAAACTTTCACTAGCCAGAGCTTTAAAACAAATGACACATTGTGGGCGTTCTTTATTTCACACAGTAGTGCACGTAAACCCGAAGTAACTGTTGTCATACTTCCGATGTTTTCGTCTCCGTTCGTCTTTAGAACTGCATGACGCCTCAGATATATCTCGTTTTGCACGCTTAATTAAAAAATGTATTCAGACTGTCTGAAAAATAGAGACATTACACAACACAATTTAAAACAAAACTGCATTGGACAAAAATAAGTCCAAACTACAAAACAGCAAGACCAGACTGATTTTAATAATTGTGACACGTGGTCGTGTTGTCTGTTATCGATTACGGACTGGGCATCCTCGCACTATCAAGAACACAATGTGAAAGGTTGGAACGCATCCAGAATGAAGGTATGGGACTGGTTCTGAGCTGAGCTGCACAATACCCCGATTGTGATGATGCGGTACAGGTTGGGGTTGTTATCGTTGACATCCAGACATAAACTGGCACAAGTCAAAACCTATATGCGTATCACAATAGACACACAGTACCCTCTGTACTGTAGTATCTCAGACATCAAGGGATCAAGAATCAAGAAAGGGGCGTCATGGATGGCACAGGCAGAGAAAACAATCAGACATGTCATCCCAGTTGAGACGATAGCCAAGAGAGAAGAATGGGTCCAGACTGAGGATAGAATGATAGTACCAAAGAGTCATCATAACCTTAGGCAAAAAATGCAGAGAATAAAGCAACGGGAGATCAGACCATAAGGTGATTCAGCTGATAACTGAGAACACGCAGGAGAGTGATGCTGTCATATACACTGATAGATCAGTGCTGCACAGTGGGACATGAGGTGGGGGTTGCTTCTCGGCTGAGTGAGAGGACAGGCTATTGCTGAGCACAGTAGGGCATACATGTCAACAACCTCCAGTTTGAAAATGGAGATGGAAGCAGTGACCTTAGCACTGAAATGGATATCTGAGACTTCTATAACAAGGGCAGTCATCGTGACAGATGCACAAACCGTACTTCAGAAGGTACAGAAGGAAGGGCTTAGGTACAAGTGGATAGCAGCTGTTACGGCCTCAAACCTCCATGGCTTGACATGGATCTACTGTCCTGCTCATGTTGAGGTTCAGGGCAATGAAAGAGCTTACATCATGACTTCACAAGCTCCCATCATGGGCACATTACTGATGGATAGAAGTGACATTTTGAAATCAATCAATGACCACCTATTAGATGAGGACACTGCAATAGATGGAGCAGCAATCCACAGGCTGCAAAGTTTTGACATTAAACAAGGTTCGAGTGTAGTATGGCGCATGAGAGGACGGAGCAGAAGAGTGTACAACCAGCAAGCTACAGGGACCATCAGCATCCATACCCTACAACATTTGCTGAGAGAGACAGAGCACCTATGGGTATGCCTGGAGTGCAGTGACGTTAACTGTTAGAAACAGAAACAGGTATGACTACAAAAACAGTAGTAATAACAAGCTAGCCTGCTAGAAGACACTAGTGCACAGTTCATAAACAGAGTCGGCTTGGAGATTGCTGGCTAGGCCCTCTGATATCTTAACACCAGCATCCGCAATGATGACATCAGAGTTAGGGATCAGTTGTTCATAACATAGTCCTGCTCTTGAATTTTATGGTGCATTTGTCAATAACTTCTAGTACCTAATGACACGTATTGGTACATGTAAAAATACCTCAGTGCAAACATGTCGTCCTATGAAGATCTATATTTATTGATGGACCTTGGCTCATAATATCGAGCCCAACACATTTCCCAAGTCACTGCCACAAAGCCCTTAGTTGAGGGCCGTGATGCCCCTGGGAGTGCAACTCACAGTTTAAAAACCTCTGACCTATCATTTAATTATCAATACAGATCAGCCCATACAGGAAGCAGGCGCCAAAGGACTTTATGTGTTTGCTCCATCAATGGAAGTTTCTGTAGTAATTTGTTTTGCATGATAAGATTGCCTCTCTCATGTCCATCCCTTTATAGTTGACTTTTTTGACATACCATTTTTTCTACCTTGTTTGTGATGCCAAGAAAACACACCTTACACTCAATACATACTAAAGTGTGACTGATGCTTACATGTTGAGCTGTTTGACAGACTTGACAGTAACATAATAATGTGTGGTTGTCATGTAAATGATTGACCAGAAAACATCCAAATGTTTTACATGTGTTTATTTGCCATCATTCTTAGATCTATATTCGTGTGCTCAAATAATTTCAGTTGTTAGAAAACATGATCTCATTCTCATTCAATATAACATTTTCACTCTTCGCTCTCATTTTTTTCTCTTGCTCATTTCTTTAATTTCTTCAATATCTTCTGTTTTTTTCCACATTTGTTTATCAATTTACACTCTAAACCAGGGATCTCAAACTCATGGCCCAGAACATGATTGGTATTTTAGTGTGATAAGGGATAATAAAGCTTAGTCAATTATATAAGGCATTATTTACCACAAAACAGAGCTATGGTGAGTTTATTGTACAGGACAATTTGTGAAGACCCTAATGACAAAAGGTGTGAACTTGATAACTTAACTAAACTTAGTCTTTATACTGGTTCAGAAGACTCTGCAGAGTCTGTATACAACTAGTTTCATTTACATTTCCTTGCTCTAAAAACTATGCACATACAATCTATTTTTGATTGCATTAACTGTCTCTGCCTACATTATTTTCTGTGTAAATACATTCCAAGCATGATAGAACAAACCAGAAATAAGACTGCTGCAGAGGACAAAGCAAGAGTGTCTACAAACAGAAAGTTTTTGGAAAGATAAGTATCTACACCCTACACCTTTTGCTGAAAGAGACTGATTCCCCTATGGGCATGTTCAGAGTGCTGTTACATACATTTTTCACAAAATTGAACAATTCTGTGACAAATTAATACATTTTATAATGATAATCTATGCTTTCAGGATGCAGATCATTTTGTATTTGTTCAACCGATACTGGTTGTTTTAGCACTACCATATAATTAAACTGTTACTAGTGATTGATGAGACCAACAATTTTGAAGGGAAATCGTAGTTGGTAACTGTTACTTGCATTTCTTAATGATTGAAATACTGAATTAATTATTGATCTGTATTTTTATATTAGGTTCTTCTGCAAAGTATTTTTCTAAAAATAAAGCGCAATCAGAAATACAAAATCATTTTTCTGGATAAATGGGAGAAAGTAATTTTATTCAAAGGACTGAAGTACAATTCTTAGCTTCCATTTGTCTTTCAACAATAGCAGTGCTGAAAGATTATAATCTTAGTAACCATGTTTACCAACATGGTGGAACATAATGCTCTCACTGGAACATGAGAGGGGAAGCAGTTATGAAACGGTAAAAATTCAAATGTTAAACAACTAAATGTCTTATCAAACTTAACTTAATGTTTTTATACTGGTTTAGAAGACTCTGCAGAGTCTGTAAACAACCAGTTTAATTTACATTACCGTGCTCTAAAAGCCATGCGCATTTAATCTATTCTTAAATGCATTAACTGTTCCTGCCTCCACTACCTCCTGTGGCAATGCATTCCAAGCATTTACCACTCTCTGACTAAAAAAATATTTCCTAATATCTAATCTGGACCTCTCTTTAGTTAATTTGTAGCTGCGCCCTCTTGTTCTTTTTGAAAAACTTATTATAGTCTAATTTATCCGTTCCTCTGATCATATTATAAACCTGTATTGTCACCTCGAATTCTTCTCTTTTCTGAACACTGTAGGCCGGTTTTTCTGAGTCTTTCCTCATAACTGTAATTCTGGAATCCCACTTTCAGCTTTGTCGCCCTTTTTTTGTATTTTTTCCAGCATGTTTATATCCCCTCTATGATAAGGACTCCACACCTGTACACCAATCTAAGTCTAACTAATGCTTTATACAGTTTGACTACCACTTCCTTGCTTCTATGTTTAATGTTTCTTTTTATCATACCTAACATTGCATTTGCCTTTTTCACTGCTACCTGAACTTGCTCACTCAGCGTACCTGTATGATCTATAACCCCTTGGTGCCTTTCCTTTTCTATCTTTCTAATATTGTTCTCGTCCATTCTGTAATTATGTTCCATATTGGATCTACGTATGTGGATGACTGTACATTTATCTACAATAAACTCAGTTTGCCAGCTTACAGAACATTCTTGAATTTTATCTAAATCCTACCTCAATATATCCCCTTCTACTTTAGATTAGACACTATTGCATAGTTTTGTGTCATCAGCGAATTTTGCAATAATGGATCCCATATCAATGTCCAAATCGTTTATATATATCAAGAGCAATATTGGTCCCAAAACCGAGCCCTGTGGCACTCCACTTTTCACTTCACACCACTCAGAGTACTCCTTATTTATGCCCACTTTCTGCCTCCATCCTGTTAACCAATTTTCAATCAATTTCACAACTTCCACACCTATTCCATGTGATTTTAATTTTCTAAATAATCTTTGATGAGGTACTCTATCAAAGTCCTTTGCAAAATCTAGATAAATAACATCCACTGGCTTCCCTTTATCTATCATTTTAGTAACCTCCTCCATGAATTCTAATAGATTTGTTAAGCATGATCTCCCTCTAGTAAACCCATGCTGACTATTTCTGATTAGAATAAACTTGTCTAAATGCATTACAGTGTTTTCTTTGATTATTGACTCTAACAATTTACAACTCTAACAATTTGTTAAACTCACCAGTCTATAATTTGCTGGATCTGATTTTTTGCCCTTTTTGGATTAGGTAACTCCTGCATCTTTCCTATCCCGTTGAACAAACCCTTTTGCAAGTAATTGAGTACATAATATAGCCAAAGTTTTGCAAACATTAACAAGAGATAAATCGTAATAATGTGTGATGTACTGTCCCATGACTTCCTAGGTTACAAGGAAGAAGAGAAAAAAAGAAATACTCAAGTTACTGTTTTGTGGATCGCAAGTCCTTAAACATCTCTCATTGTGGCCTTTTGGCTGACTTAAGTTTGAGATTATTATTATAAACCTTTCACTCCCAAATACCTTCTATCTTATTTCATTTCTGATGTCTTCACACTTTTCAACTTTATAATGCCTTGTTATCACACCTCTGAATCCTCTCTCTTCCAATTATGATATACTATAAACAGTTTCTTCACCTTTTCTTTTACCTACTAGTACTTGTTTTACTTATTCACTCTTATTTATCAACTCTTATATTTTATTATTCTGTTTATTGGTTACCCTGATTATCTTAATTACATTATGTTCCCTCCAAATCTACCCCTTACATAGTCCTTCCTCATTCTGTATGAAACATGTACAGCCCACAATAACAAATGACTCTTTTCCCTCTCATGTATATCATTCTTCCTCTTTTACTTGGTCTTAGCAACTGTCTTCCTCACTTCTTTTCACTCTATTACACTTGACGTCTTCTTTCTTCATAACTCTTCAAATATTATGACCAATGATAATGTAAGAGTAGCTCTAGCATAGACATACACACATGTTTTAATAAATGGTCAAAGTTGTATAATATAAGACATGATAAAAATATCTCAGATGATAAGGGCGATGATCATGGTAACTGATGATGTTGGTGATAGCCATTCAAATGACCCCAAAAGCAATATAGATGTGACTTCTGAAAAGTCAGAACTCAACTCTGTATTCCCCACAAAAGCTAAATATATCATGTCTGTTAACAGTCAACATTCGTTAAATTTTCCCAGGAGAAGTCATTCTAAAAATAAATCTATTGCACACATAACCCTAACTCACTTCACTTAATCATTTCTCTTCTATTCATTTAGAGTGTAGAGGTAATTTGTGTATATACTTGCAACTGAGTAAACTGGCAAGCAGGAGATTGAACTGCTGTGTCTTAAACATTCCTCTAATTGGGGCAGGATATGAGAAGTGAAAAGTTAGAGAACAATATGAAAACCTGCACAATTTATGAAAAGAGGCAAAGGATGATAATGAGAGAAAATAATGGACAGTTTAACACTATGGCATGGAAGAGAGTATAAAACAGAATTGATAAAGTTAGTGGCAAGAAATGGTAGAGATCAATGATTACCTAATGACTGGAGTCATGGCACTTTCAGAAGTAACTCTCATGGGTAGTATGAAACCTGCTAGTGCTTTGAGGGACATAATGTCCAACTTAATAACCACTGAACTAATTCATTCAAGATTTCATAATTTTGTTTTCATTTTATCATTCAATTTGTAATCTACTTGAGAATGAGGGGAATGTAGGTCACAAATAGTTTGCCTCATCAAAGTGTTTTCTCATCAAATATTTGAAAACTGCTGACCTTAAGCACATAATAAAGTAATGTTTTGCAATTACATTTTTGCGCGTGATAATACTGTTCTGTTGAAACCATCTTAGCAAGTTACAATGCTAAAGCAACATTTAGTGATTGAAATACAGCACACAGACATCCAACAAATTTTACTCAACATAAAATAGCAATAATTATCATAAACTTTAAAAAAACAAAGCACACATAAAATGAGTGGTCAATACAATCAAATAATAAGTTGCAAAATACAAAATAAATCAATAATGTTACTTATATTACACTTAACACATGTTAGATAAATCATGTCATGGCTGTAAACTTACAGACCTCTAAGGGTAATATTTTGTTTTGATTGAATCCTACAGTACAGTGGAGATTGTAGTCTACTCGATAGTGAGCTGGCTTGCTAAGACTCGGATTACACCGCGCCAGAGTTCAAAATCACGGACAGTCAGAACAAAATCAGAGCATGGTTCATTCTTGGTACAACCGCTCCTCCAGTCAACCCAGCTGTAATTGGGTACCTGACATATGAGTTGGGGAAGGTATAAACTGCCACCACACCTTACATAGGCTGCGGCTCAGTCCATGAAGAGTTATATTCATCCTTGAAGGCAGTTGTTGTCATAAGATTCACCTTTACATTACAGTACAGTATATACTGCAAAACAGTAATATATTTTTTTCTAGGCTGCAATTAATGCTCTTATCTTTATACACAAATGCTTCTCCATTTTTTTGTTTTTGTATCCTTGATGATTGCTCTCAAATTTTCTATTTTGGGCTATTTTCAGAATAATTTTTATATTGTTCACTATCTTTTGTGACAACATAACGGTCCTTTTTTTTATTTCCAACAATTTATTATGTATGTACCTTTCTGTCTTTCTTAGCTTACATTTTTTCTAGAAATCAGTGATGTTATGCTAATAAACCAGGCTTCATTATAATGGTTAATGTGGAATTATGCTCCAGCTTAGCAGTTGTTTAATTTCCATTTTTCACATTCACCTGTGCTGAAAAAAACTAGCATTTATAAATACAGTATATGAATTATTCTAATTTACAGGCACTTTATAATACTAGTCTCTTAGCTGCATAGATACAGTTTGTGAACCATATGCAAAACTAATATAGGTCAAGTTGATGGGAAAACAGCTGTTTATTAAGTTCCAAACTGAACAAAAAGATCAATAGAATTCACGTATCTACTACTGTCAGACTGGTTTTATAGTATTTGTATGCATACACACAATCAATATTTTTAGTTCATCAAGCACAAATGTATTCTAAGTTTAAATATCTAGCAAGAGAATAGTGAAAATATCAAACAGGCTGCCTGCCTGCATTTTGTCAAAATATGGACAAAATTGAATGCTATCTTAAACCCTGAGTGATTACCAAGAGAGCTATGTGTGTAACAGAGATGAGAATAAAGTGGCTATACACATAAAAACATGTCTTAGATATGACAATTTTAGTGTGGCTTAAACCCTATTATGGTAGAATACTCTACAGCTCATGAAATGAGACACCCCATTATTGGTGTAGATTACAAGTTAGATCAGTGTGCTATAATCTACTGGATTTGAAAAAAAGCTCCAGGATCAATAACTGATGTATAATACAGAAACAAAAGAAAGAAAAAATTAACGTTCCCAGTAATCGAAAGATGAGGAAAATGAAATCAAACTAGCAATGCCAGTTAAGCTGACATGACCATTTTCCTAATGAGATTAAGTGATCTAAGAATCTCAAAATGTTGGTATCCAATCAGACTCATGCCAGGTAGCCAAATATTGAGTAAACTCATTTTGCTCTTTTGCCTTGGTGTACCATGTTGGGCACAGGGCCTTCATTATGCCATCTCTCTACCTCAGCCTCGGTCGTCCATGAGGGCGACTAAAGTTGTATGGCCACCACGATGTCACACTACGTGTCCATCTGTTATCTGGCATGCGCACCACATGGCTGGCCCATCTGTATTTTTGTAACAGTGCGACATCAATGATCACAGAGAAGGAAGTTTGATGTCTGATTTCTGCATTGCAAATTTGATTTCAAATGCAGATCTGCAATGTTCTTTGCTGCATTGCTTGTTAGGCAATGCAGTTTATCTGCATAAGGTTTCCGTAGGTTCCACACCTTGCAGTAATATACCATGGCTGGAATAACCACACTGTTGTAGATGTGAGTCGTAGCGTGTCATTTAGCAGCTGTTGGAGTATGGGCTTAAGACAGTTGAAACTGAGCCTCCAACCTGCTGTTATCCTTTGTGAGATCTCTTGATTTATTAAATTGAGAAATTCTTACTCATCTGAGATTCGTTGATGACATAGTCATCCTCAGCCACGACACCAAAGAAGCAGAGAAAAGTCTGAATGAGCTCAGGAGAGCAAGCATATCAGTTGGCCTACAAATCAATAGGAAGAAAAACCATTTCATGCTCAACACCTTCTGTCCAAAAAGAGATATGCACATTGGAGATTGTCCAGTCGAAAACTTAAATTTGTATATCTTTAAAAAAAGAAAAATGTAAACAAAATTTAAGCGGGTGCTCGACTTCATTGCCTCAGGCTTTTTCCCCATTTTAGCTCGGTCTCTCTTGGCAGATGGGTACCCCATCTGTCGAGAGCGTCACACAAAGCCCGAACTCCGTAGCTCCTGCGATGAACCCAGGGATCTCCGGAAAAAATTTACATCATGGACCGACCGTTGCAGCTCGAAATCAAACCACGACCGTCTGAACACGAGGCAAACGGCTTGACCACTTCGCCACAGAGACCCCCAAATTTGTATATCTACTTGGGCCAAAAGATCATGAACTCCCATTTAAGATCAAATGAATTCTCTATTATTTATCCTGTACTTATTCTGTGTTCCACTTGTAGTGCAGGAAAGTGCACTAGTTGAAAGCAAAAGCTGCACTGTGCGTTAAGCACAATCTCATACCCCCCTCTCACTATTGCTTTTGCCTTCTACCCATGCACTTTTCTGCACTACATGGCAGGTAGTTCGCTTAGGCAAGAAGAGCTCATCACCCCAATTGTCTGCATGATGATTGACTGAGCCGTAGGCTTAATGCTATGTGGATGATATTTTTCCGATTTGACCTTACCAGATTGTGCATGGATGGCTGAGGGGTCTAAAAACCCTGACAGAGTGGATTGTTTCCCATTGTTGATGCCCATGGCCTGCTTAATAGCTGGTGGGTGGGGATATCCTTGGCAAGCCACATGTCCAAATTGGACCAAATGGTGACAGTTGAGCATGGTGAGTGTGGTATCCAAAACCTGGACATTACTCAAAGATGACATGTCGAGACTGAAGATCTTCCACATGTGCAGCCAGTGGCATATCTTGGGCATCCGATGGCATGACTATATATCCACAACGTGCAGGTCTCTGTTAAAACAGACCTCATCCTAATTACAGAAGCACTTGACAACCACTGAGTTTCTTTATTTGTTCATGTTGTATGGCTGGACCAGGACATTCTGATCCACAAGATATTACACAAGTCATTCCTCAGCACCAAAAGTCTTCCACCAACCAGTTGGAGGTGCAGAAAGATCATCCCCTTATAGATAGCAACCTCTGCTCTAGATGAGGGTTGGAAACACGCCGCAACAGTGGGTCATGGATGTAGTTGATCGACGCAATGTGCCTCAGACAGCTAAGCAAACATTATTACTATTATTAATAGTGTGCTCTACTAGGCCTCAGGTAACTTTGACATTTGGGATAATACCCATCTGATTGCCTTGCAGAATAATTAAGGTCTCTGAACATTACAGCAGGGTGGGGAAAACAGTTTTTCAGGACAAATATACATTTAAGAGCTCTCAATGAATATATCATTTTATAACATGACAAGTTAATTCTGTTTCTAAGAATTGACGTCACTGCACTCCAGGCATACCCATTGGTGCTCTATCCCTCTCAGCAAATGGTGTACGGTATGGATGCTGATGTTCTCTGTAGCTCGCTGGTTGTACACTCTCCTCCTCTGTAATCTCATGCACCATACTACACTCAAACCTCGTTTAATGTCGAAACTTTGCAGCCTGTGAATTGCTGCTTCATCTATTTCAATGTCCTCATCTAACATTGATTGATTTCAAAATGTCATTTATATCCCTCACTAATGTGCCCATGATGGGAGCTTGTGAAACCATGATGTCAGCTTTTTTATTGCCTTGAACCCCAATATGAGCAGGACAGTAAATCCATGTCAACCCCTGGAAGTTTGAGGCCGTAACAGCTGCTATCCACTTGTACCTAAGCCCTCCCTTAAGTACCATCTGAAGTATGGCTTGTGGGTCTGTCACGATGACTGCCCTTGTTATAGATATCTCAGATATCCATTTCAGTGCTGAGGTGACTGCTTTCATCTCCATTCTCAAACTAGAGGTTCTTGACATGTATGCCCTACTGCACTCACCAACGAACTGTCCTCTCACTCTAGCCAAGAAGCCCCAGTCTAATGTCCCACTGCACAGCACTGATCCATCGGTGTATATGATGGCATCACTCCCTGCATGTTCTCAGTTATAAGCTGATTCACTTCGTGCTCTGCTCTCCCATTGCTCCATTCTCTGCATTCCTTGTCTAAGGTTATGATGACTCTCTGGTATTCTATCATTTTATCACCACTGTGGACTCATTCTTCTCTCTTGGTCATCATCTCAGCTGGGGTGACATGTCCGATTGTTTTCTCTGCCTGTACCATCTATGACGCCCCTCTCTTGATTCTTGATCACTAGATATCTGAGATACTACTGTACAGAGGGTGCAGCATGTCTGTGGTGACATGCATATAAGTTTTGACTTATGCCAGTTTATGTCCGGATGTCACCGATAATAATCCCATCATGTACTCCATCATCACAATCAGGGTATCTCTAGTACAGCCCAGAACCAGTCCCATACCTTCATTCTGGATGCGATCCAACCTTTCACAATGTGTTCTTGATAGTGTGAGGATGCCTAGTCCGTAATTGATAACAGACCAATACGACCTGACGAAATAGGATGAACAGGAGGCGTTGTTCCACGTTAGCAGCAGCCATGGTCTTGAGTGCTCCTAGCCCTCGCTTACATCTTTGTACGATATGGTCAACATGGCAGTTATAGATATTTAGTTATAGGTTATATAGTATTTAAACTTGTCACACCTATCGATGGTGCAACCATCAAATGTCATGCCCAGGAGTTCAGCCTTTACTATGGAATTATTCAAAGAGCACCACATCATGCAGGCCTTGTTCAGATTGATCTTGGAGCTTGAGTCGTCGAACCACTGTGAGATTGCTTGCAAGGTCTTCTATATTTCCTTGATCAACTCATGCCTGTCTGAGCCAGTCCTGTATGTTAGGATGTCATCTGCAAATATCAACGTGGGTTGAATATTGGCTAATTTTACTGTGTAGATGTTGAACAGCACTGGTGAAAGTGAAGACCCTTGAGGCAGTCCTGGACATATTCGCCTCGGTTCTGATGTCCACAATCCCACTAGTAGTGCAACTGTTCTTTTCATCAAGGCAGCTGATATTCAACTAACCAACTAACTGACAAGTAAACAGACAAGATAATCTTGCTATATACTTAGGCAGCTGATATTCAACTAACCAACTAACTGACAAGTAAACAGACAAGATAATCTTGCTATATACTTAGGCAGCTGATATTCAACTAACCAACTAACTGACAAGTAAACAGACAAGATAATCTTGCTATATACTTAGGCAGCTGATATTCAACTAACCAACTAACTGACAAGTAAACAGACAAGATAATCTTGCTATATACTTAGGCAGCTGATATTCAACTAACCAACTAACTGACAAGTAAACAGACAAGATAATCTTGCTATATACTTAGGCAGCTGATATTCAACTAACCAACTAACTGACAAGTAAACAGACAAGATAATCTTGCTATATACTTAGGCAGCTGATATTCAACTAACCAACTAACTGACAAGTAAACAGACAAGATAATCTTGCTATATACTTAGGCAGCTGATATTCAACTAACCAACTAACTGACACGTAAACAGACAAGATAATCTTGCTATATACTTAGGCAGCTGTAAAATTAGCACTGGTCCCTGTAGATGAACCGTCACACAAAGCTGTTTGGGAGCATTGAAGAACTATCAATCGCAATCTTTATTAACATTGCATTTATTGATAAGGTTACAGTTTTAGAGTTGATAGCAATAGAAGACTATGTAATTCATGGCCAGCTGTTAAGTAATTTAAGGTTGCGGTACTACATGAATAGAAGTGTGGTAACAATTATCAAATCACAGATGATTTTGAAATAACCACAGGTGTAAGTCAGGGATGTGTGCTTTCTCTATTACTGTTCAACATCTACATAGATAAAAATAATGAAAGAAGCTGACCACATGGTAACACAAGAGATGGAAACTAACTTAATACATGAACTATTTCTTGCAGATGACCAAAACCTAATATCTGAGGGTCATGATAAGCTGCAGAATCCTATAAATGCACTTAACGCAGTTTGTGATAGATATAGTATTAATATAGTTCAACAAAGACAAACTATGAAGAGTAGCACAATGCACAACATAAAATTCAAAACATCTCTTGGTCTTTCATGACCAAGCTTATCTCAGATTCAAGTGGTAAACTCTGTTCTTCCCAGTAATTAAGTTGAAGGTTGGGGTTTTAATACCTAGTGGGAAACTAGATGAGACAGCAGATGAGGTTCAGACAAAATCTTTTTTCTAAAGTCAGTTGGTTCAGGAATGAGCTCACTCTCCAAGCGAAAAGGTGCTGAAGACAGCAATACTGGACCTGACTGCAAACCAGAAACCCCAGTATTAGCAACTTTTGCTTTTCATTGATGAGTACACTATTAGTAGAACACTAAGCCCACCAAACATAAGTGTAAACGATGTCAATCTTAAGCAGGCCCAAGAATTCAACATTTTGGGAAGTGTTTTTATGGCTGATTGGCAGCCTTGATAAGGAAATTAAGATGAGATATCAGAAACTTTCCACTGTGACTCAACAACTGTCTCCATTGCTAAAAAATACCAGAATATTAGCTCGACAACATAGCAACAACTGATTAACAGTATATTCATATCCACTCTGTGCTACTAATCTCAAACATTCTTATCCAAGAGTCAGGAAAGGAAAATGTAAATGTATGAAATGAAATGCCTATGAAAAGCCATCGCCGTACCAGGAGAGATAAAATTAGAAATGATGACATTATAAACATGGTGTGAGCAATCTCTTCATGCTGAATTAATTTCTAGACATAAAATAAGATCGTTCAGTAATCTCATGTAAATGCAACCGATCACCACCCTCTACATGCTTATGCTGCAAGATGATCTAGCTACAGGGCATGAGGATGGAGGTGTGGCAGTTAGATAGACGATATCAGAGTAATCCTACAATAGCACTGGCTGCTTATGGCTGACGCAACATACTTGGCCCGAGAATGAGGATTGAAGTTGCAGTGACACTCATTGTCCCAAAGGATGGAAAACGTAACTTATTTTAAGACTTTTCATTTCGCAATTTTTATTTTATCATCATCAAATGCAGTCTCTGCATCAGAGGTTGACGTTAATGAATCTCCAGCAGTTTCTTTCCTGTGTCAAGTTGGTACACTCAATCAAACTGTGTCACAACCACATCTTGATGTTGTCTGTCCATCTGTACCTCTGCTGCCCTATGGCTCTTCAGACCTTCACTTTTTGCTCTAATATGACTTTCAGCAGATCATCATGTCGCTTGACATGACAAAAATATTATATCTTTCTGCCTATTATTTCCTTCAGAAGTGTCTTCTCTGCCTTGAGTTGTTTCAGAACCCAACTATTTGTTTTCCTATCTTTCCAAGAAACTTGTCCAAGTCCTCTGAATACCCACATTTCAAAGGAATCGATACTCTTCTACAATTTCTTTGTCATGGTCCAGAAGAACTTTTATTTGCTAGAGCACAATCCTGTCATAAAATAAAATATGTCTTACCTGTAATTACAAAACAATAGGGTTATGAAAATCCATTATCAAAGAAAAAGTGCTTGGAACAGATAATAAGAAAGTGGCAAATCATTTTTAAAAAGTAGTTTGGAGACAAGAGACAGGGAGGAATAGAGAGATAGTCATATCTACATTAGTCAGCATGACCTCCTGCTGATGGTATGTTTCTGTCACACTGTTGTAAAGTCTAGCAGCTGTCATTCTGTTTTTATAGCACAAATGTCATTGTTATCAATATTATTTAATTATCACTATTTATTTTGTTTCAATCAACTTTACTATAGTACAATTGTAACAGCCAATTTATTTATTTATTTTGTTTTTTTGCAACAGGCTAAGGTATAATTTTGTCTTTCTGTAGCTTTAAGACTTGTCATTGTATCTCTCTCACACAATTGCTGCAACTTGTATTTGTTTTTCTGTAACATTATTCTCACAAATCATTTTGATCTTACTACATTGCTATAATTTATAGAGCAATTGGAACAGTTGGAGGGTGTGACTTGCTCCAGTCTACCAGATGGAAAAAGTATCTGATTTTTCTCTGAACTAAAGCAAAGCAAAGCAGCAATAAAACTGAAGACCTAGCATTATGAGGTCTCTAACACTTCATCTGTAACAGCAGTGTCTAATGTGAGACCATATATCATTTACAGAACTGCTCCAATAACTATCAATTTGATTTTACATTTCCCATCAATGAACCATCTGTCTCACTGAACCATTTCCATGACAACCAGACATGTTTTAAAAAACACCATTTACCAAAGGTAAAGCATAAATAAAAGATGTAAGCTATACAACTAACAGAAATTTTATAGCGCATCCATAAAGCCATCGTCAAATGTAAAAAAATATTGCTCAGAAAATAGCTTATATAATTTGATTAAAATTTGGATTCAACATTAACATTAAAAATGCATTCATTATTTATTTTTTGTACGCTAATGTAATTGAATTTAAGAAATTTTGTTTATATTTTGTATAAAAATAATCAGTAGTGTGTACTGTAGTGTATAATATAATATTGACAGTAGGACGAATAACATTTGTGAAGCATGTCAATGCAGAAGTGCAGTTTGTACGGATAAGTTCATTATTTCATTCCATCGCATCAATCAGCACTCAGTGAACAGAGTTGTAGCATAATTGTCATTTATAGGTGTCATCAATAAAGGTGTATATTACATATCAAAGGTGTATATTACATATCTGTGTGCTTGCAGAAGCTGAAAATTAAATTTATTACACTGAAAGCAATTGCACTTAAACTGTGTACAAATTTCTCAAAAGAAGCTGAACAAGGCTGTTTATTTCATAAGCTATAAAACCCAAAGAAAAAGACCATGGACACTCTGGATATTCCAAAACTACCTTTTCACAGTGGATTAAAATGCAAGATAATTCCATTTCAAGAAGTACGAAAGTTCTTAGAAGGAAAAGGAAATTAAATATTTTGACAAAGAAGTCATTATATATTAGATGTTTAAAATGTTGATATCAAAAGATGTCTTGACACTACACAAGTTGAAAGATTCTCTGAGGAGAGACAATTAATTTTACATCTCTAAATATATATTGCGGAAGATTGTACGTGGAACTGGTTTTATTTTTTGGAAGTATGCAGGAGCTAGAGATGTGAAATGTGAGAAAACTCACCTGTGTTTCAAGAACCAGTATTTACGAGAGTTAAGAGAAATATGTGCTGCAAATTACGGCATAATGTATCTTGATGAGATGTAGATAAATGCCAACCAAACTAATGAAAGAGAATGGCAGTTAGTTGATGGAATTATAAAAAGGTTAGCGTCAAACGGCAAAGATTGATAATAGCTCATGCAGGTTGCAGGGGAAAGGGTTTGCTGAAGAATGTGGATCTGGTTTTCAATGAAAATCTACTGATAATCATAGGTACAATAATGAAAAAATTGATAAATTTTCCAAAATTGGATTGAGAAAACGGTATTTTTTATTTTTAGATTAACCCTCATGTCTGGTAATGGACAATGCATCATACCATAATGTACTGGCACTCAAAGGCAACGTTTCTACTTCCTCAACGACTAAAACTGATATAAAGGCCTGGCTTAATAAGGAAAATATTAATTTAAGTGAAATGTACTTAAAACCAGAGCTACTAACTCTTGTGAGAAATGCAAATAAGAAGAAGATATTTCAGATCGATAACATACTACTTGAGAATGGTCATATATGTTTGAGACTTCTACCTTACCATTATTATTTAAATCCTATAGAGCTTGTGTGGGCTAAAGTAAAAAGCCAAGAGGACTCACAAAATACAACATTTACAATAAACGATGTGGAGAAACTCAAACATGATACACTATAGAATATAGAAAAAGAATACTAGATTAAATGTGGAGACCATGTCTTGAAAGAGGAACATAAATATTGGGAAAATGATGGTCTACAATTCACACAACCTGTAACAGTCATCAGTGCAACAGATTTGTCTGATACTGATGAAGGTGAAAATAATTTGTGAGAAAAATGATCTTACAATGGCTTCTCCCGAAAATGTTACCAAATAGAAAATAGATACTGGCAAGTTGATAGAGTCAAAAGAATGTTGCTGTATCATTTAACATGAATTGCTGATGACTGCATGTCTTCTAACAGTACCAGTCAGTTTGGAAAGTTTAACTCTGACTGTTGTGGTTTCAAACTTGAAAGAAAACACCAAACTGCACCTCCCAGTGGTAGAAGATAGGCAATGTGTTGAGTGATAAATACAGTCTTGAGGACTGAATATCCACCAATATAAGTGGAACTCTGTAGATGAGCAGAGTAGGGCACTTATTTATCCAATCAGTTAAAAATGATTGACAAAAAAGAAATAATCACCAAACCTCCCAGGTGCTTGTGAAAGTACTGAATTATTTGTTAAATCTACATTGACATGTCCCACAACTACATCAATAAAGAAGCACCTATTGCACTTGAAATACAACATTTTTGTTGCAAGTACTGTACATTTTGTTACTTAATATCCATCAAATCCCAAAATACCATCATTTTCTGTCAACTAGTTTCCCAGCTATTTATATTAAAACTAGTCCCATGACTTTATGGATGGACTATACCCTTATACTGTCTGAAAAATGAGATTACACTTTCACATACAATTAAAACAATTCCAAATACAAGATCAGTACCTAATATGTATTATTGTATTATATAGAGTCTCCTTCACACACTGTCATCCCCTTCTCTGATCCATCTCTTTGGTATCATTATCATACTTAAAAACAAGACAGATCAATAAATACAAAGACATGAATATCAATAAAAATAGAATGCATGAACATGGAAGTGAAAAAAAATGTGGCTTGAACAAGAGCAAAGCTGAACAATTTAAAGTGTTAAAAGTTGTCAACAAAAGGAATTCAAATCACTATTATGAATAAGTGGTCAGGGAAAACAAAAAGATGAATCTGAGCATATGAAAAGCAAAATTAATGACCAGGATGGTGAAACTAATATCATATGTTAGCTATCTTAGAAAAGATATTGTCCATAGAAAACTCTTCCTTTCTGTTGTAGATCAGACTTTGAAGTTTCTATTTCTCACTCAATGCGATCTCAGGTAAACCAGTGTTCATTTTCAAGTGTTATCATTTTATATTTTGATCTTTTTTCTCTTTACTAACTCTTTTGATGATTGTAAAAAGAAACTTGTGATACAACTTCTTAAAACCCCTCACACTATAAATAGGTTACAAAAATTGCAAGATGAATGATTTTTAAAAAATTCCAGAAATTGTATATTTGCATAAAATGTAATTTCCATGACTAACAGGCTGAAAAGAGGATCTAAAAATGATTTGAAATATATGTATACAACATTTTAAAATATACAAAGAGAGAGCATTATGCACATAAAATAAAGCTTCCAAAATCCATTTTTCAAATATGTTCCTAACACAGCAAGTGTTTCTTTTAATGATTTTAAAATTATTACAAAATTGTCCTATTTCTTTGTAATTTATTCAATCTTTGACTCACTTCCATGTGATACTAATATTTCAATGCCTTGATAAATTATATATTTGTTATATCCTTTAAAATTCCAGACTTTGATTTTGGGTTGAATGAAATGTTC